>CM046667.1:106145009-106504416 GCA_025594165.1 Tamias sibiricus
TTTGGTACCAGGGATTGAATCCAGGGGTGCTTTTTTACCACTGAGCTATACCCCCAGCCCTTTTCATTTAAAAAAAATTGAGACAGTTTTCACTCAGTTGCTAAGGGCCCTGCTAAACTGCTGAGGCTGGCCTTGAACTTGTGATCCTCCTCCCCTAACCTCTCAAATTGCTGGGATTATAGGCATACTTCACCATGCCCAGTTTATTTATTTTCAGTTGGTGCTTTTTAGATGTACATAAAGGTGGAATTCACTGTGGTATATTTATACATACACATACCCTAATTTTGTCAAATTCATTCTGCATCCTTCCCTTTCTCATTCCTCCTCCTCAATCTTCTTCTATTTCATGTATCTTCTCTGTGTCTTTATGATATCCGACCACCCACCCCCTTTTTGCCTTACTTTGCTGTAGCTTCCTCATATGAGAGAAAACATTTGACCTTTGACATTCTGAGTTTGGCTTATTTCACTTAGCATGATAGTCTCCAGTTCCATCCATTTACCACCAAATGCCATAATTTCATTCATTTTTTTTTTAATGGCTGAGTAAAACTCCACTGTGTGTGCATTTGTGTGTGTGTGTGTGTGTGCATGCGCGTGTATGTGACATTTTCTCAATTCATTCATATATTTATTCAGGTACCTCAGCTGGTTCTATAACTTGGCTATTGTGAGCTGTATTCTATGAAAAATGATGTGCCTTTATCCCTATAGTATGCTTATTTTAGGGATTTTATTGGAAAATACTGAGGAGTGGGATAGCTGGGTCATATGGTGGTTCCATTCCTAGTTTTTGAGGAATCTCCACACTGATTTCCAAAATGGTTGTACTAATTTGTAGTCCCACCAACAGTGTATGAGTGTACCTTTATCCTCACATTCTTGCCAGCATTTATTATTTTTGCATTCTCTATAATTTTCATTCTGACTGAAGTGAGAGGAAATCTCAGTGTAGTTTTGATTTGCATTTTCCTGATTGCTAGAGATGTTGAACATTTTTTCACATATTTGTTTACCCATTTATATTTATTCTTTTGAGAAATGTCTGTTTGGTTTTTTTGCCCATTTTTCTAAAAATTTTTTAGTTGTGGTTGGACACAATAACTTTGTTTTATTTATTTATATGTGGTGCTGAGGATCAAACCCAGGGCCTGAACCACAACTCCAGCCCCTTTTTGCCCATTTTTGATTGCATTATTTGTTCTTTGGTGTTGAGCTTTCTGGTTTATATATTCTGGATACTAATCCCCTGTCAGAGGAGTAACAGGTGAAAAATCTCCTCCCATTCTATAGTCTCTCTTTTCACACTCTGACACATTTTCTTTGTTCTGAAGAAGCTTTTTAATTTGATGCCACCCCACTTTTTGATTTTTGGTTTTATTTCTTGAGCTTTAGGGGAAAGGGCATATAATTTAATGAAGAGAAGACTAATTGTAACCACTGAATATTTACTGTGTGTCAATTATGCTTTATATGTTACCTCACAACACAATCCTCACAACATCCCAATGAAGTGGTGACTATTCTTTCCTCCACTGTAAAGATAAGGAGACTGAGGTCAAAACAGGCTATGCATCTTATTCAAAATCATTTATCCAGTAAGTGACATAGCCATGGTCTTACCCCATAGCCTATGCACTTAATCACAAATGTAGAGCCAGCTGTAAAATGGGGATAAAATAGTGTCCACCAAAGTTGATACAAGATAAATGAAGCAACATACAAAAACAACAAGGAGAGTACCTGGCCTGGAACCATCATTCAAAAGTGGCTGGCTGTCATCAATGCTGAGATTATCAGTGATTTACTACATACTAAAAGTATAATTCCTTTTTACATCATCTTTGATAGGTAGTTCCCAGCTCTGGATTATATATCTCCCCAGGGACAGGAAGCTCAGTACTTGAGCAAGCTGCTTCATTGTGTAACAGTTCTTGTTTAGAGGAATTTCTGTTGATCAGCTGAAATAAATATCCCTATCACTTTTGTCCATTGGTTCCAGTTCTGTCATTGAGAACAACACAGAATACATCAATACCCTCTTTTACGTGACATGACAGGTTAAATATGGCAAGAAATTGAGAATCATTGAAGATTTGTGGGCTGGATAGCAACATAAGGAAAGGGTCCCTAATCCCAGGTGCTTCAGAGTTTCACATAGAGCCAGTCTTACCTATTTACTGGGCCATGTTTAGATTTTCACCAAATTTTCCTATCAAGCCTTTTTATAATGGCATTAATTCATTCATGAAGAAGGAGCCCTCATGACCTAAACACCTCACCAAAGGCCACACCTCCCAGCACTGTTGCTTTGGGGATTCAGTTTTCAATAACTTTCTCTTGAGGGAAACATACAGATCATAGTAGCTTCATTTTAATGTTATGATGAAAGCAAAACTAATTTTATTGGGTCAGGGTGGTCATGTGGTAAGAAGTTAAACTAGGAATCAAGAAACCTGGCTTCTAGTCTCAACTCTACCATTCCTCCTTTTGAATCCCAGAAGGATGCTAATGACCCTTTCAACTAAAAAATATGAATGTGTGTCCAACCTGCCTGTACTGAACATTGCCCCAGGTAATTGGCTCAGTGCTGCAAATCTATTTCCAGATTCTCCATTTACCTTCAAGTACAAAAGGTAAAGAACAGTTTAGTGTATAATTGCCAGAAAGAAATGAGTAGAGGGTAAATTTAATAGATAATCCAGAAACAATAACCTTTGGTCTTGGCATACAGCCTGATATAGACATCCAAACACAAGTCTACTAGCGCAACAATTCATTCACCCTCTCCTGAACTTAGCTGAGCGGTTCAATGCTAGAATTGGGTAAGATAAAGTGTATGTGTGGAGTGAAGGGCAAAAATCACACTGGAGACAACCGTGCAGCCAAGAGATTTATTCACCAGCCTTTATGGCTGGTCAGAGGTAGAGAAGAAGTACGGGGAGAGAGGAGTCAGGGAGAGAGAAGTGTGCAAGCTCTGGACAGAGGATCAGTGCCTGGTCTTGCTGGCTGTGGTCTCTGGAGCTGTTGGCTGGGGCAGCTGCCATTGAGCTGGAGACGGTGAGTCTGGAGCTGTTGCAGTGACTGCTTCCTCTCTGCAGGGACTAGCTGTTGTGTCTGAGCTCCGGGCAAGCAGGGACTTAAGTAGGGATTTCTGGTGGGGGGTGTGCCTGAGCAACCTTTAATGCTATTGGCTCTTTTCCCAGTAAACAGGGCAACCTTTAAACCAATTGGCTCCTGCCTAGGGAAAAGAGCGACATTTAAGCTGATTGGCTCCTGCCTGGGGAACATAGCGACCTTTAAGCTGATTGACGCCTGCCTGGGGAAAATGAAACCACGTTGCTCCTAATGGAAATGTCCATGGGGGAGGTGGCCTGTTGGCCCAAGCCTATCTATCATGGAGCAGGGGAAAGCTTACTGGTATTAAGTAGACTTCTACCGGGGAAAGCCAAGAGTTATCTGTATGTTGCATATAATTGGTGCATAATTACATAAAAAGATAGGTATAAAAAGGACTGGAGGGTCATATGGAATGGGTAATAGTAGATTCTTCTCAGGAAAAGAGTAAGATTGGAATGTAGGATAAGATTGAAGGGAGACTCACATTGAGTTCTAGATAGTTCAGTGTATGAATTTTCATGAGAATGTACTCCTGCATTACTCATGTAGTATACCAAACAATAAAAACACAGTTCATTTTTTTTTTTTTTTTTTTTTTTTTTTTTGTGGTACTGGGGATTGAACTCAGGGGCACTCGACCACTGGGTCACATCCCCAGCCCTGTTTTGTATTTTATTTAGAGACAGGGTTTCACTGAGTTGCTAAGTGCCTCGCCATTGCTGAGGCTGGCTTTGAACTCGTGATCCTCCTGCCTCAGCCTCCCAAAGTGCTGGGATTACAGGCGTGCGCCACCGCGCCCGGCTAAAAACACAGTTCATTTTTTAAAGAGAGATAGCTACTTATTAAGTCTGAGAAGCTAAAAAAGTTTAGAGTAGTATTTTTGGTATCACAATGATCAACAATTCATATTTTAGGATGCTTGTGTTTTATTTTGGTTCTGAGGGTGTGTGGGGGGGGGGTACTGAACTAGTGCCTCACACATGCTAGGCAAGTGTTCTCCCACTGAGCTATACCCCTAACCCTGCTTGTGTTCTTTGAATAATGGACAACTTCTGCCTTCCCTTCCCAATATCAGCAGCCTCTCCAGGCTCACAGCCATTTAAGAAATAAAACTGAGAAAGGGGACACTTAAAAACAATGCAGTGGGGCTGGGGTTGTGGCTCAGTGGTATAGGACTTGCCTAGCATATGTGAGGCACTGGATTGTATTCTCAGCATCACATTTAAATAAATAAATTAAAGGTCCATCAACAACTAAGAGAATATTTTTTAAATTATAAAAAAACATGCAGGGGATAAATGGAGTGTTTAGAATGCATTGGGAAAGCTGACTAGTGAGTTTTATGGTTCCAAAGGTTAGCCAAGCAGTGTTCCAGGAAGAGGATCTTCCTTAAACTCCCCCCACCATTCAAGAAGCAAACAAGGAAAACAGTGGCTGGTGAGTCCACTGCAGAGGTGGGGAACTCTTCCGTGCAGTAGTGACGGTGCCCTGCCTTCCCAGATCTGGCACATTTCAGAAGCTGCTGACATGTTGATGCCTGCTAAAACATGATGTGGGAAGAAGAATGAATGTGGGCAAGTTCAGCTAGCCACTCAGAGGGAAATGATCTCATTTCTCCTGCTGGGCAACCCCCAGTTGATGGTAAATGGAATAAGACAGGGTAACATTTAAATTCCATCATTACTTTTTTTTTTTTTTCTCAAAAGCCACAAGTTTACCGATGATGGCTTTGATTGTCTTTTGAGCTCTTTATCCTAACTATTGCCAGAAAGGGGGAAAGATTCAGAAATACTGTCTTGGCTAGAATTTTATTCTCCAGCTTCTTTTAAGAATATTTCCATCCTCCACCCCCCAAGTATAAAGGGGTGGCCTTTGGCACTTGAGATTGTCGTATGTGCTGGCTGGTTGGAAGTCATGAATATGGGAGCCTTTAATCCATAATCTCTCTCCCAGCACAATTTGTCTATGAGATTCATTTCCTGTCCTGCCAGAGGGTAGTAGAGCTATAATTCATGATCCTGTGATCTTCAACATGGCTTCTGGCACAGTGAGTAAGTTCTTTGTTCTTTTAGGACAGAACTGTCACTCATCACCAAACAGCCCTTCATTTTTTTCCCTGAACACTGACTCATAGAATCATAGATTCTCAGGGATGGAAGGCAGCTGAGAGGTCGTAAAATCCAACCCCTTACTAGTTGACTCCAGGCAGTGCCTAGGCATGGTAAATTACTTCATGCCGCAAATAAGTAAAATTTAGTGAAGTAAAAAGGGTGATTTGTGAAGGTCAGAGACAGAACACCTCCAAAAGGACTCTAAACAAATGTGTGTATTAAAAGGTATGATGAAAAGGCATATTTAATAATATCTTTGTTCCTGAGAGAATTAATTATGTAGAAACCTAAATTCTAAGCTAAGAACCTCCTAATTATATAATAATAGGGAGAATAATAATATTGATGATGATAAGTAAGAACAGTTAAGATTTTCTGAACACTTCCTATGTGTCTTTCAGGAAGCAAAGTTAGTCATGTGAATTATATAATTGTCAGAGCACCCCTTTGGAGCTGATATTACCCTCCATTTTACAGAATATAAAACTGGGGCTTTAGAGAATTTGGAGTTGTTTGCCTAAGGTCAAATACCTAGTAAGTGGCAGAATGAATACTGGGACTCAGGACTATTTAAGTCTTTGTCACTGAGCCATATTATCTTATTACCATCAGACAAAGACAGTTACTGTAGAAAATAGCTGTTTCCTGAATTTATCCCCAGCTGCCTGGCTAGTGAGGGGGATATGTTTCATAATCTTTTCCCAAGACCCCTTGAGATCCTTCTCAATATAAGCCCTTACTTGAGCTGAGGCAGAAATATTTCTTGTTTCTATCCTTTCACACAATAGATGTTTTGGTTTCAGCCAAGAGCAAGAGAAATGCTTCCCTGAGTTTTGAAATGTTTTAGCCATCTTACTGGTACATTGGAGCAGGTGATAGGTTTAATGGGGAAAATAACAGCCTATGATCCTGAACAGCTGGTTTGAGAGCAATTAAAACCCTACTCTGATGCAAAGAATAAGGATCTTTTATAAAACCTCTGCCCAGCTAGTCAAAAATCCCCAAATTCATACAATAAAGTGAAGTTTTTACCTTAAAATGCCTCAAAGGTAAGTTGTCCTATTAAGTGTCTTTGAATACTTTTAAAAAGCTGGGTTGCTGTGCTGTGATTAAATAGCAAAAAAGGGTAAGAATGCTCCAAAGTAATGAGAATCACTTGTAAGTAACAAAGGATCTATGCTTTTGTTTCACATTCATACTTTACCAAGTACTTTTTGGTTCTTTATTGTTTCTGATGATCACAACGACCCAGTGAGCTAGGCAAAATAATTTCCCAATTTGGTGAGAAAAAAGACTAAAATAGAGTTTAAGAGAATCACTCAAAGTTTTGTAGCGAAATGATGAAAAAGGCAGAACTAGGAGGTAGGAATCTTTATCTTGCTCTATCTACACTGGATAGTTCTGTACTGATACACAGCATGTTCATATTTTTTAATCATCATAAAATATGTTCAACAATTTTATCATCTTCCTTTGGTCTTAAATATCTTGTTAACAATATACTTGTTCTTCATTCTTTATGGGAAATTAGTATATGTCAAAGTGTTAGTAGATTAGTTCTTTGCTAGAATTTCCTGAATCTTTATTTTTTTATTTTTTGGTGCTGTGAACTCTGATTTTATTTTGAAAATGCTATATGTTTTCTTGTCCTCAACCAAGTATAAGTCAATGGTAATATTTAATGAACTTATAAATATGATTGGTTGTCT
Source organism: Tamias sibiricus (assembly GCA_025594165.1). Taxonomy (NCBI): domain Eukaryota; kingdom Metazoa; phylum Chordata; class Mammalia; order Rodentia; family Sciuridae; genus Tamias; species Tamias sibiricus. The sequence continues at coordinate 106,151,953 of CM046667.1, forward strand.
CTGTTCCTGCCTGTCCCTGTTCCCGTTTGTCCCTTCCCTATCCCCCTTCCCTTCCCTTCCTTTCCCTACCCTTGCCCACGTGGCACCCCAATAAACCCTTTTATTTCACTAACAAAAAAATAAAAATAAAATAAAAGAAATATGATTGGTTGTATATTTGAAAAGAAGTGAAAATAACACTTATTGAATATCTATTACACAGTATCTTATGTGCATTATTTCATTTAATATCTCCAATACCAAAAAAAGGAATATAGCGTTATTGACCCGTTTTATATTTAAAAAATTGACTCCTAGGCTGGAGGTGTAGCTCATTGGTAGAACACTTGCCTAACATGCCCAAGGCCCTGGGTTTAATGCCCAGCACTGTAAAATAAGTTAAATTAAAATTTGACTCTTAGAAAAGTTAAATAACACAACCAATGTCTCATAGATACTACACAGTAAAGCTAGGACTCAAACTGGTGTAGTTAAACTCCAAAGTCTAGGTTTTTAACAAATTTGTACACTGTTTCCTCATAGGTGAAGGTAACTAAATGCTAGTAGCTCATCTTGAGTTTGGTTTATTATCAACCAACTACTTTGCTAATAGACTTCCTTATCCCATTATTGTAAAAAAAGCTATGAAGTAAGTACAGATCTCATTCCCACTTTGTAGATGAGGAAACTGAGGTTAATAATGTTAAATAATTTAAATATATGAGCGTGCCCTTTTGGGAGACCAATAGAGCAGAGGAAGGGGAGTTTCAGAAGGGAAGGCATGGGGAAGTAACAGGAAATTAAATCTACCAAATTATGCTATGTACATGTATGAATTCACTACAATGAATCCTGCTTATGTATATAATTATAATGCACTAATTAAAATAATAGTAATAATAATAATAATAGAAGTGAGATCAGTAGAATAGAACAAGCAGATGGGGAAAGGAAAGAGGGGAGGGAAAAGGAAGATATCCGAGAATGACAATGATCTAATTATGTTATGTGCATGTACAAATATGATATAATGAATACCAATACTAGGTATAATTATAATTCACTATTAAAAATTCTTCCTTGGTTCTGAGACTTCCAGCTTTTTGGACATACCCATACTATCCACTTCTCTAGCTCTTGCTACAGGTTTCTCTACTTCTTAGGCTTGATCTGATGGCTTATCATGAGACTTTTTAGCCTCTGTGGTCATGTGAGCCAATCCCCTAATAAATCCTATTCTGATTCTTTGGAGGAAAAAAAATAATGTTAACTAATTTAAGTCACACAACTAGTAAATGGAGGAAGCAGAGTGATTACTATACATCTCTGGGTTTGGGGGTACCATTTGAACAACACGATCTGTAAATACAAAAAAGGAATAAAGAATTATTGTGGAGCAATATTTTGTGTTGGCACATTGGTACACAAATGTACATATCAAAACCACAAGGCCCAAGAGAAACATTACTTTTTTGTTCTTGAGGTTTATTGACTGGTTATGAGAAGGCAGGGACATTTTTTTAAAAAGATAATTTTTTAGTTGTAGGTGGACACAATACCTTTATTTTATTTATGTAGTGCTGAGGATCAAACCCAGGGCCTCACACATCAGAGTCAACCGCTCTATCACTGAGCCATAGCCCCAGTCCCTGGACATTTTTGATATGCTAGAAAAACCTTAGTGAAGACAGAATTGATTCAATAAGTCAGTAAGGTTAAGAACAAAAATGTCAACTGGGACACAGTTTAATTTGCTGGCTATGGTGATGTTAGCCACTTAATGAAGTTGAGCCAAGACAGAGATCGTCTTTTATCTTGTATTTGTTTTGGACATTTTATAGAAGAAAAATTTAAATAATCATGTAATTAATTGCTATGTGATGACACTTGAGCTATGCCATCAAAAATTTAGAAGATAAAATAGACATAGACAGGTATCAGTTTGAATCCAATTTTGCTGTTTCCTAGCTTTGTGATCTTAGTCACTTGACCTCTCTGAGTCTAGTCTACTGGCTTTTTGTGTGTGTGTGTGTGTGGTGTTGAGGATTGAACCCAGGGCTTTAAGCTTATAAGGGAAGCACTCTACCAACTGAGCTATATCCCCAGCCCTAGTCTACTAGTTTTTAAAAATGAGACTAGCCAGGCATGGTGGCACATGCCTGTAATCCCAGCAGCTCAGGGGGCTGAGGCAGGAGTATCATGAGTTCAAAGCCAGCCGCAGCAATTTAGCGAGGCCCTAAGCAATTCAGCGAGACCCTGTCTCAAAAGAAAATATAAAAAAGGACTGGGGATTTGGCTCAGTGGTTAAGTGCCCCTGAGTTCAATCCCCAGTACCAAAAATAAATAGATAAAATGAGACTAATGGTAACTATCTCACATGGTTGTTGTGGGCTATAATGAGTTTAAATATGCTAAGTGATTAGTTCTGTACTTAGCTTGTCATATTAACTCAATGTCTATCAGTGTCCTTTTCCTTGAGTCACTATTTAAAAGTAACCTCCATATAGCAAGGACTAAATTTTAAAGATCTAAAACAAACATTTGATGTGTATTTATTATGATTAATAATTTCATATTATTTTACCACTTCTAATTTTTTTATGTAGTCATGGTTGCCCCAAAATAGACCACCCAAAATAGATTACTTTGTGGCTGATTTAATAAGATTTGCACAAAATTATTGCGGCATTTTCATTTGTTTACTCTTCTTTTCTTAAAACTTGGCAGAATTGCCTAAATGACACTTAGAAAACTGGAAAGACATGGGAAAGTAAGTTATCCAAGTCAACACCCAGAATTGTTTGGCCTACTTTATAACAACTGGCAAATAAACATTCACACACTCTGATAATACCACAAAATTAAAGGAGCAACTGTCTGTGTCTCTATGCAGCTGTCTAGTCTGCTAATGCATGTTCCTGAAATAACTTTTTCTTAAAAAAAATGTGCGCGTGTGCACACACACACACACACACAGCACTAAATTGTGTCTTTCCTTTCAACAATCCAGCTACTCAGCCCTTCTTGCAGCCCATTTTAGTAAACACTGTGCTGACCAAGAAGTGTCTGGAGGTGGGAGGATGGAGAAAGCTTGTATTGTTTATTGAATATCAGAGGGCACTTCCTTCAAGCGACCTAAGGCATGTGTGGCTATCATAAGAACCACATTTTAAAGGGATGAAGTCATCTCAAATGCTGCCTTAGAAGAGTGTGCTGGTGCCAGAACCTATCCTCAACAGCATTTCCAGATTTGCTTTTTTAAAAATCCTGAGATTTTTGTTTTAAACCTATAAATCAAGAATGAACAGGGTACAGGTTCAGCACTTCATTTCCATGTGTTGCTTCCCTTCTTGTTGGAACTCAATTTCTTAGCCAGGTTGCCTTTGGGGGCTAAATGAAAGGAAAACAGACATGGGGGAGACAGATGGGGCCAAGAATTCAATAAAGAGTTGGGCTGCACAAAGGTATAATAATAAGTAAACCTAAGAAAGAGAAAGCACAGGGGAAGGAAAGTTACTTAAAAATCAGAGAAAATGGAGCAGAATAAGTTTCTGAAAATTGGTTTAGAGCAGAAAAGAAAATAAAAAATAGATGAAATAGCCTCCATTTTACTATTGAATGGCCTTCAGTCTGGAATTAGAATTCTATAAAGTCTAAACAAAAAGCCACATTTAATTCCCTAGGGAACTCCAATTTTAACTAGGCTTTAACAATAAAAAAAATTGTGTGCAAATTCAGGAAGGAGCACACACACAAATCAAAAGCAAAAAAGCCTCTCCTAGGTAAGCATAGAAGACTTACATAAATAAAAACTGAAAATCTTTTCATGCAATTACCCTTTACTCAAAAATTCTACTAATCGTGACCTTTCCAGGTTTTGTAAAGCATCAAATGTAGACTAAATGAAAATGGAATCACTGGGCATTGGACTTTAGAGAAAGCAAAGGACTAATGAGGAATGCTTTTTATTGGTAAGAACTGTTCAGGTGAATATGGTGCTTGGTAATTGTTCAGACAAGAAAGTGGGTACAAATAAACTTTCTCTCTTACCATGAGGCTGTGTGCACACATTGTTCCCTGAAAATCATAAAAAATCTCCATGCATTGAATAAAGGTGATATATTCAGATTGGGCACTGGTCAGTGGTCTGACCCATAGATGTCTGTTCCTTTGTAGAAAACAGGAGCAATTCCCAGATGAGAAAGTTTAAGAACACACACAGGTGTGGTGCCCACTCTCTCCCTGACTACACCTTTTGTCACCAAACCTAAAGGAGCAAACAGCATCTCCTTTTCAGAGGTTCCTATTTGGCATTCTTAGGCATTTCAAGTTTATCCTAGCCAAACACATATTTAACATTCTAGATTAAAATCTTAAAGCTGAAAGTCATTTCATATACATAGTTCACCAGCCAATCAGCTCTTGGAACACAGACACAATTTAAATAATTTAATTGGCAAGTTAAATTTCCTTCTGTTTTCAGGGGGGAAAAAACTTGTATGAAGTTGGGTTGGCTTCTACAAGGTACTTGTGCCTTAGTGATAATCTGGCCAGTTATTTTAGTGCTCATTTATGAAAATATATCATTCTAAATCCTCTTAGGCATTAAGAGGTAAATAGAAAAGTGTGTGTGTGTGTGTGTGTGTGTGTGTGTGTGTGTGTGTGTGTGTGTATACATATATATATAATGTTGGGGATTGAACCCAGGGCCTCACACATGCTGGGCGAGTGCTCTACCTCTGATCTATACGCTCAGTCCTGAAGTACTTATTTCTTAATTTGTTTCTCTTCTGTTTCTTAGTATCCCCTCTATCTTCCATACACATATATCTTGAAAAGAGGGGAAATCAGAAAAAAATAGATGTTAGGAGGTGCTGAAGACAGCCACTGGAATGAATGAGACTGAATGGAATGAATTCAAGTGAAAGAGACTGAGATGACTTTGAAATATTTTTCTCAGCAAATGAAACACAGAATGGATGTTGCAGACTTGAAAATGGACAAACAACATGTACAACCCCATCTTTATCTCTTTGCAAGCACCTGAAGACTGAATTGTACAGTGCATTAAGAATGTTCAGTTGTGCTTAATTTACAATATATTTCCTATGATGCCAATCTTCCTAGTATCTGGATCTCCCCCAGATTAAGAGTAAGAATTGGATTGACCCAAAAAACAATGGAGAACCCATAATATTCAGTACAGTTCAAGGTTGTTTCCGAGCATTAAAGAGTAGAAAAACAACACAATTTAGGGTAAACAAAATACAGCAACAATCCACTTATCCAATTATCCAGTGTACAGCCATATATAGAAAGGCCTATAATTTCTCTTAGTAGTACAAAATGTGCTACCTTAAGACCTCCACAGTTAGATGATTGTTCAGAAAGTAAGCAAGCAGATTAGAAGGGGTATATCTAGGTGTGAAAATTAATGCTGATAGCAGAAGAAAATATGAAAATACCCATGGTCTGAGCTGAGTGCATTATGGTTAATTAGTAGAGAGAAACAACAACTAGTTAGTCCTCAAGGACCCCAGAACATAACTATCTAATACATGGTTTAATAATTACATTAATATTACTATTGTGCCCCTTCAAATATCCTGTAGTTATCATGAGCCATTTCAAGCTCTTCCTTCTATATCTACCCCAAGTTTTCAGGGAGTCCATGGACTGAAATATATTACCTTCCATAAGGCTTGCAAACACTGTTTTTTTGTTTTTTTGTTTTGTATCAGGGATTGAACTCAGAGGCACTCGACCACTGGGCCACATCCCCAGCCCTTTCTTGTATTTTATTAGAGACAGGGTCTCACTAAGTTGCTAAGTGCCTCTCCATTGCTGAGGCTGGCTTTGAACTCGCGATCCTCCTGCCTCAGCCTCCCAAGTGCTGGGATTACAGGCGTGTACCACCATGCCCAGCAAGGCCTGCAAACACTTTAAGGCACTCTTCCATGAGTACCTTGCCACTCAAAACCAAGATAGTGGCTGGAAGTATAGCTCAGTGGTACAGCACTTGGACCTAAGTTCCATCCCAAGCACTGCAAAGAAATAAAAACACAATCAGGTTAGATCTTCTACTTTCATGTTAAAATTGCACTGAAGATTTCGCTCAAAGCACTTATCAAAGGGTGGGGGGAATAATAGAAGTTCAGTGGATTAGACAAAGGGGAATGAAGGGAAGAGAGGGGGATAGGCATAGGAAAGACAGTAGAATGAATCTGACGTAACTTTCCTATCTACAGGTATGAATATACCCACAGTGAATTTCAACATCATGTATATCTGCAAGACTGGGATCCTAATTAGAATAAGACATATTCCATGCTCGAATAATTATATCAAAATGAACTCTGCTGTTATGTATAACTAAAATGAACCAATAAAATAAAAGGGGGTGATACAGAGAATACAAAGTAGATAAATAAAGAAGGGAATTTCTACTCATAAAGAGCAACACAAAATAAAACCAAAAACCGTAATTAATTAAGTACCCATGTAATTATTTTGTTAATCCATAGGCTCATTCATTTGGCACATATTTATTGATTACCTACCTTGAATCATGCACTGTGCTAGGCACTGGGGTGCAGTAGTGAACTCAACAGACATGGACCCTGTTCTCATAAAGCAGCAGAGGAGACTAAAACTAATTGCACCATTCATTAATCAGGCACATTTGCTTAATGACAGCCTCCTTTGCTATACTATAAATATAATAAGGCAGGAAACTTTTTGTCTTGCTCAGTCTGGAAGGGTTTTCAGTGGGAATCAGCTTAGAAAGTTTTTGCAACAGTTAGAAGCACCTCATGGGGTGGGCAGCAAGGCTATTCTTGCCATCTCTCGGAAGGCAACACCCCAGGACCCTCCCTGGCCAAGGGAGAAGACCCAAGCTGGCTCCGCTGGTTCTAAACATTCAGTAGTAGGTCAGGACCTACAATTAGATCAGTCAGTGAGGACTCTGACAAAGGAAATGGTACTAGGAATCTGGAATTTATTGGACCCTGATTTTGCTGTACTTCTAAATTCCCAAGACTGTCCCTGAGGTCCAAGGGATTTAACAGTGGCAGTTTTGCAGATTTTCAGGGCCTTTGAACCCAAAGCATATAGTTTCAACAGCTACACACGAAAAGCACCGGGAGAATAAGTGTTGGTTCCTGCTATAGACTGAATGTTGCATCCCCTCTAAATTCACGTGTTAAAACTTAATCTTCTGGCTGGGGTTGTGGCTCAGTAGTAGAGTGCTTGCCTCGAATGTGTGAGGCACTGGATTTGATTCTCTGCACCACATATAAATAAGTGAATAAAATAAAGGTCCATAAACACTAAAAACAATTTTAAAAACTTAATCTTCAATATGATGCTATTTAAAGGTACAAACGTTGAAAGGAGATCAGGCTTTGAGGGTGGAGCCCTCATGAGTGGGATCAGTGTCCTCATAACTATGTGAGGACCCAATGAGAAGGTGCCATGCACAATGGGGAAACAGGCCCTCATCAGACATCAAATTTGTTGGTACCTTAATTTTGGACTTCCCAGCTTCCAGAACTGTGAACAATAAATACATCCATAGTTTATAAACCACCCAGTTTACTGTATTCTGTTATAACAGCCCAAATGGACTAAATAGATTCCAAGAAAAGAAAAAGGCAAGGTGTGGTGGTACATGCCTATAATCCCAAAGACTCCAGAAGCTGAGACAGAAGGAGTGCAAGTTCAAAGCCAACCGCAGCAATTCAATGAGGCCCTAAGCAATTTACTAAGATCCTGTCTTAAAATAAAAAGAATAAAAAGGGCTGAGGATGTAGCTCAGTGGATAAGTGCCCCAGGGTTCAATCCCAATTACCAAGGGGAAAAAAAAGAAATTTGAATAAATCCCAAGCCATTTGAGACTAGGGTTCTGAAGTTTGCCAGGAGTGACTTAACTTTTTTGGCAACTGATTCACTTATTGTCCAGCAGTAGGTGAAGTGGGGAACAGTTAACTGCCTAGCATCACCCTTCATTAAGACAATTTAACAAAATCCTTATTTTTCATTTTTTGTTTTCTGGTACTGGGAATTGAACCCAGTGGTAGTCTACCACTGAGCTACATCCTCAGCCCTTTTTATTTTATTTTGAGACAGGGTTTCACAAAGTTGCTGAGGCTGACTTTGAAATTGCGATCCTCCTGCCTCAGCCTTCTAAGTAGCTAGGACTACAGCTGTGAGACAATGCACCTGGCCTTGCTGTCATTTTTGCTCACCTAAAAATGATTTCTGGTTTTGACTGCAGGTATGCCTTAATTTATAAGAATGTTACAGGATACAATGGAAAATTCCAGGATGATGATCTCTAATTGTATCTCTCATTTCTGACAATTATGCCTTTCTCTTCTGTTTTTAAGGACCCCTGTGATTACAGTAAACTCATCCTAATAATTCAGCTTCTCATTCTATTTTAAGGTTGAGTGGATTAGCAGACCTAGTTACATGTGCAAATCTCTTCACGTGTACCTAGATTGGTGTTGTTTTTCTGGTTTTTTCCTTTTCCTTTTCTTTCTTTTCAGTGTTAGGGATGGAACCCAGAGCCTTGCACAGATTAGACTAGTGCTCTACTACTACATTCACCACCAGTGCAGATTATTGTTTGATTACATAACCAGAGGATAGGAACCTTACAGAAATAGCTTTGTAATTTTACCTATCATGGGATTTCCCCTAAGGTCACGCAGTTAATCAACCTGAGATTAGAATGCAGGTGCCTTGGAACTAAAACAGTTTGCTATACATTGCTCCTAATCCCACTTCCCCCCCCCAGACTTTGCTACTACATTACCAAAGACACATTTATAGCATTTTTTGTTCCCAGTACATTGTTAAAATACAAGACATACCAAATGGAAATAAATAGCTTAAAGAAACTAAACAAGCATCAGAGCTAGAGTCATGTGTGGCAGAAATTTTGGATTCATCAGACCAGCAGTTTTAAAAACTATGATTAATGTGGTAAGGGCTTTAGTGGAAAAACATACAAGAACACAAAGGTAATTTAAGCAGAGGGATGAACACCAATCCTAGAAATCAAAGACAGTGTAGCAGAAAAAAATGCCTTTAATGGGTTCATGTGTAGACTGGATATGACTGAGAAAATAATCTCTGAGTTTGAGGATATGACAATAGAAACTTTAAAACCCAAAAAATAAAGACTAAAAAGATTTTTTAAAGACACAGAACACAATATCCAATAATTGTGAATCAATTACAAAAAGTGTAAATATGAGTAATGGGAATACCAGCAGCAGAAGAAAAAGAGAGAAAGGAATAAGAGAAATATTAGAAGTAATAATGACTGGAACAGCTGGGGTTGTGGCTCAGTGGTAGAGTGCTTGCCTAGCACATGTGAGGCACTGGTTCCATCCTCAGCACCACAAAAAAATAAATAAATAAATAAATAAATAAAGGTATTGTGTCCATCTACAACTAAAAAAAATAATGACCAAAAATTTCTCCAAATTATTGTCAGACACCAAATGATAGATCCAAAAAGCTCAGAGAGCACTAAGCAGAATAAATGCCACAAAACAAAATAAAACACTAAAACAGCTATTCATATAATATTCAAACTTCAAAAAACTCAAAGATAAAGAAAATATTTTATGGCCATACTACCAAAAGAATTATACAGATCTAATACTTTGTATACTAACAGTGATATGTAAAAAACGTGCTCTTTATATGTATTATGAATTGTAAAGCATGCTACTGTTATATATACAACATTGAATTAAAAAATTCATTATATTACAAAATATGAAAAAAGAATTGTACAGATTTAATTCAATTCCTATTAAAATTCTAATGACAGCATGTATAACAAATTAAATTAAATTAAAACATTCTAAGCCGGGCGCGGTGGCACACGCCTGTAATCCCAGCACTTTGGGAGGCTGAGGCAGGAGGATCGCGAGTTCAAAGCCAGCCTCAGCAATGGCGAGGCACTTAGTAACTCAGTGAGACCCTGTCTCTAATAAAAAAATACAAAAAAGGGCTGGGGATGTGGCCCAGTGGTCAAGTGCCCCTGAGTTCAATCCCTGGTACCACAAAAAAAAAAAAAAAAAAAAAAAAACATTCTAATGACATTATTCATAGAAACAGAAAAAGAAGTCATAAAATTCATTTGGAAAAATAAGAGACTCAGAATAGCCAAAGCAAAACTCAATGAGAAAAGTGAAGCAGAAGGCATCACAATACCAGATCTTAAATTATACTACAGAGCTATAGTAACAAAAACAGCCTGGTATTGGCACCAAAACAGACATGTAGACCAATGGTACAGAATAGACAACACAAAGACAAACCCACATAAATACAGTTATCTCATACTAGACAAAGGCTCCATAAACACACATTGGAGAAAAGATAGTATCTTCAACAAATGGTGCTGAGAAAACTAGAAATCTATATGTAATAAAATGAAATTTAACCCCTATCTCTCAGCCTGCAAAAATTCAAGCCAAAGTGGATCAAGGGCTGGGCACAGTGGTACACATCTGTAATCCCAGTGGCTGGGGAGGCGAGACAGGAGGATCTCAAGTTGAAAGCCAGCCTGAGGGAAAGCAAGATGTGAAGCAACTCAGTGAGACCCTGTCTCTAAATAAAATACAAAATAAAGCTGTGGATGTGGATCAATGGTTGAGTGCCCCTAAATTCATTCCCTGGTACCCGCCCCCACCCCCAAAATAAAAGTGGATTAAGGACCTAGGCATTAGACCAGAGACCCTGTGTCTACTAGGAGAAAAAATAGATCCATCATGTAGATTTAGGAACCAACTTCCTCAACAAGACTTCTAAAGCACAAGAAGTAAAATCAAGAATCAATAACTGGGATGGTATCAAACTAAAAATCTTCACAGCAAAAGAAACAATCAATAACGTGAAGACAGAGCCTACATAATGGGAGAAAATCTTTACCACATGCACCACAGATAGAGCATTAATCTCCAGGATATGTAAAGAAAAAAATTAACACCATAAAAACAAATAACCCAGTCAATGAATGGGCAAAGGAACTGAACAAACAAGTCACAGAAGAAGAAATACAATCAGTCAACAGATATATGAAAAAATGTTCAACACCCTAGCAATTAGAGAAATGCAAATTAAACCTACACTGATATTTCATCTCACTCTAGTCAGAATGGCTATTATCAAGAATACAAGCAACAATAAATGTTAGCAAGGATGTGGGGGAAAAGGTGCACTCATACATTGCTGGTGGGACTGCAAATTGTTGCAACCACTCTGGAAAGTAGTATAGAGATTCCTGAGAAAACTAGAAATGAAACAACCACTAGACCTCATTATCTCACTCCTCTCGGCCTATACCCAAAGGACTTAAAATCAGAATACTCTATTGACATGGACACATCAACGTTTATAGCAGCTCAATTCACAATAGCTAAGCTATGGAACCAAACTAGGTGCCCTTCAACAGATAAAGGAATAAAGAAAATGTGGTCCATATACACAACAAAATATTACTCAGCTGAAAAGAAGAACTAAATTATGGCATTTGCCAATAAATGGATGGAACTGGAGATGATCATGCTAAGTGAAATAAGCCAATCCCCAAAAAACCAAAGGCCAAATGTTCTCTCTGACATGCAGATGCTAATTCACAATAAAGGGTGTGGGCTAGGGAAGAATAGAGGTACTTTGGATTAGAGAGAGGAGAGTGAAGGCAGGGAAGGGGTGTAGGGAGAGAAAGGATAATAGAATTAATCAGACATTATTACCCTAGGTGTATATATGATTGATTACAGGACTGGTGTAAGTCTACATCATGTACAACCAGAAGAATGAAAAGTTATACCCTATCAATGTATGATGTGTCAAAATGCATTATATTGTCATGTATGAGTAATTAGAACAAATTTTAAAAGTCATATATGGAAAAAAGAAAACATGAAAGTAAAGGAATGGAGGAAGATATAATGTAAACACTAATCAAAAGATAGTAGGAGTAGTTATATTAATTTCAGAAAGAATCATGTGTGAGACCCTGAATTCAATGCCTGATAGTGCCAAAAAAAAAAAAAAAAAAAAAAAAAAAAAAGCAGAAAGAGTCAATGTCAGGAACAGGAAAGTTATCAGGAATTAATTAATGATACAGGAGTCAACTATCCAAGAAGTTGTAATAATCAGTGTGTATACACCTAACTACAGAGCTTCAGAATATGTGAGGAAAATACTGAGAACTGCAAGAAAAAAAAAACAGATGAATCCATTATTTTCAATGGAAACTTTAACACATATGTCATAAATGAACAGATCCAGCAGGCAGAAAAATCGGTAAGGTTAGTTGAACTCAACAGCACCATTAATTAACTGGATGCAATAGACATCTATTTACTACTTCATCCAGTAGCAGCATTCTTCTTAAGATCACATGGAATATACACCAAAATCATATTTTGGGCCATAAATACACCTTAAGAAATTAAAGGAATGGAAATCACACAATATGTTCTCTCAGACCAAAATGCAATTAAACTAGAAATCAGTAACAGAAACACAGATAAAAAAATCTCAGAATACTTGGAGGTTAAATATCATACGTTTAAATAACATATGGGTAAAAGAAGAAATGTTAAGAGAAATATAAAAATATTTTAAACTAAATGCAAACTAAAATGAGACATATTGAAATTTGTTAGATACAGCAAATGCAGTGCTTAGAGGGAAAATTGCAGCATTAAAATGCATATATTAGAAAAGAAAAAAGATCTAAAATCAATCATGGGGCTTTCCCCCTTAGGAACCTAGAAACTATAAAAAAATTTAAAAAAAGAGCAAATAAAATCCAAACTAAAATGAAGAGAAAAAATTACAGCAGAAATTAATGAAATCAAAAGTAGGAAATCTATAGAAAAAACCAACCAAACCAAAAGTTGGCTCTTTCAAAATATCAATAAAATTGATAAACCTCAGGGCTGGGAATATGGCTCAGCTGTGGAGCCTCGCCTAGTATGTGCACAGCCCAAGTTCGATCCTCGGCACCACGTAGAGACAAATGCATTGTGTACTACTAAAAGCAAATAAATAAATATTTAAAAAATTGATAAGCCTCTAGTCAGACTGTGAAAAAATAGAGAAAATAAACATTAATATGAGAAAAGAAAGAGATATCATTATAGATCCCATGGACATTAAAATGAATATAAAGGGTGAGTTAGGGACTTAGCTCAGTGGTAGAGTACTTGCCCAGCATGCACAAGGCCCTGAATTTGATCCCCAGCACTGCAATAATAATAATAACAATAATAATAATAAATGAATATTATGAACAATTTGATAATCTAGATGATATTGACCAATTCCTTAAAAGATATGATCTGCCAAAACTCACACAAAAAGAGACAATCTGGGTGGATCCTGGGAAGATGGCCGACAGGAGGGAGGTGCTCTCTGGACAAAGTTACTAAAAAACGCTTAGTGGGAAGTTTGAGCTCGTTACTAGGAATTCTCTTGCAACTGAAAGGGAGCTGAAGACATTCGTGCACCTCTGGACAGTAAAATACAACGATCTCCAGACCATGACAGGCAGGGGCAGAGTTGGAGCGGTCCACAGTCCAAAGCAGCAATGTCGGCGCTGCAGGCGCAACCGCCAAATAACATTGTGGAAAAGGGATGATCCACAGCGGCTTTGAAACCGATCAGCGAGGAAGGATAGAAAGGAGCCTAGAAGCATGAGCGGTGTGCACGTAGAGCTCTTTCACAAAACCTGCCAATTCGAACCTTCATGCTCTGGAGTGACACAAAGGTCTGCGGAACTGCTGTTGAGCGGGAGGAGAGCACCACCATCTTTGAGGAAAACAGTGGCTGACCCGGACAAAGAGCAAGGCAGAAAGGAAGAATAGCTGCAGACATCCAGGGAACCACGAACGCTGTGATAACAGCGCACACCTGGGTGAGGCTCGGGCAACCAGCAGGGAAGGGCGTGTCTCAGGCCTGCGCAGCGGCCCCAAGAAGCTACAACAGTGGGTGGGCGTGGGGAAAGGGTGCCTTCTGGAGGGTCCCTTTCCCAGTGCCATTCATCTACTGATGCACAATCCCCCTGAGACACTCTTCCGCTGTGCCATTCTGCCACTGGCCAAAGGTGCAGCCTTGACTCTACTAACAGGATCGCTGACTGTCTAGACATGATCCAATACAATTGGCTTAAACTAGAAAGGAAAAAAAGGAGGGCTTCCCAGGGCCCGTTTTGTTTGAGACTTGTTCCTGGGTTCGACTTTTTTTTTTTGTTGTTAGTTTGTTTGTTTTGTTGGTTTTTTTTTTTTTTTTTTGGTTTTTTGTTTTGTTTTGTTTTGCTTTGCTTTGTTCTTTGCATTGATTGTCAGTGTGTTTGTTTGTTTCTGATCCTCTTTTCTTTCCTTCTTTTCTTCCTTCTCACTTTTGCATCTTTTCTTCTTCCTTCATCTTTCCAATTTACACCCTGCCAGTGCATACTCAACAGAGGCAAAAACAAGTTTACACAGAATTTGGAATTTCTAGAACGGGCGCAATAGAGCTATATAGCAAAGCGGTGTTGTATATAGTTTACTCTCTATTTTGTTGACTCTCTCTCTCTCCTTTCTCTTACACAAATTCCTACTCTTTTGTCGTTTTTTTTTTCTTTTCCATCTTACTTTATTTTTCTCTCTCAACAGCTGCATAAGTTAGGCTTATATATAAATTGGTCTCTCCACCTAATTGTTCACTCCATTCTCTTTCCTCTCTCGTCTACTGATACTAAACCACTTCCACTAAACCACATCCATACAACTCTCTTTTCATACTTTCTAAGAAAGAACAATTCAAGACACTTACTTCCTTCTTCCTAAACTTATCACCTCTGTGTCCAATATTTGAAGCTATAAAACCCCCCATCAGAAGCGTACAGAGTAAACTGGAAACAATATCTGGGTTAACTAAATCTGTACATTGTGACCAAACTTGGATTTTCTGAATAGAAAGTGTTAGATTTTAAAGTGTAAAGGAATTATAAGGGGATCTGATAGCATTGAACTACAGGAGCAACATAAGGCTTTAAGGTAAAATCGAAATAGTCAATGTCCCACAGTGTGGGAAGAAAAGACACACAAGCAACATGAAGAAACAAGGGAAGAAAGTGACACAAACAAATCAATATAACTCATCAGTAGATTCCATGGAAAGCACAGTTGGTGAAATGCCAGAGATAAAATTTAGAAATTACATATTCCAAATGTTTATGGAACTTAAGAATGAACTAAAAAATGAGATGAGGGAGCAAATACAGGTGGCAAAAGATCATTTTGACAAAGAACTCCAAAAACAAATACAGGAAGTAAAAGATTACTTCAATAGGGAAATAGAGGCTCTAAAGAGAAACCAAACAGAAATTCCGGAAATGAAAGAAGCAATAAACCAAAAGAAAAGTTCAATTGAAAGCATCACCAACAGAGTAGACCACTTGGAAAAAAAAAACCTCAGACAATGAAGACAAAATATATATCCCCAGAGAAAATTTTAGATTACACAGCAAAACTCGTAGGAAATCAAGAACATAACATCCAAGAATTATGGGACAACATAAAAAGACCAAACTTAAGAGTGATTGGCATAGGGGCAGAGTTTCAAGCAAAAGGAATTAGTAATTTAATTAACGAAATAATTACAGAAAATTTTCCAAATATGAGGAATGAATGGGAAAAACAAGTTCAAGAGGCTTACTGAACACCAAACATACAAAATCACAACAAATCCACAACTAGACACATTATAATGAAAATGCCTAATATATTGAGCAAGGAGAGAATACTAAAAGCCACAAGAGAAAGTTGGCAGATTACATATAGGGGGAAACCAATCAGACTATGTTCAGATTTTTCAACCAAGACCTTAAAAGCAAGAAGATCCTGGAATAGCATATTTCAAGCTCTGAAAGAAAAGGGATGTCAACCAAGAATCTTATATCCAGCAAAACTGAGCTTTAGATTTGAAGATGAAATAAAAACTTTCCACGACAAGCAAAAGTTGAAAGATTTCACAACTCGAAAGCCAGCACTTCTGAACATCCTGGGCAACATTTTTCATGAAGAAGAAGAGAAAAATAACAAAAAAGATTACTATAGACTCTTTGAGGGACCATGAGAGAATCCCTAAAAGCAGTCCAGTAGCCATGAAACCCAGGCCAGCCGCTTTCACTGAGGAGAAATGACTTAAAGTCACAGGATCTGTGCTTACCGTGCTGACTTCAATATGGCCATTTGCTCATACCTAAAGACTATTTACTTCCCTAAGAAATTCCAAACTCTTGGCCCTTATTAGATACAGGCCTTCATTTATATTTCCAAGGACCTGTCTACCCTTTTGGGTTTCATTTGCTAAGACTTGCTCAGACTTTGAATATAAATAAAGTGGAAATAAATATGAGGAACAATTCACTTATATATTCTGCCTTTATATATAGGGTGGGTGAGAATAACTACAGAGGACAAAATATTAAAGCTATTGATTCTCTAACATAGGGAATAAGAATTGTCGTTCTCCTTCTCTTTTCTGGGGAAATGTATAGCTCAGGAAAATGCAATGTGTTTATTGGGTGCCAAGTAAAGTGTCTCCAGTGTCTGTCGTAGTGTCTCAAAATTTGCTGCTCAATTATAATTTGAATCAAACTGGCAGTCAAAAAGACAGATTATTAGAAAACATCTTCATTTCCCTGGCTGGCATCTGAGAGATTTGGAAAGAATCAAAATTCATTCCTAGAAACAGATATATCTGCTAATCAGAGTTATGAAGTGAAAAAAAAAAAAGTTCGATTTCAGGCCAGATTAAAAAATAGAAGATTTTAAAAATTTTCTTTCATGATCTAGTATTATTCTTATACTGCCTATACTCCCTTCCACCTTACATGTACAAGGAACAGCACTAAAGTTCTCTCTGTCTGCTTCAGATGGATGGGTGGTATGATAGAAAAAAAAGATAAGCCATAAAAAGTGAAAGTTAGTGGAATCAATTACTATTGGATGACTGTAGCCATATTAAAAGGGATTTTCTTTGGGAGAAGGTTTATAAATGTGTTAAATACGGGGAAAGTATCCTTAGAATCTTGTCAGAAAGACTCCAGTCTTCCTCAAGGTCAGTCAAGAAACTAGAGTGCCTGGCATGTGATGACTGTGAAAAATTGTAATCTATTCCACTGTGTTGGAATTTCCCTGGCATGACAGGATGTTGTTGTGAAAATATAAGAGGAAGATGGTAATAAAAACAGGGAATTAATGAGGCTGGGGTTGTGGCTCAGTGGTAGTGTCCTTGCCTAGCATGTGTGAGGTGCTGGGTTCGATCCTCAGCATCACATAAAAATAAATAAATAAAGCCGGGCGCGGTGGCGCACGCCTGTAATCCCAGCACTTTGGGAGGCTGAGGCAGGAGGATCGCGAGTTCAAAGCCAGCCATCAGCAATGGCAAGGCACTTAGCAACTCAGTGAGACCCTGTCTCTAAATAAAATACAAAAAAGGTCTGGGGATGTGACCCAGTGGTCGAGTGCCCCTGAGTTCAATCCCCAGTACCACAAAAAAAAAATTAAATAAATAAATAAATAAATAAATAAATAAAAAAAAATAAATGGTATTGTGTCCAACTACAACTAAAAAAAAAATTAAAAACAAAAACAAAACCCAGGGAATTAAAAAATGGGGAGAAAGGGGAAAATAATTAGTCAGTTTTCAGAAAAGAGCAGATTCTGGCCCTTTCCATGCATTACTGAGAAACAACAACCTCAAACAAAAGGACATCAATCTAACCATGCTTATTTGATGAAAATAAAACTATAGAACCAAAGAACACCCTTTCCCTCTGTAAGAGCCTTAATGAGGAGGTAGCTAAGATGGCGGCAGGCTGAGAGCCAAAGAGGAGGCATTTAATTGTTTTCTCCTGACCTTAATGAAATTAAGAATCTTTCTGTGCCCATGAACACTGTGTGACACACCTGTAAGTTGAGCTTGTGACACGTGTATACTTGTTAAGGTAAAGAGTATTTAACCAGCCGGGCGCGGTGGTGCACCCCTGTAATCCCAGCACTTGGGAGGCTGAGGCAGGAGGATCGTGAGTTCAAAGACAGCCTCAGCTTTGAGGTGAGGCACTTAGCAACTCAGTGAGACCCTGTCTCTACTAAAATACAAAAAAAGGCTGGGGATGTGGCCCAGTGGTCGAGTGCCCCTGAGTTCAATCCCCAGTATCAAAAAAAAAAAAAAAAAAAAAAAAAAAAGAGTATTTAACCAAGAAGGGCTGGCGAGAGGGGATTGGAATCAGGAGGAGAACACAGAGGAGAAAGCAGAGAAGAAGCAAGAATGAAGAACCTGCTCATTTCCAGTCTGCCTCCGATTTCTTTGCCACGGTATCATTGTTGCAGGCGGCAATAGCTGCAGGCGGCGACATCCCTCCATTCAGATTCTGTGTTTACCAAGCAATCTTCCCTTCCATAATTTGGTTCCCTCAGTGATTGCCAGGGTCTAACCCCAGCAGGGGTCATGGGAGTCACGAAAAGATGGTGAGGTGTCGGTAGTTGGAGGTGGAGAAAACAGTACACACGTGTGAGTGTCAGGCTGCTGAATCCTCTGTCTTTACTTTCTTTTTTTGCATGTAATATAGTATATTTCCTGGCAGCATACATTAACTTTTGTGGTTACATCATAGTCACAAGATCTAGGGAAGCAGAAACATCTGCTGATTACATTCCAGACATTTTAATCTTTTACCCAACATATTTAAGGACTTATGAAGACTGTGATCACACACTATCTGGATGCCCTGCATTTTTGCCACACTTTATCTGTAGCCAGTCTGGGTCCGATTCATTTCTCATGGATTCTCTGAAGCCATTCCTCTGCACACCTGTTTATCTGCCTGATTAAAGTTAATCTTTTCTGCCTGGTTTCAAAGTACTATTGTGTTTCTATAATAGTTTTGTTTTAAACCTAGGGACAGGGAAGGGAAGCATAGCTGTTTTTATTCAAAGGACATAGAAGACTTTTACAATTAAAATGTGCAGGTCTAAAGTTTCTCATCTGTGGAGGAAATGTATTTCTATACTTAACTCATCTTGTCTACGAAGGAATATAATAAACCCTTAAGAAATTACAAAGGAGGTTCTTACATTTAAACCTTTATAACTTTAGCAAGGAAAGTCAAATTGGGGATGTTTCTTTATAGCTCTTTATCTGGCTCCAAATGCCTTAACCCACTGCAGGTTGTACAACCATTACATTAGTCTTTGGCAGTCATACAGACCATAAGAAAAACAGCAAGAATACAGAGAATATGAATAATCCATCCTAACACCATCTATATGCCACGCCCCCCCAGGGGGGGTCGCCTTGCACCAGCTCCATCTCGGGGAGTCTTTGCTCACCCATAAATCAGGAGGGGGCATGGCAAGTGACACACCCATCCAGAAGGAATCCCTTGAATAAATGATAGATGTGCATTATCCCACCAGATCCAGATGTAAATTAATAAATGACTCCCTCATTTATATGCCAGTCTTTTACAAATGTAGTTAGTAGGAAGCAGTCCCCCAAACTTAACCACTCTGGTCACGGAATAAACTGACTTTGTGGATCTGAAAAGCTGAGCATATAACCCTGAACCCAAGAGAAACTTTGAATCAAACTGCTCATTGAACTTTGATAACTTTGGCATATAAAACACTCTAGTTGTTGTTCCCTAGTTCATCCATGGCCTCCAGGTCAGATTTATTTATTCCATTCAGAATAAGTATGCAAAAAAAGACAAAGAAATAGCAAGGAGGGAATTTAGATAAGATTCCCAAGCTCCTACCATCCATTTCCTCATTTGATAATGGAGTTAATAATACCTACTACTGAAAGGTTTCTTGTGAGATTATATATAGAGTATCTAGCAAATGGAGAGGGTTCCATAAAATATAAGTTCCATTACTATTATCTCAAACCAAATTTATATTTTAAACATATCCAAGACTTAACCTCAAAGCATAAACATCTTAAGGAAACATCTCAAACCCCAGCCAGGGAGCAAAGTGGCAAAAGAATTTGGGAAGTCAGGAATGGTGGTGTATGCTTTTAATCCCAGCAACTCATGAGGCTGAGGAGGGTGGATTCCTTGAGTGAAGAAGTTGGACCAGTTTGCGCAATATAGCAAGACCCCATCTCAAAATATATACATACAAGCCAGGCGCAGTGGCACATGCCTGTAATCCCAGCACTTGGGAGGCTGAGGCAGGAGGATCATGAGTTCAAAGCCAGCCTCAGCAATGGAGAGGCACTTAGCAACTCACTGAGACCCTGTCTCTAATAAAATACAAAAAAGGGCTGGGGATGTGGCCCAGTGGATGAGTGCCCCTGAGTTCAATCCCTGGTACCAAAAAAAATTTATATGTATATATATATATATATATATATATATATATACACACACACATATATATACATACACACACACATACACATACACACACATATGAGAATTTGGGGGACCCAGAACCAACAGGGTCTTTGGAAATTGTACTTCAGGGATGCCAAAATTAGTTTTCTGGTTATTCCCTTATGAAAGATGAAGTCACTATGGAGTTATCCTAAGCCCACTTAGGGAGGATGCAATAATTAGGAGCTGCTGCTGGCATAACTGTTGTGTAGATGGTTTGTTCATAGAGATATGCTACTCCTAAGAAATTATCACAAGGTGTCATCTATTTTCATCCAGGGAAGCTTGTTTGGAAGGAATACAAATAATAATAACTAACATTTGTTTATTACTTACTTAGTGCTCAGACTGTGTTAGCAAAGTATTTCTATAATTATTTTCATATTTATTTGTTTGTCTCACCAAGAATATTCTGTGCTTCTTGGGAATTTCATTTCCCCCTCATTGAGTAGCACCATGTGCCGTGACTGCTGTGTTACTTCTTAATGGGGCCGAGGTCTAAAGCTACCCCCCTTTTGGGGCCCCAAAAGGGGGCTCCTTCTGCCAGCAGAAAGAGTTAAAGTAGCTTACCTGGCGAAGATAGGCTTAACAGGCAAAAGTCGCCGAGTGTCTTACCCCCGCCTGATTGACTCCACACCCGGGGAGTTTTGGTAGAAAGCAATGCCAAAAACTCGGTTTATTGAGGAAGTTGGACGGTCTTATATAGGACATGGGCCAATCAACAGAAAGATCATAGGGACACATAAGGATCATGGGCGGATGCCATTGGCGGAGCCATTGGCCTATCTTTGGGGTGCTTTCAGTTCTCACAGCCACGCCCCCTGCTTAGCCTAGGTCCTGTAACAGGGCGTGGTAATGTGGCTTTCCAGGGCGTGGTAATGTGGCAAGCAGCCAGAAAGCAGTGTAAGGTCCCGACAACCATGTATGGTGTAACTGAAGAACAAAGGTTATGGGTGATGATGCTGACCTGTTAACATTTATTGATCTGTTCCTATAAGCTGGGCAGTGTACTAAAAGCTTTTGCACACATTATCACATTCAACCTGATGTTAATAACCTCATTTTACTGATGGAGGATTAGGGCTTAAAAGTTTGGTCATTTGCACAAGGTCACTGTAAGTGACCAAATATGGATTTAATCCATGTCAGTGATTCCAAAAAACATTCTACTACCATCCTACTTCTTCTAATATTGTCCTCCCCACTTATGTCCAGCAAGTTAATGTTTTAAAGTATACCTGTGATATGGTCTGAATGTTTGGGTTCCCTGAAAAATCATATGTTGAAATCCTAACCACCAACGTATTAGGAGGTAGGTAGGTCCTTTGAGAGATGATTATGACCTAGGAGCAGAGCCCTAATAACTGTGATTAGTGCCCTCACAAAATAGACCCCAAAGAGCTCATTTGCCAGTTCCATTATATGAGGACACAGAAAAACTTGCCATCTATGAACCAGGAAATGGGTCCTCACCAGACATAGAATCTGCAGGTGTTTTGACCTTTCCCTTCCAAGCCTCTAGAACTACGAGAAATCCATTTCTGTTGTTTAAAAGCTACCCAGTTTGTGTTATTTTTATGGCAGCCTGAATAGACTAAGTATAAAACTGTAATAGTGATTCCAACCTTCACCAAAACAGGGCTTTGTGAATTCATCTGTTCTAGATGAAAAACTAAGAATCAGGCTGGGATTATAGCTCAGTGGTAAAGTGCTTGCCAAGCACGTGTGCAGCACTGGGTTTGGTCCTCAGCACCACATAAAAATAAACAAACAAAATAAACGTGTTGTGTCCATCTAAAACTAAAAGTATTTATTTATTTATTTATTTATTTATTTATTTATTTATTTTGGTACTGGGGATTGAACTCAGGGGCACTCAACAACTGGGCCACATCCCCAGTCCTTTTTTGTATTTTATTGAGAGACAGGGTCTCACTGAGTTGCTAAGTGCCTCGCCATTGCTGAGGCTGGCCTTGAACTCACGATCCTCCTGCCTCAGCCTCCCAAGTGCTGGGATTACAGGCGTGTGCCACCACACCTGGCTAAAAGTATTTTTTAAAAAAAGAAAAACTAAGAATCACATCTTTTCAGTAAGAAAACTGTATAAGTTGACCTGAAAAATTAGACTTCTAGAACTTATGGAAATAAAATGGGAAATGAATAAAAACACACTAAGCAAAATATGTCATTAACTGAAAATTGAATAAAGAACAAAATTCTGTAAAATACAGATTAATTAAATATGACCCAGGAAAATTGGACTGTGTAGAAATAATGACCATAAGAGTAAAACTATAAATGTACAAAATAAATTTCATTATAATATTTATGAAGAAATACATTAATTGATAAAAATAATTAAAGCACATTAAAAGTGAAAATGGAAAAATTCTAAATATTTTAACTTCAGTACATAGAAAAATTGATAAAAGAAATAACTGATTATATGATGTTCTCTCTAGAAAATAATGAAGAGAAAAACAATCAGTATTACTATAATTAAAAATCATTAAGGCAAAATTGGTTTTTAAAATGTGGGCTCTGGAACCTGGACCTGACTACCTGGGTTTGAATTCTAGCTTGACCACTTGCTTAACTGGAATCTTCCATCAGTAGCTTAACTTCTCCGTACCCCCCAGTGACCACTTCTGTAAAATAGAGATAAAATAGTATTAGATTACTGTGAGTAAAAATGATAGTATATTTAAAACACTTAAAAGAATAACTGGCACATATTAAATGTTATATAAGTATTAACTATACACAAATCTTTCCTCACTAATTTTTTAAGAGTTTTATGATTATACATAGTAGTTGAGTTCATCCTGACAAACTCATACATGCATAGAAATCAATTTTAGTTCATGATCCCCTCTTTTCCCTCCTGTCCTCCCAGCTTTCTCCTTCCTCTACTAGACTTCCCTGTTGATGGTCTATCAATTTGTATGTGATTGGTTCCTTATGCAATCTTGTTATTCCCTCCACCATTTCCTATATTTTACTCCAGCTTCCACCCATGACAGAAAACATTCAACCTTTGAGTTTCGGAGTTTGACTAATTTCACTTAGCATGATATTCTCTATTTCCATCCATTTACTAGCAAATGCTGTAATTTCATTCTTCTTTATGGATGGGTAGAACATATAGCCTGTCTTCAATGCCTGAAGTCTTCAAGGGCTGAGGTTCTGTTTTCTACACTATCTAGTCTGTTGTTTATGCTTTCAAGT
Source organism: Tamias sibiricus (assembly GCA_025594165.1). Lineage (NCBI taxonomy): Eukaryota > Metazoa > Chordata > Mammalia > Rodentia > Sciuridae > Tamias > Tamias sibiricus. The sequence goes on from CM046667.1 coordinate 106,175,627, forward strand.
GAGTTTGTAATTCGCTTGATGTTGTCTTTCATTTCTAGGAGTTCTGTTTGTTTCTTTTCACTATTTCTATTTCTTTATTAAATGGGCTTTCACCTTCTATAATTGCTCTCTTAATTTCTTCCTTAGATCTTCTTTTAGTTCATTGGACATTTTGATAATCAGTTTTTTATAATGTTTCTCTGGGTTTTCATCTACCTGACTATAAGTGGGTTCCTTTGTTGGACATAATGTGTTTGGGGGGATTCATTTGCCTTTTTTCTCATGTTTTCAGAGGTCTTGGTCTGGCACATCGATTGAAATGTATTCTTCTACCTCTTATGGGGGGCATGTCCTTTTGTGTGTAGTTATATTATTTGCTCTGGTACTTTTCACTGTTTTTAAGGTATGAGTAGATGCCAAGGGTTGAGACCTGAGTTTCCTCTCTGATTGTTACCTTTGGTCCTTGTTAATGGTTTTTGGCTTTTTGTCGTCTCCCTTCTTTGAGTAGGAGTAATGCGAGGGAATGTTTTTGTTCTGCAGCAAAATCTCTAACCTGTGAAATTTTAGTGATCCTGCATTTTCCCAGGACCTCATAGAATTGGGGCAAAATAAATCATAGTAAAAACAGTTTCAAACAATAAACAGTAAACGGTATTAAAGTAAATACCCATATCCTACCATGACATCTTCAACATTAATTGCCACCAATAAGCAGGAATGGTGGGTTCAGCAATTGTCAGCAGTGAAAACAATAACCATGAACTAGCTCTGGCTTTAAAGCAAATAGCAAGTGTTAGCTATATCATCCACACTGGTAATGAATGTATTAGCATTAATAGTGGGGGGCAGGGGTTATATGAAACCATTTCATTCTGAAAGGTGGTAAAAATACAGCTAATTGCAGGAAAAGGAAATGTGTTAGGAAGTTAGAAAAGACTTTACAATTTCAGAAAGTGAACAGCGAAAATGCAGAAGACCAGTAGCAGGTGATGTTTATACAGAGGAAGGGGAAAAATAGAAGAAGCACAGCCGGGCCCGGTGGCACACGCCTGTAATCCCAGCACTTGGGAGGTTAAGGCGGGAGGATGGTGAGTTCAAAGCCAGCCTCAGCAATGGTGAGGCACTTAGCAACTCAGTGAGACCCTGTCTCTAATAAAATACAAAATAGAGCTGAGGATGTGGCTCAGTGGCCGAGTGCCCCAGAGTTTAACCCCTGGTACTCAGTCCTTCAAAAAAGAGTAATTGGTAAGAAAGACTATTTGACATAGACAAGGACCACTCACTTTTGCTGTGGCTGGATTTGAACTCACAATTCTCCTGCCTCAGCCTCCCGAACCACTGGGATTACAGGCATGCACCATTGCACCCAGCTCTTACCAACTATTCTTGAGTGAAGTACTGATAGAGAAAATAAGGGGTGGGGGACGTTAACCCCTTCCTGTTGTTGTTTTGCTCTCTGAGTTACCAGTTGGAGTGGCCTAGGATTGAATCTGTTTGATATAGGACTCATTTTCCCTTCTTGCCAGTATGAGGTGGGATGGGTTAAGATGTATATTAGGTTTGTGCTTTGACCCATCACACCAGATCTGTGCACTCCCAGGGTACTGCTTTTGCAGTATGTTCTGTAAGGGGAGATCGGGAAGGTGGCACTGAGATTTCTTCAGGCCTCAGGTCTAGTCAGGCTAGATTGAAAGCGGCCTTCTTTGGAGAGACTAGGTTCATCTTCCCCTAGAGCTAGATTTTAGCCAATCACTTCCATGGGTTTAGTTCTCAGGTGCCTCCCCATAAACACAATCATAGGGCATAAGGGCTATCTTGTACTCATCTGTGCCCAGAAGTTCAGCTTCCCTGAGTGTAGTTCCTGAATGAACTGAACCCCCACCACTTAGACTCCCAGGCTGCCTCAGGTGGTCATGTGAGCCATAAGACACAAAGGCTCCCTCCCACTTGCCCTTCCAATTCAAGTCACCCAAGGTACTGTCCACTCCATGCCCATTTCTGTCACGTTATGCCAGACACTGCCTGAGTCCCATGCTAGGCACCTGTTGGGATACAATGCTGCGCATGTGTGGTTTTTTGTTTGTTTATTTGTTTGTTGTTTTCTAACCTCCCGAGTCCTGTTGATGTCATGGAGGGCATGCTGACCCCAATATGGCTCCCACCTCAGCTCTCTGCAGCCAGTTGGGATACAGCATATATTTATTTAACACTGAACACCCAACTGTGCCTGTCAAAGACCTGTTCAGTTTGCTGCCTCTTGGTGCACATAAGTTCAGGCAGTGTTTTTGATCTCAGATTTCTCTGCACCAAGACATGCCACAGCACTACCTGAAATGTGGCTTTCTCCATTCTGTCTCCCTCCCTTTGTCCATGGTGGGTAGTCTCTGGCAGCCACCACTGGCAATGGGTTTTCTTTATTTTACTGTATCCAACCTTCTGAGTTCCCAAGCTGCTCTGATTTTCCAATATTAAATCCCAGTGAAATGTCTCTTTCACTTCACTGAGAAGCTGTGTATCTGCTACCTTGGTCTCATGCCACAGAGCAACTTGGAAAGTTGCCTCCTCTACTCCGCCATTTTCCCAGCTGTTTTCCTCATTAATTCTAAGGCCCTTCATTGCTTAATACTGGATCATAGCAAGTGTGTTATCAAGGGTCAAGGGTCATTTTCCAGGTTTGATAAACAAGTTTCAGACTGTTTCAACTGTCAGAACTAAATTGTTTTGCAATAATTATGGAAAAGTAAGTTACTGGTTTTTCAAGAGTTTTATGAATTGCCTGAATATAGATTATTTCGTTTTGTTATCTATTACTGGGAAGGTGAGTGGGTATTGTTTATAGAAAGGAACTAGTCTTCATAAAATACATATTTGATGTAAATACACACACATAAACACACACACATTCTGACTATAAATTTGTATTTTGATTCAAAGATGTTGACTCTGGGCACTTCCTTAGTAGGTATTTCTGTGTTCTTCTCAGCTTGATCCCTCTCTTTCTAGATAGAAAGTTGTTGATTCACATGGATAAAACAGGAGGACATTATATTAAATAAAATAAACCAGGCACAGAAAGACAAATACTGCAGGATATTACTCGTACTTGAAATTTAATCAGGTTGATCTCATACAAATAGAGAGTAAAATGGTAGTTACTAAGGGTTGGGTGGTTTGGGGATGGTTGGGGTTGGGAAGATGCTGGTCAAAAGATACAAACTTTCAGTTAGGAGCAATAAATTTGAGAGCTCTATTGTACAACGTAGTGAATGCAATTAACAATATATGTATTCTTTAAAAAAGCTCAGAGTGTATATAAAGTGTTCATAGCACACAACTATAACTAGGTGAAGTAATACATATGTTAATTAGCTAGATTTAGTCATTCCACAATGTATATATACTCCAAAACATATCTTGTACACAGTAAATATATAAAATTTTATCTGTCAATTTAAAAACTGTGTCTCCATCAATAACCCATTCTGATGTTTAAAATTCACTATTTAATGATGCCAAGAACCAGATGCAGTAGAAGGGGAAGAACCCAAAAATAACCCAAAAAAACTTCATCACCAGTTTTGTTTTTTATTCTATTATGAAAACTTCCAGATTTTTCTGTTTTCGAGACTCCAGAAATATTTTCTACCCCTTTGCCCAGTTTTCAAGGTTCAGTTTATTTCTATCTCCTCCTCAACTAATAAGACACTTTCTTTGAGTTCACTGTACATTCAGACTTCTTAATTTGTATTGGTCTCTATGTAGTGTGTTTATTTGGTCCAGTATTATCTATTTTTTTAAAAATTTATTTATTTTTTATTCTAAGTTGTTAGAAATGACGGCAGAATGCATTACATTTCATATTATACTTATAAAGCGAATTTTTTACATATTTCTGGTTGTATACAAAGTATATTCACACCATTCGTGACTTCATACATGCACTTAGGGTATTGATATCCATCTCATTCTACAATTTTTTTTTATCTTCACCCTTTTGGGTCCAGTATTCTCAACCACAGCTGCCAACTGGAAATATCTGGAGAGCTTTAAAAACATTGATGCATGAGCCCTACCCCAGAAATTCTTGTTTAAATGGTCTTAGATGAAGACTGGAGGTTGGGATTCTTAAAAGTTCACATACAGCTAGGATTGAAAACCAGGATTTTAGTCCATCATGAATGTAAACTCCTTTATAATGGAGATTGTTTTCCATTAGCGGTACTGGGACTTGTTCAGATGCTAATATACCTGGAAGTTACAGTGTTCTTCAAAAAATACTATAAAATATTGATTTATTTGATTGTTTTCTATAAATGAGGAACAATTTTATTAGCAAGGAAATAACTGGGGATTGAGTATAAAATATAAAAGCATAGCCGTTCGTACATATAAATAAGACAAGCTTTTGAATTAAACATGATTAGATGTTTCCCAATTTGGTGGGGTGGTGGAGGGTTCTGCTAAGGATACTAATGTGGCTGTGAGAGAGCACCCACATCTTGGAGATGACAAGATGGCATAAGCATAGAATATTTGGCTTCGCTTGAATTTTCTGGAACATAAACTCTCTACCCAGAAGTCAACATGGATCTTGATAGGCCATTTGTAATTAAAAAGGGGGAGTTCATATGAAGAATACCAAAATAAAGCACCATTTAATGAAACAGATGTTGCCTTGGGAAGGGTTGTGGAGACTGGGCTGGTGACTGAAGCTTTATTTTTTCAAAAAGCTTGGGTAATCTAAAAAATGACTGATCCCATTAAGGTTCAGTTTAATAGCCACTATAGATGGCTAATAAAAATAAACAACTATCCCTAAAATTACCAAGCCACAAATTCTGTATCTGTGAGACCACGTTTCTGCAAAAGAAGCAAGAAAAAAATGTGAATTTGTATTTTGGAAACTAAAACAAACAAACAAAATACATAATAGCGGGGTGTGGTGGTGCATGCCTGTAATTCCAGCAATTCAGGAGACTAGGCAAAAGGATGGCAAGTTCAAGGCCAGCATCAGCAACTTAGTGAGACTCTGTCTCAAAATAAAAAATTTAAAAACTGGGGATGTAGTTTGGTGGTAGACTGCATCTGGGTTCTATCCCCAATACTGGGGGGAGGGGACTTAATATGTACCCTGGAGACTAATTATCTGCCTTTTATTTCTTGGTCATAAATTACTTTTAAGCTTCATCTTTGTTTTAATATCCACTTTGTGGTATTTATTTCTCTTATGCCTGAATGAAAATATCAGAGTAAAGTAGTATAAGTAATACATAAGCAGTAAGAATGTAAGGCAATTTGCTTAACATGCAGCCAAAGTTCAAGTCATTAAAAGTTATAAAAGCAAATTATTTGCCCATTCTAGGTCCACTAAAAATCACTTTGCCCAAGTGGTTTCAGAGGAGCATAGTTACTGCATTAGATACTGCTGAATTAGTATACTCCCCCAAAGAGTATTTAGTAAGTCAGCACATCTGTAATTTCTAAATTACTACTCTTATAAACAAAGACAGAGATAACTGGAGGCTACAATTTAATAGCTCTCTGGGCAGTTATCTATTTCAGTTCATCACTAGGCGATATCTTTATGGGGATTCTTTATATCATGTAACTCAATACAGAAATAAAAACAAGTGACAAAATAAGAAGGTAGTAGCAAGCTCTCTGTCTTGTGTGACAGAAAGCAAGGGTTTTGTCCCTCTAGTGGGGATATTTGTACTGCAAATCTAGCCTCAGAAAATCTGGATCATCGGTGTTGACAATCACATCCTGTTCAAATTAATACCCATCAGGCCTCATGAGAGTAAAACAGATGACTTTTTGACTGATAGTAGTTTCCTGTTTCAGAAAGATTAAGAACCTCAAGCAACAGATTGAGACAATTGTTGCCTCAATCGTAAAGACTGTGGAGAGTAGAAAGAAGAATGGTTAGGGAGCCCCAAAGCAGAATACGTTTAAGGAGCCTAAGCACTGTCACAGACATTAGATTTCTTTTATGGTCTGGATATGAAGTGTCCCCCAAAAGCTCATGTGTGAGACAATTCAAGAAAATTTAGAGGTGAAATGATTGCATTTTGAGAGCCTTAAACTACTCAGTGCATTAACCCTCTACTGGGGATTAACTGAGCAGTAACTGTAGGCAGGTAGGGTGTGGCTAGAGGAGGTGAGTCAATGGGGGCATGACTTTGGGGTTTATATTTTGTCCGTGGTGAGGGGAGGTTTCTTTCTCTGCTTCCTGGTGGCTGCCTTCCTCCACCACACTTCTCTGCCATGATGTTCTGCCCTACCTTGGGCCCAGAGCAATGGGGCTGGTTGTCTATGGACTAAGGCATCTGAAACCATGAGTTCTAAATAAACATTTTCTCCTCTAACTGTTCTTGTCAGGTCTTTTAATCACAGGAGTGAAAGAGCTGACTAAAACAGTTTCCATTGGCAGGGAACTTAACAAGACTCTGTCTCTCAAATAAAAATTTAAAAACACTAGAGCATCCCTGGGTACCACACCAAAAATAAAGAAAGAAAGAAAAGAAAACTACTCAAAATCATTAGCTTATTTTTAATTGATTATTGATGTTGTTCCTGTAGTCCTCAACTTTTGAACAACTGTTCTCACCAAAAGGCTAATAGTTTTAAACAAGTTTATTTTCACTAGGCATGCTTCTTTAGCTGTTGCAAGAAAACATGATTTAATTAACTCACCATCGGTAAATGGATTTCTTTGCTTGGCTAATAAATGAGACACTTGGATATTTACTTTGGTGGCAGCCTCATTTTTATTTTTTTATTCTTGTGAAGAAATTCTGCTGTGATGAGGGAGTCCATTTTTAACTTTCTAAATTTTTGGCCATTGCTTCCCTGTGTGTTGGGAATATTGAATATTGTGAAGAGTGTTTAGTCTGGTAATGTTGACATGTATTTATTTTTCTAGTATACTGTAGCTGTAGTGTCATTGCATAATAAACACAATGCTTAGCTATCTAATTAGATAACTGAATAATCCATACTTCAATATGCCCTAAAAATATGACAGAGTTCATTTTGTTTTTCTTACTTGAAATAATAGATATGCACTGTTTTTGTGGCACTGGGGATTGAACTCAGTGGACCTCTACCACTGAGATACATCCCCAGACCCTTTTGTTTTTATTTTACTTTGAGACAGGGTCTTGCCAAGTTGCCCAGGCTGGCCTCAACATGTGATCCTCCGGCTTCAGCCTCCCAAATAGCTGGTCATTTTTTAAAAGGCTGTAGTGTGGAAGTAAGCATGATACTTGAAATGCTACAGAGTTATAAATGCATCTCTGTAATTTACAGCTCACTGAGCAGCAGTGTGAGGAGATGAGAGACCTATATTTAGTCTCTGTGGCAATTACTATTTACTTCTACTGTTATAGCATGACAGTAACCACAGATAGTGCAAAAATGAATCAGTGTGGCCATTTTCCAATAAAACTTTATTTGTGGTCTCTGAAATTTGAAAGTCATATAATTTTCACATGTCAAGAAATATTTTTCTTCATTTTATGTTTTTCAACCATTTAAAATATTAAAAAATTTTCTTACCAGAAGAAAACAGAGGGGAAAATATTCATCACATTGGAGTTAATGGTGACTTCTTATATAAGAAACCAGAAACATAGGCGACAAAAGAAAAATTGACAAATGGAACTGGAAACTCAAAATCTTCCATGCATCAGAAGACACAAATGAGAGTGCAAAGGCAAAATATGCAGTGGTATAAATATTTGTAAATGACATATCAGATAAGGAGTTAATATTTCAGAATATGTAACAAAATCCTATAGTTCAACAGCCAAAAAAAAAGAGCTAAGAACTTAGACGAACTATGCTCGTATAGTTCCAAGGATGATATACAAATGACCAATCAGCATATGAAAGGATATACAACATCACTAATCATAGAGAAATGCAAATCAAAACCACAATGAAATATCACCTCATACCCATTAGGATGGCTACCATAAAAAAAAAAAACCAAACAAAAAAACAGACAATGAGTGTCAGGATATGGAGAATTTGGAACACTATAATTTGGTGCAACCACTATAGAAAACAGTATGGTGTTTCCTCAGAAATAGAATTATATATGATCTAGCAAACCTACTTCTGGGTATATTCCGAAAGAATTGAAAGCAGGGTCCCACAGAGATATTTGCATATTCATCTTCATGTTAGCACTATACACTATAAGCAAGTAGTAGGGAAAAACCAAATGTCCGTGGACAGATAAATAAACAAAATTTAGCGTGTTCATACAATGAAATATTATTCAACCTTAAAAAAGAAGGGAATACTGTCACATTCTACAAGGATGAACACTGAGGTCATAAAGCTAAGTGAAACAAGCCAGTCACAAAGAGGTAAATACTATATGATTCCATTTATATGAGGCATTGAAAGTAGTCAAACTCAGAAACAGAACAGAATGGTGGTTACCAGGGGCCATGAGAATGGGGAAATGAAAATTATTTAATGCATATAGAGCTTCAGTTTTGCAAGATGAAAAAGTTCTAGGAATCTGTTGCACAACAGCATGAATATACTTAACACTATTGAATTGTATACTTAAAAAATGGTTAAGGTGTTCTATTTAAAGTTCTTTCATTCCTCTCATCCCCCCTCCCTTGCCTTTATAAGTCAGTATCTTCTTAACAAAGAGATCATTTGACCTTTGGTTTTTTGGGATTGACTAACTTCACCTAGCATTATTTTCTCCAACTCCATCCATTTACCTGCAAATGCCATGATTTTATTCTCCTTTAGTGATGAATGTGCTCGATATATGTAATATGAAATGAGTTGCACTCTGCAAATGTAAGAGCCCTAATAAAGGAGATAGCTAAGATTGCGGTTAGCTGAGAGCCATAAAAGATGTTCAAGTTCCACCTGATATTCATACATTTATCTAAGAATCTTTTTATGCCCGTGAACACTGTGTGGCGCACCTGGAGTTAGACCTCCATTTCCACAGCTTGTCCTTTTCTTGATATCTCAAGAACTCCTTCCCCTGGGAACCTGACAAAATAGTGCAGAGAAGGGAACTGGGAGCGATTGTTAACTTCAGTTTCTCAATCCCATAGCAGCTACCCTCTCTTGTATTTTAAAAAAATCTCTGAGCTGAGCACCATGGCACATACCTTTAATCCCAGCTACTTAGGAGACTGAGGCAGGAGTATCACAAGTTCAAGGCCAGCCTAGGAAATTTAGGGAGACCCTGTCTCAATAATACAAAATAAAAGGGGATGACATATCTCAGTGGTAGAAAGCTTGCTTAGCATATATGAGGCCCTGGGTTCCAACCCTAGTATAGGAAGGAAGGAAGAAAGGAAAGAAAGAAGGAAGTGAGATGTAAGGCGGGGGTAGAGAAAGGAAGGAAGGAGGAAAGGAAGAAAAGAAGAATGAAGAAAGAAAAATCTTTGATGAATGGGTTTTGTTTAAGAAAAGAATTTAAATATTAGTGCTCATTTTGTAAAATCATTATTATGTGTAACAGCCTTGCCACAAACAACAACTACATTTTAGCTTTAAAAAATCCTTGTCTTCATGAGCAACTACTCAAGAAAAAACTGGTTCAAACAGCTTCCTTCTTCAAGTTGTTAACTGGCTTAATCAGGCTTCTTCCTGTTGTCAACCAATTCACTTTCTTCCTAAAAGGAAGATGCTTCTGGGCTCTTGGCCTCTAAGGTGTTGGGGTGTGTGGGGGGGGTGTCCTTTATTAATGGGGCTATTCCAGTAGCTGTCTCATTTGCTTTCCAGTTTGCAGCTGTCTTGCGGTGTGTTAATTTGAACCTCAGCATTGGAACTGACTTGTCTTTGTTTCTGGCTCAAGGAGCTCTAGTTCAGATTGAAAAGTTCAGCCACACTGTTCAAGTTAAACACATCGGAGGGAGAAAACATGAGCTTCAAGACTGCCTAGCACAGGTTAGAATTTTCAAACTGCCTTTGGTCCTTCTGGGGTTGCTTGCTTCTGGGGTTGGTTATCATGTTAGCCTCATGTTGCTCAGAAATTTTCCTGGAGTGATTTAATTGTCATTGAAAGGTGAAAAATGCAAACACTTGTGTAAACATAAGTCTTTCCCAAAACTGTCCTCAGTTTTTTGAAAAAATACCCTTCCCCTAGCGGTCAGGCTGATTCAAAACTTATTCTTGTTCCTTATTTTGTCTAGCTTGCAAAACCGGGTGGCTGATCACCCTTCCCCTAGCGGTCAGGCTAACCCAAAACTCAAAAATAATGCTTTGTACGTGACTTTATATGTTAACCAATCAAAATAGCACTGTGAAGCCCCCCTTAACTTACATGTATTTCATTATAAAAACCCTGCTAAATCTGGGCTCTGGGCCTCTTAGTGTCACCAGTTACCGAGTGCACGAAGGACCAAGCTCGAGCTTGCTAATAAATGACTCTTTGTTATTTACATTGACCAAGGACTCTGGTGGTCTTTCTGGGGGTCCCAAGCCGCGGGGCACAACAGTCATAACATTTTATCCAGTTGGGCGCGGTGGTGCACGCCTGTAATCCCAGCACTTGGGAGGCTGAGGCAAGAGGATCACAAGTTCAAAGCCAGCCTCAGCAATGGCGAGGCACTTAGCAACTCAGTGAGACCCTGTCTCTAATAAAATACAAAAAAAGGCTAGGGATGTGGCCCAGTGGTTGAGTGCCCCTGAGTTCAATCCCCGGTACCACAAAATAATAATAATAATAACAATAATAATAATAATAATAATAATTTATCCAAGAAAAAGGAAAGTAAAACACATTCATTCCCTTTATGTATCCATGCCATATTTTGGTTAGGGGTTTAATAATAAAAATAATAATAATCCCTTGCAGATCTAAGATTTGATTGGTTTTACTATACCTACATATACATGTTCTTGTTTAACACTATAGACCCTCTGAGGTAAACAGAGTAAGAATTTTAGTATCATTTTCCTGATGATGAAATCGAGAAAGAGGTAAGTAACTTGCTTTAGTTAGTGGTTAAGCTGGGGATAGAATCTATCCCAAGACTTAACAGAATATCACATTGCCAACCTTCTTTCAAAAAAAGCAGAGATATTGTTTATGATAGGGCTGAGATTCAATTGTTAGTCAAGAACAGTAGCTGAAATCATGAAACACTTAGGCACTGACTGGGAAAGAGTTGTTTCCTTGTGTATTAGTCAGCTTTGCATTGCTGTGGCCAAAATACTTGACAAGAACAATTTTGAGAAGGGAAAGTTTATTTTGGCTTACGGTTCCAGAGGTTTAGTCCATTGTCAGTTAGTCCATTGCTCTAGGTCTATAGTGAGGCAGAACATGGCACAGTGGAGAAAAGCTACTCTGTTCATGGTGGCTAGGAAGGAGAGAGAGAAGAAGGGAAAGGGACAGCAGGGAAGATGCACCCTTTTAGGGCACACCCCTAGTGACCTATCTCCTCCCACTCTCATAATCTAATCATGTCACCTGTGAATATTCCTGCACTAACATGGGAACTTTTGGGGGATATCTCATAACCAGATCATAACACCTTGGGTGCACCAACATGAGGGAGTCCCTCTTGGAGAGGAGGCTGCCTTACTGCTAGCTCCCTTGTGCAAGCTCCCATCTGTATGAGTCCAGATGACCAGAATGCAGATAGTACCAGCTGGAGAAGAAATAGCACCTCTAGCAGCAGTACTGGCATCTTAGCTTACAAATGTGTGCTTCTCATCTGAGTCCTCCCTGCCATCAGCAGTTGCTCACTACTGGCCCCCATGGACCTCAAGTGCCTTCATTTAGCCACTGATGAGAACTTCAGCCTTGGTTGCTCTTCTCTCTGGGAGGACCCACTCTCTCCCTTGAGAGTGCCCTCTATCCCTTTTCCTATCCCTTCAATAAATTCATTCTAAGGAGTGGGGAGGAAGTGAGAGAGGGAGACAGAACTTCAGCCTCTCAAATATATCATACTGCTTTCCACCACTGAATAGGTATCTGGTTCCTTGGGTCACTCTTCTCCCCACACAGTCTGATATATACCTTCCTTGCATGATGCCAGGCTTCTTTTCTTTCCTTGTAGTATATCATGAAGGGGAAAAATCACACTGGAGACAACCATGCAGCCAAGAGATTCATTCACCAGCCTTTATGGCTGGTTGGAGGTAGAAGAAGTACGGGGAGAGAGGAGTCAGGAAGAGGGAAGTGTGCAAGCTCTGGACAGAGGGTCAGTGTCTAGTCATGCCAGTTGTGGTCTCTGGAGCTGTTGGTTGGGGCAGCTGCCGTCGGGCTGGAGGATGGAGCTGTCGGCTGGAACAGCGCCGTTGGGCTGGAGATGGTGAGTCTGGAGCCGTTGCAGTAGCTGCTTCCTCTCCGCAGGGACGAGCTGTTGTATCGGCTGCTTCCTCTCTGCAGGGACAAGGTGTTGTGTTGTGAGCTCCAGGCAGGCAGGGACTTAAGTAGGGTTTTCTGGTGGGGGGGTGTGCCTGAGTGACCTTTAGTGCTATTGGCTCTTTTCCCAGTAAACAGAGAGACCTTTAAGCCGATTGGCTCCTGCCTGGGGAAAATGAAACCAGGTTGCTCCTAATGGAAATTTCCATGGGGGAGGTGGCCTGTCGGCCCAAGCCTATCTATCATATCCACCTATCTAATCTGTCAGAACCTGACTTTTGAAAACATTAGTAGTTGGTGAAGTTTACTGATGATACTTAAAGACACAAGGTCTTAAAACCATCTTTACCACTGGAACTTCAGGCCTTTTTGGGAGTGGGATAGGAGAACCTTTCTGGGAGCTGGTTTTCCTGCCCTTGAACCATGTCATTTAATAAACACTTACAAAACAGAGTGTCTTTCGATTGTTCAGTGTTTCCAATGAATATCGAGACATTTCTAAGATACAGTGTTTTAAAAAGTTTGATCACCTTCTATTCTACAGGAAGATAGGGAGTCACATTTAATACAAGATATATATTGAGGAGGAGAATATTTTCTTCAAAGATATAATTCTTAAGATGGACACAGATGCCATGTTATATGGGGTTAAGAGCACAGGCCTTGAGTTCCTTTTTACAAATGGCAAGAAAAGAGTGAGAAACCTACAGATTTTAAAAGAGACTTAAGAGTTGACGTATCAACTAATGTCATTATGTGATATGGAAATTGTTTGGATTATGATTCAAATAACCTAATGGAGAAAAAGAGAAAAACATGAGATAATTGGAAAAATAAACTATAAACCAGACATTTGGTAATATCAAGACATCATCAACTTATTATTTATTTTTTCTGGTGCTGGAAATCAAACCCAGTGCCACACATTTGTGAGGCAAATGCTCTACCACTGAGCCACACACCATCCCCCATTATCAACTTTTACAAATGTTATAGTTACATTTTTTAAAAGAGTCCATTTATTTTGAGGATATTTATTGAAATATTTACAATGAAAATATATGAAATTGTATATATGTGTGTGAATGCATGCAAATGTATTGGGTGGGGAATGGGTGGGATAGAGATGAAATAAGATTGGCAATGAGTTGGTCATTGTTAAGGCTGGGGGATGAACACACGTGGATTTATCTTATCTACTTTGTTTTACCCGATCATGTTTAATAACAATAAAGGCTAAAACAAAATAGAGCATAAAGTTGAAGTCAGACTTCCTTGAATGTGAATCCTGGTCATATGTTGAATGAATTCCTAGTCATATGTTGTCCTTAGAGAAGTCACCTCTCTGAGCTTAAATGACTTCATCTGTAAATTGGTTATAATGTGAAGATTGAATGAAATGATATATGTGAAGTCCTTAGCATAGAGGTTGGCACATAGGGAATAGTCTATAAATAGTTAGCTCTTATTATAATAAAATTATTCTTTCCAATTTTCTGAGCATATACATTAATTATATGTACTAGATAATTTATGTCCTAAGAAGTTTATTTTATTTTATTTTATTTTATTGTCCTTGGGATTGAACCCTTGGGTGCTTTACCATTTAGCTACATCCCCAGCTCTATTTGTTCATTTATTTATTTATTATTATGTTTGCATATGTGGTGATGGGGATTGAACCTAGGGCTCCTTGTATGATAAGCACTGTTACTGAGCTATACCCCCTATCCCCCTTTTTTTTTGTGTGTGTGTTGTACCTGGGATTGAACTCAGGGGCACTCAACCACTGGGTCACATCCACAGCCCTTTTTTGTATTTTTATTTTAGAGACAGGGTCTCACTGAGTTGCTAAGTGCTTCGCCATTGCTGAGGCTGGCTTTGAACTCGCGATCCTCCTGCCTCAGCCTCCCAAAGTGCTGGGATTACAGGCGTGCACCACCAAGCCCGGCATTTTGTTTGATTTATATTGAGACAGGATCTAGCTAAGTTGCCCAAGTGGGCTCTAATTTATAATCCTCCTGCATTAGCCTCCCAAGTAGCTGGGATTAGAGGTATGCACCACTGTGCTCAGCTTGCCCTAAGAAGTTCTTACCACTAAAGTCAAATGGTTTTTGCAATATACAAGATGCTTACTGCTTCTTTCCAGGTGACAAGTATGTCTGGGAAAGAGAGGCCGCAGTAGCCACACAAGTGGAAATAATGGTGAAGAATCAGGCAATCAATCCTGAGAATCAAGAAAGCCTTACTTTGCAGCTCTGAGATTTTAAAAGCCCCTTTGAGAATAAACACATCTGACATTTCTTTCATGTCTACTTCCCTCCTTTCCTCCCCACTCACTTGCTGCCCCCCATGGTGAATGTTTACTTACTAATTAATTCTCCTTGGATTTCTTCAGCCAACAGGGGAGAAAGCCTGGTTGTCATAGATGCAAGAATACAGGTCTGTTCTTGACATAGCCTCTATACTTCACATAGGACTAGAGAAATCTGTAATAATACCTACTATAACACTTTTTAACAAATATTCACCAAATGTTTACTATGTGCCAGTACTCTGCTCAACAGCATATACAATCTTAATAATCTTGTCCAGTTTCATTTCAGATACATGTAGACTGAGGTTGGAGAGATTAAATGGTTTGTCCAAGGTTCCACTTCTAGCAAACAGCAAAGCTATTATTCTGAACAGAGCTATTAGACTCAGAAACCATGTGTTTGGCTTCTAAGTTTTTGCTATAACTTTATACCCATTATCAGAATTGGGGAGTGTTCTAGATAAAAATTTTCTCTTTCTGTACCTCATTAATATCTCCACAGATTTGTCTCAGTGTGGGTTATTTATGTTGCTAAATATGTGATATGCAAATAAAAAGGCAACTTTAGAGGTGCAAGGTGTTCCATTGTGTTCATTTTGTTTCCATGAGTCTTAGAGATACACAGAACTAGAACTTTGTTCTGTCAAATTATCAATGCTTCTGAAGGCCACCTGGCCCATGAAGATGAGAAAGTTACAGAACAAAGAGGTCCTTCATCTTTAGGAGAACATGCTGCACTTGAAGGTCCAGACTAAGGAGCAACATTAAATCCACCGAGTTTGTTTATAAGGGAGGTGGCAGCCACATAGGACCTTTGTCATTTCTGGGCCATTACAGGCTTCCTGGTCCCAGCCAATTTACCTGGTTCTCAATAAGATCTTTATTTGTCCTTCTATTCTTGTCTAAAAGCTGTTGTCAATTCCTTTCCTGCCTAGTGACACTGGTAGCTGCCTTTAGGCAGTATGACCACACTGGCCCCTGGTGCGACCCCCATCTCACCAAGATGAAACATATCTTAGACTTCCCTTTGTTTGGCTTTTTATTCCTTATTGAGCAGAAAGCATGTTGTCTCATATCTCCAGAACTTCAACTATTTGAATTCTTTAGTGGATTTATAGCAGCTCAGGGTTTAGGGTAAATGAAAAGTGTTGTCCTAGAAGATGTGGTTTCATTGGGAGACATCAGAACCCCTCAGAACTGCAAAGCCCTCAGAAACTTAGGACTAGGAAAGATCTGGGAAGATTGTAGCTTGACTTCTGAAGGTTCGTGTGTTTGTTCATTCATTTCCCCCTTTCATGTATTCCAGATGACTTTGAACTGCCTACTTGGGCCTTGGGCCCTTTGGGCCTTGGGCCCATTGTTAGGAAGCTGTCATCTTTTTATTATTTGTTCTAATTAGTTATACATGACAGTAGAATGTATTTTGATTCATTGTACATAGATGGAGCACAACTTTTCATTTCTCTGGTTGTACATGATGTAAAGTCACACCATTCATGCAATCATACACATGCCCAGGGTAATGATGTCCATCTCTTTCCACCATCTTTCCTACCCCCATCCTCCCTCCACTCCCTACTCCCATTTGCCCTATCCAAAGTTCCTCCATTCTTCCCATGCCCCCCACCCCCCACTATTGATCAGCATCCACTTATCAGGGAAAACATTTGGCCTTTGGTTTTGTGGAATTGGTTTACTTTGCTTAGCATGATGATCTCCAACTCTATCCATTTACCTGCAAATACCATAATTATATTCTCTTTTAATGCTGACTAATAGTCTATTATGTATATATATATATAACAGTTTCTTTATCCATTCATCTATTGAAGGACATCTAGGTTGGTTCCATAGCTTTGCTCTTGTGAATTGTGAAGCTGTCATCTTGAGGGAGGGGGTGGATGGACAAGTGAACACATGATTACAGTACAGCATGACTAGATTTGTAAAGAAGAGGCAGTGTTAGATAGTGGTTTACAATCACACAGTCCTGGTTTAAATCTCAACCTTTCTACATTTGCTGCATGGCCTTGGGCAAGCAATGAAACCTCCTCTGTTAGCCCCAGAGCTAGAGATAATAGATGAACCTATTCTGTAGGAAAAGGTGCCTGCTACCAGAGCAGCAGAAATAGGTAGCAGAACATCTGTATCTGACTAGAGGGACTCCAGAAACTCAGAAGGTTGTGATGAAGATAACAAAGTAGATTTTTTTTTGTACCAGGGATTGAACCCAGGAACCACATCCCCAGCCCTTTTTATTTTTTATTTCAAGACAGGGTGTTGCTAAGTTGCTTAGAGCCTTGCTTTTGCTGACACTGGCTTTGAATTTCAGTCCTCCTGCCTCAGCCTCCTAAGTCACTGGAATTATAGGCATGTACCACCATGCCTGCCAACTAGGTAGAATTTTATCCTTGGAAATATCCAACAATGACCAGAAGAAAGAGAAATTATACTCCACTTATATGTGATGTGTCAAAATGCATTCTACTGTCATGTATAACTAATAAGAACTTAAATAGATTTTTAAAAATTATTTTTAAAATCCTACAATGAAGGCAGGGAACATGCAGGGGTACAGCTGGAGTAAAGTATATTTGCCCACCTGAATGAGGAGCTGACCATGATGGCTCTAGTTCAGGGACAGATTGCTAATGCTTGAAAGGATGTAGGAAGCAAGGCAGACCTCAGTCCCTGAGCATATATGTGGCCGAATTTACAAAATTAGGGTATAAATTAGAACTTAAAGACAAGGATGGAGGTAAGAACAGACCCTCATCACTAGGGTATGGGGAAGATACTAAGTAGTACAGAAGCCTGCTAAAGATGCTGAGTTTGGCAGGTGTGACAGCCTGAGAATCATCTCTCAGATCTCTGACTTCAGGCAGAATGACCAAGCTACTGTTGCACTCTGAAAGCATCATATGGGCTGCTCCATATGATGGAGTAAATGGGCACATATGGTCAGTAAATGGGCACAATAAGGATCCTAGACAGTCATGCTCATGGGAGACACTGAATTCTTGATCAGTGACTTTGTCTAGAGGTCTCCCTGATGACTTTGCTAAGTCCCTCCCCTCTCTCTCCTTTTTTCAAGATCAGACTTAAACTGTATTGCAGAGCAGGTTCGGGCTTCTCCCAGACTTTTCTTTCTCCCTCCCCATTCTCTCACAGGGTTGTCTCTAATAAATTACTTGTGGGGTTGGTTTTTTTTTTTTAAGCTGGAGATTGGACCCAGGGGTGCTTTACCACAGAGATACATCCCTAGATCTTTTTATTTTTTTTTTTATTTTGAAATAGGCCTCACTAAGATGCTGAGGCTGGCCTCAAACTTGAGATCCTCCTGCCTCAGCTACTGGGATCATGGGTGTGTGCCACCACATCCAGTTTCTTGTACTTTTGATCCTATCATTTTGTCTACTTCTTGGAGGACCTGGATCAATACAGGGTGTCACCTCTATATGTACTTAAGAGATCCCAGCTTAAAGGATAAAGACTGGCATCAACAAAGATTTCATTGAACATTTAATGCAATGGCTTTCACATTTTATTCTCTAAAAAACATAAAGTCATTGGCTAGACCTCAGAAATCAGGCACAGTGCTAGGCTCTAGGAATATAGTAAAGAAGGAAATGAACAAGATGCCCTTACAAAAAATCTATCAAGAAAGACAGATTCAGCAATAATTGAGAAAATATTTTTGTTGCTTTTTTTAAAATTTTAAAGCTAGTGATAGGGGATGAGGATTATAGCTCAGTGGTAAATTTCCTGCCTTGCTTGCATGAGGCCCTGCATTAGATTCCTAGTACCTCAAAAACACAAAAAAAATTAAAAGCTTGTGATATAGTCCAAACCCTTCACTACAGCTTACCAGTCTTCATGATCTAGCCCCCTACCTAGCTCACTATTCTGTTTTCTCATCATATCCTTTTTGCTGTCTGCATAATTCAGCATGAAATGTCTACACTTTCCACAAACTTCCATCTTACTTTTTTTTCTGGAACTTTGTCAAAACTACTCTTCACTTTCCAGCCTTTGTCTGCATCCATCTGCTATACTTAGTTCAGCCATCCCTCCTCTGGTAAGTCTTACCCAAGTAATTGGACATGCTCTTCCTCTGTCTCCTATAGCACCTTCTATCCTGATCATAGATCTCATTACAGGAAAGTAAATGGAAAACTACAAACAACAAAAATTATGATAAGCACAAGAAATATATAATCCTTTCCAAGTTGGCTGGGTGATATTTAAGAAATGATATTTATATTCCTACAAAACTTGATTTGTGTTTTGTTGCATAGGCTGCTGCCTACCCAATGTCTGTGCTGCCATGCCTCCTCATTGTAATAATGTGTTCAGCAAAAAATATCTATGCTGCCTAGTCGTTTTTGTAGATAGAGGTAGACAATGAGCTATGAGCAGAAGTCATGGAGTGGGACTTCTGGGAAGCCCTTTTTGCCTTTTGACTTCCTACTACCCATTGTCTGGTATTTCAATGTGATGCTTAAAGTTCCAACAGACATCTTGGGACTATGAAGGAAAGGTCAAGAGAATTACAAACAGCCCTGACATTCTTGAGCTGCTAAACCAACACCAGCATCCGCCTACCTTTGGACTTCTCATGACATGAGACAAATAAACCCTCATGTGTTTCAGCCACTGTAATCAAATTTTTTTATTCATGGATTAATGCAATTCTGAACAGATCTACTTCAACAAGTTCTGCTCCTCCTCCTTAGCTATACTCCTGGCTAGAATGTCTTCCTTCCTCCTCCCTATCCTTGCCCCAAAATCTCTGCCTACCAAACCAAATCTACCATTGAAGAAATAGTTCAAAAGACATCTACTTTTTGGGATCATATTTTGTTCCCTCCCAATCTAGATATACTATATCCTATTTCCTCTTACACTTCATCCATAATGTACTTTATCTGACCTCTGTTGTGAAATAGATATATAAAATCTGCCTGTGTGATGGGTATAATTGCTCTTATTTGTATTACATATTTCTTTGTATTTTCTACAGAGAAACACAGTAGACATTTAGCAAATCCTTGTTGAATTAAATATAAACTTACAATATAAAGATAACTTCTCTTTATATATACACATACAGACACACACAGAGTTAACTACTGACTACATTATTTTCTGCAATCAATTTGAGAGAAATACAAGCAAGCAAATAGATAAAATATAACTTCAAATGATAATTGATTTGGAAAGTGAATTATTCATTTCACAATGAAAATTTACCTTTGTTTAACTTTAGATTGATCATTCTTTCATTTCAACACTTATGTATTTAATGTTTCCACTATGCAGTCATAGTGCTATGAACAGGGTTATATTAAGATGAACAAGGATTTGAATTGGAAATGTTATGATCAGAGCTAAAATATAAAGGCCATGAAAAGCCCAGGTGAATATAATGAGATCCTGCACCAAGCTGAGGACAGTAAGAATGGAAAACCTGTACTAGCCAGGCATGGTGGCACATGCCACCATGGAGGCTGAGGTAGGAGGATTGCAAGTTCGAGGCCAGCTTCAGCAATATAGTAAGACTATATCTCAAAATAAAAAATAAAAAGGCTGGGAATGTAGCTCAGTGGTAGAGTATCCCTGGGATCAATCCCCAGTACCACCACCACATGCACACTGCAAAAAGCCTATATACTCTTTAGGCCAGACTCTGAGAACTGGTATGTAAATGTTATTTAGGAGTCTGCCATTCAGGCTTCTACCAGATACTGTGCTTTCATCGAATATCACATGCCACAAATGATGTAGATAAAGAGGGAAAGTTGACAGTCTGTGTTTTATTTTGATAAAACATAAATGAGTATTCAGAATTGTAAAAGAAAACAACCATGAGATAAACAACCGAGGAGTACTATTAGATAGAAAGATCCTCACGTAGGAGGAAAACCTCCTTCTCTCTGCTCCCTTTGTTCATATCTATAATAGCCTAATCACATTGAATTGTACTCCTTTATTTCCATTTCTGACATAATTTTGAGAACAAGGATCTTTGTGTCCACCTGGCATTATGCTTGATACATAGCAGACTATAAATGATTGCTCATTATCATCTTTCTTAACTTGTCTGCAACATTAAAATTATTATTAACCATGGAGTTTGGGGGTATGGCTCAATAGTAGAGCACCTGTCCATCAAGCACGAAGCCCTGGGGCCCTGAGTTCCATTCCTAGCACTTTTTTAAAAAATGACCATGGCTTTCTTGAAACACTCTCTCTTTGTATCATGACACTGGATTCTCCTGGTTCTTTTTTGTTGTTCCTTTTCTGAATTCTTTTCCCTGCAACTACTCTTTTAGTGTTGGTATTCTTCAAGGTAGTGCTCATTTTCACCCTCTTTTCATTTATGTTAAAACTAGAAAAAATTCTTAGCACTTTATCTCTCTCTGTTTTTGGTACCAGGGATTGAACCCAGGGGTGTTTTGCCACTGAGCCACATTCCCAGCCCTTTTTATTTTTAATTTTGAGACAGGGTCTTGCAAAGTTGCTTAGGGTCTTCCTAAGGTGCTGAGGCTGGCTTTGAGCTTTGTGATCCTCCTGCCTCAGCCTCCATAGCAGCTGGGATTACAGGTGTGCGCCACTACTCCTGGTTGTACTTTATCTCTTTGAACATATCATTGTTTTAACATTATTTTTCCTCTTGCCTTCTAAAACTTCAACCAGATGTTGTTTAGACGTTTTTATTCTATCCTCAATGTCTCTTAACCTCTATCAAATTTTTTCTTTGTGCTTCTTACTGGGCAATATCAGCCGATGTGTTTTCCAATTAGTAAGTTCTCTTCAATTTTCTGTTTAACCTATCCAAAAAAGTTCTATTTTGTATTTAAATTATGATTTTTTTCACTTCTCCAAGTCCCATTTGTGTCTTTTTCCCAATCTACCTCTTCAGTTTTCAGAATTTCTTATTTCTTAATCAACTTGAAATTCCCTTTCATTTCTTTTGGCATATCAAACATTATATATCTAATGTCTGATCATTCTTTATAAGTCTTTGTGAGTCTGTTTTTACAGACTCCCATTCATAATGGCTTTTTTTTTTTTTTTAGGTTTAGTCATTTTCTTTTTCATCATGAGCTCACACTCTTTGGAATTTTGTCTGGGAGAATTCTTTGAAGCCACTTTAAAATTCTTCCAGAGGAAATTTTCACTGGCTACTGTAGTGTGCCTGGGGATGGGGGCGGTTAACCAAGGACTACCATAAACTAACTTTTCTGCTCTGTGATTTTGAAGTCACAGAGATAGTATTCTGCTCTCCAGTGTTTGTGTATGGACATGTGGTTGGGAATTCTCAGAGTAAACATTTTCCCCCCACACTCTCCTGACTAATTCCTAGGCAGGTGGGTATCTCATCTAAAGATAGGACGTTTTCTAGGCTACTCATTGAGGTTGTCACCTTTACAGGATTTTGGCTTTATGACAGAATGTCCAGTCAGCCTGACTGCCTTTTTGGGGTCCCATGTTTTATCTCCTGCCTTGGTCCTACCACACAGTCAGTCCTGAATCTAGTTCACCAGGGATGAGCAGATACTCTCAAGACAAACTCTGGCTTGATTACCTGGAGAAAACCAAGCTTCACTCTCTGGCATCTGATTGTTTCCCTTAAGTTCAGCTCAGCTCCACTTTAAAAACAACAATTTAAATATTGTATCAAAAGGTTTAGACATTCTTTACTGGAAAGGTGTTCTCCATAAATCTATCCTATTATCTGAAGCAGAAAATGTTCTTTTATCTAATTATATTCTATCTGGGTAGTTTTGTCCTGTTTAGACAAAATTCTTCCTCTGGATAAATCACAAGTTTATATTCGTACCTTTTCCCTGAGCTTCAGATATTATAAACAACTGCCTACCACTCCATATGAATCATGCAATTCTTGGTCTAGCCCCCCCTACTTCAAATATACTCTTTGTTCTATGCCAATTTCCTAGTCAGAGGCATGGCAATTTACCTACACAATTGGGCTAGAAATGATGATATCCTCTTCAGAAATGATGATATCCTCTCTCATACACTGTCAGTTATCAATTCCTGTCATTACAAACTATGAAATTGTTTCTGATTAGCTGCTTCTTCCTCATTTCCCATTAAAACACTCCAGTTCAGTCTCGTACCCATTCCTTGCCTAGACAATATCCTTAGTAACTGGCCTTTGGCTTCTAATCTACTTGATACCCATTTCATTATTGAAGCTGCCACCAGAATTCTTTTTCCAAACCACAGATCTGCTCATGTCACTTGCCTGCACAAAAACCATTATTGGCTTTCCATTGCTTATTATAGAAAAAGTAAAATCCTGACATTTCGACTTGGTGTTCAAAGTATGTGGCACCGGGATGCCAATTTTACAGACTTTTCATTGTAATGCCCCAGTTAAACTGCACTTGTCACCCTGTGACTTAACTTATTTACTTGAAATACCTTTTCCTTCATCTCCATCTACCAAAATCCTACATATCATTTAAGGCCCAATTCAATTTTTACTCTCTTCATAAAACCTCCTCAGAAATTAATTACTCTTTAGTCTGAATTCCCACAGCAATTTGCCTCTATCTTTTGTAAACCATACCATATTGTGCCTTTTATTGGAAACCACTGAGTATGTTTCTTTCACCTGCCAGCTCCTTAAAGTCCTTGAAAGCATAGTGTTTACACGTTCTATTTTGAGATTAAGTAGATCAGTCTCAAACCTAGAACATCACTAGCTATATGACTTTGGGCTTAGATTCTGAGTCAGTTTCCTCAAATACAAAATGGAATATGCAGTAGTGTTGTAAAGTGAAAGTTATGTATGTTATTAGCACCATGCCTAGAGTAACTGTTCAATAATTATTTGCTGTTATTATTAAAGGCAGGTGCTACAGCATGTTCATCTTTCTGTCTCATTGACACATCCTCCAGCTTCCCCTCTTCCTGCACACCCCGTCCCAATCCAGAGCTTAGACCAGTGCCTTGCACAGACTAAGTAATCACCAAATTCTTCATGGGTGAATGCTGAAAACATCACACAGTTGTTATATAAGACATTTAATTCAGTCTGGGGAGAAACAGTTCGCGTTTGTATGAGACACCAACAGACGAATGTTTATGGGCTGTTCCAGCAAGATATATCAATGGAATATCCTGTCTGAGCACCAAAGAGCAGCCCCTTTCAGTATTGTCTGAACAAGCTGGCATTACCGAGAATGGCAAAAGAGAAAGGGGAGGTTTCATATCCTAAGGAAGTGTTTGGAACTTAATGAGAAGTGTAGGCTGAGAAAATGACCCTGCTCTTTGAAAACCAAATGCAGTAGTGAATGTGAGGCTTACACACAACCAAGGCCATGTGTGAGCAACAGGGGCCAGAGTTTTGCAAAATCTTTATCCTGGCCTGTGGTGAATTTTGAATCAAACCCACTCAGCATTTTGCTCTCTATAGACACAGCACATTTTTTCTCTAAATCCTCACTCTCAGCATGCTTACTAACCAACATTCCTGATAAAAACCAATGAAACCAAATGAATTATTTGGGGGTTAGATATAAAGTTGGTCTTCCCCCTTTTCTTGTTCCAGAACTAAAGATGTTTATACTTATCACTTTACATTCCTTAAAACTACCAATATTCCAAAGTTATCACTGTTTGCTTTTGGATTCCATAATTCTTGCTGTTCTATTTTAAACATAAATATACCATATTTTATGAGTTACCTATTCTAGTGTTATTGGCAAGAGTCCCATAAAGGTGAAAGTTTTCAAAGACCACATTTTTTTGTTGAACTTTTCCTGAATTATATCTTGCATAGCTGCAAATCCATCACAATGATCCAGCAATTCTATATGTGTTTCCAAGCTTATCTTCTTATGAATTTGAGAAAGATTTAGACTTTTGATGCTTTTAGCTAACTATTTTAGGAATGTTGAGCTTTATCATTCAGAGATGATAAAAACGGAATTTTTCTTGAGCCTCACAGTACAGACAACTCACTGGTATTCCTGAAATCTGATTTTTTTCCCTTGAGTAAAGATACAGAACAGCCCTATTATAGGATGCACTTCAGACAACCCTCGGTAACCCCCAAACACAAGAAATTCAATTAAAATACTTTGTTCTTGAAACTAAAGTTTATAGATGGCTGTCTGATTGATCTTTATTTGTATATATAACCTTTGATTCCTAACCTGTCCCTTCCACTGGAAAAATCAATGGACCAGGAAGGACCAGGACCAGTCAAGGTTTTTCAGTTCTATACCCTAAATGGCTTTTCTTTCATAGCATCTACCACTCCTCCCCAGGATCTTATCTTGCTCTCAGATAGCTGCTAAGTAATCACTGACAATGTCTTGGCTGATAAGGCTTAAGCCAGGAGTATGGAGTGTGTTTGTGTGTATGGGTGGGTGTGTGTGTGTGTGTGTGTGTGTGTGAGAGAGAGAGAGAGAGAGAGAGAGAGAGAGAGAGAAGAAGAGGAGGAAGGAGGAGGAAGAGGAGGAGGAGGAGGAAGGAGGATCCAGAAAGTAGAAGAATAGAAGATAGCAGGGCATTAGAGAAGCAACCAGCTTGAAGATATAAAAATGAAGCCTGATAATTGTTTTCTGGATAGGGATTACTATCGTATGGTGTTACTTATCTCAATTAATGAAAAAAAATTTTAATACCAACCAGTTTTCAATACTTGAAGGAATTTTTCTCATGGCAGAACTTCAACTACTTCGACAACTACTGGAGAAGATAGTCCAGGGATGGTTTTGTGAGTCAGAATGATCAGCTCAGTGATGTTGTCTGTAGGATGCTAAGCAGAATTCCTGGCTCTGATTATTTATCAGACCTTATTGAACCTGTAAGACAAAGAGTGGAAAACTTTATTGCCATACTTTATGATTCGGACAATGGAACTTATTTTACTTCAAGGGATGAAGTGTTTGGAGTCCTCCTTTTCCTATTTTAACACCACTGTAATGTTGTTGAAGAGGTAAAATGTGAGACATAAACAAACATAGTTTTACACTCTCAGGCCACTTAAGAATAATTGGCCATATAAATGTCTCTACAAAAGTAACTGCATCTTTTAGATTGTGTTGATAGTGGCCTGACTTCATTTTCAAGTCTTACCTGTGAGGTAGATGAAGCATTTGCTCACTCCTCTCCTGTCTCCTCATGCAGTATCTGTCCTCTTGTCATTCCTGACCCCAACTATGTAATTCCCTTGAAGCCTAGTTTCAACCAACCCACTACAAAACTACCTTTATTGTAGGCATTTGGCCTGCCCATGGTAATACTTTGTAATTGTGATACCCTTCCTCATGTGGTCTTTCATCTTATGAAGAGGCACAAATAAAAAGATAGGCAAGGGGCTGGGGTTGTGGCTCAGTGCAAGAACATTTTCCTAGCATGTATGAAGCGCTGGGTTCAATCCTCAGCACCACATAAAAATAGACAAATAAAATAAAGGTATTGTGTCCAACTACAACTAAAAAAATATTGAAAAAAAAAAAGATAAGTAAGCATTCCAAACCATTGAATTAGGGCCCCCTGAAGTCAGAAAAATCCTCCAAAAACTTAATAGTTATTGTTTTTTCTACTCCTTCCTGCTCTTACCATTATGATTTCAGAGGAACATTGTTGGTCTTCAATGGTGCATTTTGGACAAGGTAACGTGATGGGGGGGGTACAACAGAGATCCTCTTAGAATTCTTAAGTCATATAATCTAGGCAGCCAATAGCTCCATCTCCTCAGAAACCTGGCCATATTCACGATGAAGAAAAAGGAAGCATTACACCTGTCTTAGTCTGTTTAGGCTACTATAACAAAATGACACAAACTGCATGGCTTATAGGCAACAGATATTTATTTCTCACAGTTCTGGAGGCTAGGAAGTCTAATAGAGAGCTGGAAGATTTGGTGTCTAGTGAGGTACCACTTTCTGGTTCATAGATGGCATATTCTCACTGTATCTACACATGATGGAAAAGGCAAAGCAGTATTCTGGGATCCCTTTTAATAAAGCTAACAATTTCGTTTGTAAGGGCATGTCTTTAATCATCTCCCAATGGCTTTATCACCTAACACCATAACATGGGTGATTAGAATTCAACATATAGATTGGGCAGAAACACAAACATTTAAACCATAGCAATGCTACAGCAGCAATTCTCAGCCTTGCCTGTATATTGGAATCTTTAAAGTTACTTTAAAACACTGATGCCTGGATCCCACCTCAAGATATACAGATTTAATTAGTCTGTGTGAAGCCAGAGCTTGGGAAGCCTCTCAGGTGATTTTAACCTACAGCCCCAAAGATTATGAGACATTATTACAATATGAAGTTCTTTACCTGCTGACAAATGGCATCCTATGAGTAATCCCACCCACAGCAACCTATTGATGTAATATCAGGGTTTGATTAATTTTTTGTCTTCAAAAATCATCTTTGGATAAGATGAGGGCCAAAACGGATGATTGAAAGTCACCTACCTGAATCCTGACACTCAACCTCAACTGGAATTATTACTAATATTAACTCTTATTCTCTAGCAACTAGTTATTAGGCTTTGTGTACATTTAAGGAGACCAATGTCCCTGTTGCCTAAGACTTAGGATATTCCCAGTCTGTGGGATTTTAGTTTTAAAACCAGATACTACCCAGAAATGAGGATGAATAGGTTACTTAAGAAATATGTGAGAAGTGGATATGAACCATACAATCATTTGCATACTTACATTCTGAAGAACATAAATTGGGAAAATGTCCACCACGGATGCAAAGCTTTTTGCAGAAATCTACAATTTTATAGGGATAATTGAACTTATTTGGTTTTATTTACTTGGCATAGTCCTAAAAAGAAAAAGCTCACAGTTGCTATAGCTCAAAAATAGCAAAAAATAAACAAAACAAAGGAAAAAGAACCACCAAAAGTCCACATTCACTAAAGGCTTCTTGACCTGAAATTGTACACCTTGGTTGGAGTCTGGGCTCCTGCCTCATGATTGTCAAGAGGCACTTGGGCAGCTTGTATGAAGAATGGCATCAGTACAGGAAGCTAGTTCTGATCCAAAGCCCAGAAAGAATCCATTTCATCAGTGGATGTCAAATAGAATTTGAGAATGGATTTGCTACTGGCCATCAATCATATGAGAACCCTTTTTATTTAATGGGAAGATAGCCGCATTGGAAAAACAAATCATGTTAACATGTACATGTCTGTTGTACTTTATTGAAGTCTGTTTTCTGTAGGATGATTCTGTTTAGCAATTTTCAGGCAGAGAAGGATAGACTTGAGTGATGAGGCATTGGTAAACTTGGTTAGAAGGAATGCAGATTTTAATATACTAACAAATGCATTTTTAGAAAAGTGATTTCTGAAAGACGTAAGAATTTTGTAAAATGTATAAAGACTTTGATTTATAAGAAATATAAAGTAGTCAGTGTATCTTTCATACAAAGTAGTAATGTATATAGTGATTAAAATTGACTTCAGGGCCTAGGGATAAAGCTCAGTGGCAGAGCATTTACCTGGCATATGCAAAGACCTGGCTTCAATCCCTAACACAACAACCAAAAAAGAAAAAAAAAAGAAATTGACTTTAGAATCAGACTGACAGGTTCAAAAATGGTTCTTGGAACTTTGCAATTTTGACCTTAAGAAGTTTACTCAACCTCTCCAATTCTCCATTTTATTATCTGTATACAAGATAAGTGTACCTCCTTTGTGGGATTGTTCTGAGGATTACAAGAAATAATTGATATAAATCAGCAACTCTCAACCTCACCACCACTGACATTTTGGGCTATGTAATACTCTGTTGTGGGGACCTGTGCATTATGAGATACATGGCAGCATCCCTAATCTCTACCTGTAACTACTCCTTTAAAATGTGACAGGGAGCTGCAGATGTAATTTAGTGGTAGAGGACATGATTAGCACATATGAGGCACTGGCTTTAATGCCCAGCACACATCCCCCGCAAAAAGACATGACAATCAAAAATGTCTCCAGATATTGCCACACATTCCCTGAGGTGGAGAAGGGAATAGGCCTTGATTGAGAATCACAAGACATAAAGTTATTAGTATGATACCTTGAAAATAGTAGGTAAAATTGGAGAACTTATGCAGTAGCTGTTATAATTATTAATACTATATAAATATTGGAACTGTGTTACTGATGATGGAATTTAAAGATGTATAAGTATATTTAACTCTAAGAATAGCCTCTCAGACTCTTTGAGGATGTGTAAACCAATCTTGTATGGCTGAGAGAAATATCAAAAAACATAACCTTCCTGTCTTGAAACCCCTGCACCTACTAGTCCTGCAAATCTAAGGACTTCCTAATATATTGATGTGTTATTCAACCATTTTAAACATTCAAAAGAGTTTAAAACACAGCTAATTTCTAAGTGAATATTTGACCAGAATGGTATCATTTGCAATTTTATGACATTTATTGAATACTATTTTCTTTCATTGACCCCTTTCCTGACATTCATACTCTATAGAATATGAACCTCAACCCCTACTTCACTGATAAATTATGGCAAAGCACCATGAGCTTCATCAGCTACAAACATCTCTTCTCCTTTCTCAAGTCTTTCTCTGCTCATCTGTACTTTTTATTTTCTTTTTTTTTTTTTTTTTTTTTTTGGTACTGGGAATTAAACTCAGGGGCACTTAACCACTGAGCCACATCCCCAGCCCTTTTTTAATATTTTATATAGAACAGGGTCTCACTGATTTGCTTAGGGCTTTGCTAAGTTACTGAGGCTGGCTTTGAACTCATGATCCTCCTGCCTCAGCCTCCAGAACCATTGGGATTATAGGCAACACCACCACGCCTGACCCATCTTCATTCTTATTCAAGGAAGAAGAGTCTCTCCTCTGAATCTTCATGCCTCTGGTGCCTTGTTTAAAAGGACTTGTTCTAATTATGGCATTTGCCAGTATATGGATGGAACTGGAAAATATTATGCTAAGTGAAATAAGCCAGTCCCCACAAACCAAGGGCTGAATGTTTTGTCTGATATGTGGATGCTAACACACAATAAGGAAAGGGAGGAAAATAGAAGTTCATTGGATTATACAAAGGGGAATAAAGGGAAGGGAGGGGGATAGGAATAGAAAAGACAGTAGAATGAATTGGACATAACTTTCCTATGTGTATATATGAATACACAACCAGCAAAACTCCACATCATGTATAACCACAAGAATGGGATCCTAATTAGAATAAGATATACTCCATGTGTGTATAATATGTCGAAATATACTCTACTGTCATGAATATCTAAAAAGAACAAATAAAGAAAGGAAAAAAGGTCTTGTTTATCCATTCCTAAGTCACATCTTCACTTTATTCCTCTCCATCAGTTCCTTTGCTCTTCTAAAATGTATTCCCCCATCTAGAAAAGCCCTTTGCTAGTAACTTGCAATTGTGATCTCATTTCTTTGCTGAACC
This sequence comes from Tamias sibiricus, assembly GCA_025594165.1. Lineage (NCBI taxonomy): Eukaryota > Metazoa > Chordata > Mammalia > Rodentia > Sciuridae > Tamias > Tamias sibiricus. The sequence goes on from CM046667.1 coordinate 106,205,752, forward strand.
CCACAATACTTCCTTCCATTACTTTTGTTGTTGGATCCTTTTTTTTTTTTTTTTTTTTTTGCCCAGCCCTTAAATGTTTGTATTACTCAGTATTCTGTCCTCAGTCACTTTCTCTTCTCACTCAGCACTACCCTCCCTAGCTCCACTCAGAAAAATCACCATATTTTCCCTCAGGATTCAATGATCAACTCTTTGCTATTATTTTCAAACTCTCTTCTTTGGATTTTGAACGTGAGATACATTTAGCCAAAATGTCTGCTCTATACCTCCACCAAGAGGTATGTAGGTAGTAAATTCCTCCACTAATCCAGCAGGTAGCCCAAAATCAGCATAAACAAAACTGAACCCCCATCACATTCTATCTTAGAATGACTCCTTGACCAATGTTTCCTAAACAGCATCCACTCAGTTATCCAAGCCAAAACTCTTGATGTTATTACTGACTAATCTCTCTCCTAAACCTCCCACAACCAAGTAATTAGCAAGAACTGTCAATTCTACCTCCTACATATTTATTGAGTCAACCAATTCCTCTTCATCTCTATTGGCACATCATCTGACTCCTCAACTACTATGAGAACCTCATTACTGATCAACCTTGACCTTGATTTGCCCCTGTGCAGTCATAGGGAGCTTTCTAAATTAGTACAAAACTGATTGTATCAATCTCCCGCTTAAACATTCCAGGGAAGTCCCAATGCCAATTTGGGTTGAATTCAAATTCCTTGACATGGCTCTGTAGGGTTCTTCATTAGCTTACCCCTGCTTACCTCTGCAACAATATCACTACAAAATCGCTCACTTAAAACTTTCAGCTGCTGGAATGCTCTTGCTTTCTTTTCTCTATGGATTGCCACACAGGGTATTCTCTGCTTGGGTCATCTGCTTTGCATTTTGCATATTAGTTAGTTGATCCCAACTCACCCTTTGGGTCCCAGTGTAAACATTACTTCCTCTGAAAAGACTTCTGGACCCCTCAATTCTGGGATAGGTGTCCCTCTTTATGTGCAACATAAGGTCTCCCCTAAGTTGGTGTTTATCAGTTTGTTTTAGAATAACAATTTACATGTCTTTCTTCTCTACTAGACTACAATTTCTATGAGGGTGTTTCTAGCCCGCTAGCACATAGTAGATGTTCAAGAAATACTTGTAGAATAGAACTGAATTAAATGCCACCAGTGTTCCTCACCAAATGCAAGGCTTTTATTCTCATTTTAAAACTTTTTAAATACTCAAATTGTTTGAATCCTCTACACCTTAAAATTATTTTAAAAATTATAATAATTAATAAAAATTATTAAAATTGTTAAAATTATTATCCTGTATTTTCAGAGACAGCACAGTACACAACTTTTCTTTCTACTTTTGGAGAATTTCTACTTTTTTTTTTCTGACACCTAATCCTGTCCCTTAACTTTGGGCTTTCCCCGAAGATGTTCTTCTGTTTTCTTATCAATGTCTAGAATATTATAGACATTCAAAAATATTTGGCTCCATCCTACTTCCATTCTCCAGAAATTTAATGTAACTTTGTGGCTTTAAGTATCCCAGATCCAAGGGGTTTTTTTTGTTTGTTTGTTTGTTTTAGTACCAAACACAGGGGCATTCGACCACTGGGCCACATCCCCAGCCCTTTTTTGTATTTTATTAGAGACAGGGTCTCACTGAGTTGCTAAGTGCCTTGCCATTGCTGAGGCTGGCTTTGAACTCATGTTCCTCCTGCCTCAGCCTCCCAAGTGCTGGGATTACAGGCATGTGCCACTGCGCCCGGCCCAAGTTTTGATTTGAACAAAGCAAATCAAATTTTCCCTCAATCCTCTATTTTGGTTTGGGTCTGGAACATCCTCTGAAAAGTTCATGTGTTAAAAGCATGTTCCCCAATGCAGCAATGGTCAGAGGTAGGACTTTTAGGTGATGATTGGATGATAAGAGGTCTGACCTCACCAGTGGACTAATCCATCAATAGCTAAATGGATCACTGGAAAATGGAACCTACTTGGAAAAAGTAGATCATGAGGTCATGCTCTGGAAGGGTTTACCTTCTCCCTGGCTCTGCCTTTCTCTCTCTCTGCTCCCAGGCTGCCATGAGCTGAGTAGGTTTTGTCCACCAGATCCTTCTGCAATGATGTTTCTGCCTTAAAGTCAGCCAAATATGTAATGAAACCTCTGAAACCATGAGCCAAAATAAATCTTTCCTCCTTTAAAGTGTTCATGTTATGCATTTTGGTCACAGTGACAAAAAAAGCTCTCTAACACAACCTCAAATGGTCTATAACTAAAAGCCATGAAACTCAACCATCTCCATTTGGTTCATTCTTCTGACATAACTTTATTTGCCAAATTTTGACCAAGAATCTCTTAATCACTAGAACTCCATACAAGAGACATGTCTAGCTCTTCCACCTATTTTATATCCTATATGCAATTAATCACAATGTGTTATATATTTTCCTTTGAAATGGGTCTCATATATTAATTCCTTTCTTTCTTTTCTACCTTCCATATTCCTGCCCTCTTTGACCTGGGGTTACTCTAACAGACTTCCTCCTTGTTGACCTTCCTGACCTCAGTATCTGTTGGATTCTAGGCAGAAGGCCGCGCCTCCCAGGCAGAAGGCCACACCTCCCCAGGTGCCTTGTGGAAAACTACAGCTCCCAGGATCCTCAACGTGACCAAAAAACCTGACCAGCAAGTCCCTTGTCCACTACCCCTACCCCCCCCCACACCTCTGCTGGCCTATAGGACAAGGACTCACTCCAAGGGGGTTTTATGACCCCTACTCTATTTAAGCCAGCCCCGGACTGAAATCGCTCTCTGTTCCTGCTCTCCGTTCCCGCGTACTCCAGCTCCCGTTCGTTCCCCGCGGTTTGTCCCATCCCCTCCACGTGTTTCTTTGGTAATTCAATAAACCCCTTTCCTTTTCCTATATGACAGTTCGAGCGTCCGTCCCTCCTGCAAATTTCTCTAACAGTATCTATCCACTTTCAAATCTATTTTGTGTACTCCTGTCAGACTAATCACCTTTCATGCCCAAGGGCTTTTCACAATAATAAATATGAGAAAATTAATTCATTCTCCTCTCAAGAACTTATACTGCCTACAAATCATCTGCTAAGGTCAAACTCCTCTTTCTGACTTTATTTCCCTGTGGTTCAAACCAACATTTCCAGCTTTATCAAAAGCTTATACTCTTCTTCCTTGGATCCTACTATCTTAACCTGCAGAATTTATTACTTTTTCCAAAACACACCTTATTTCATTCCATCACCCCCATTGGTTCTTCAAACTTGAGAAAACCCACTCCCCTTGTTGTAGGGACAGATGAGGCAAGGCACCAAAGATAGCAGGAAACAGTTTTATTTGGCTGCAGCCAAACTCAGAGGGGACAGCTCTCACTGTAATCAATTAATCCCCTGAACCCTCAGTTCACGTAGTTTCAGAACTTTATACCCAGCATGTAAGGGGAGGGGATGAGAAGCTCACAGTTTACAGGAGTTCACAGAAAAGCAGCTTTTTCTTTCACTTTTCTGGGCAAGTTAACCCTTCAAAGACAACACCTGAGAAGGAGAGAGCTTATTCTCCCCTTTCTTTCCTCCCCCTGCTAGCTGTTACCATGGAGCCCAACTGTTAACTATTCTTATATTAGAAATGTAGACATCTCTGTGAAGCTCCAGCTCAAAGCCAAAGGCCTTGTTAAAGAATTTGTCTTTTTATTATCACAATTTGCATTTGTAAACACACTTCTGCAAACTATTATACTAGATACATATTTGTGAAAAACAAGTAAAGGGGCATCCAGCACCTGGAGTGCTGATTTCTTCCAGGCCAGTGGCCAAGCAAAACAGGGCAACAGGCAAATAGGAGTTCATCTACATTGAACTTTTTTTTGTAGAGACTCTTTTGCTGACAGTCCTAAAATCAGCCATGGTGAAGATTTCTGGAGAAACTTAGTTAAGATTTTCTATGGAGAGAGGGTGCCACTACACCTTATCAGTGCTAAAGGAGTAACATTTTTAATACCCAACTAAAATGACACTTCTTCTATTATGCATGAAGAATGAATACTCATTCTGTGCCTCTTCTTTACCTCATTTGTACTTTGTAGTTAAAACACTCATTACTTTCTTCCTGGTCTCATAGCAATGCTCATGTCTACACTGTAAACTCCATGAGGTCACGGACTCTCACTTGTTCACCCTTACAACCTCCAAAGCATCCTATTAAGTGTCTGGAATGTACATATTAGGCATTTGTAAATTATTCCATGGATTAATTTAGCCATGTCTGCAAGCTCCTTACCCACTCTCTTTTGTATATCTGCACTCTTGGTCTCTACTAATATAATAATCAGGCAGGCAACTCACTTTGAATGAAATCCAGGTGGACACACCCAGCTTTGATTACATTCTCCCAGCTTCAGTAGAAGCAGTTTCTGGATGTCTGCCTAACTTCCACAACCCACTATAATTTTTCCTGTCCAACATATAAAGCCTTGCTTCTCATGTGTCTCTAAGCATGTGTCCTTCACTCCACATTATGCTAGCATTTTCAGTTCAGTCTTTGTTCATGCTGTTGCCCATGCCAGAAATACTCTCCCCTTATTCTGATCAAATCCCCCCAAATTTAGATCCAGATTAAATCTTACTTTATCCATGATGTCATCTTTATTTGAAACCACATTTATCTCTCCTATGTCTAAATTCCTTTGCCAGAGATAGTTTAATATATTACAATATTCTCAAATTCTTCCATGCATATGTTTTGCTTTTATTAGTAAGAGGATTGACTCTTTGAAGCAAGGATCATGTGTAAATCTACTTTGATATAGTACTGATGATTATTAGATTGATAGATCAACAAAGAGATTTTCTTCCTTATCACTAAATTCTCATAAGTGGGAAAAAAGAATCCCCATATACTACTTTTGCCTGTAAAAGAACTATATAACCAGGTCTGGGAGAAAAACTAAGGATTAGACAACACTATTCAGAATGATAAAATTTTAAAAATTAATCTGTTTAGCCGGGCGCAGTGGCACACGCCTGTAATTCCAGCACTTTGGGAGGCTGAGGCAGGAGGATCGCGAGTTCAAAGCCAGCTTCAGCAATAGTGAGGCACTTAGCAACTTAGTGAGACTCTGTCTCTAAATAAAATACAAAAAAGGGCTGGGGATGTGACCCAGTGGTGGTGGAGTGCCCCTGAGTTCAATCCCCGGTACCAAAAAAAAAAAAAAAAAAAAAAAAAAAACAATCTTTTTTTTTAAAACAACTAAATTCATGTCTATGCAGATACTCTAGATGGCTGTTTTACAGTAGGTTAAGGCAGTTGGGAGAGTGAATTTTAAATCATTGATTTGGTTAGTGTTTATGAAACATGGTTTGTACAAGGCCCCGTTAAATCAAATTCGTTATCATGTGCTTTTTTAATTAGAGAAAAATAAAGCCTACATTCCTGGTGATTAGATCATTCTGGGACTGAAATCTATGTGATTAATATTTAAACTCATTTATCATAGATTTAGTCCATTCAAGCATTTAAGGGACTATTTATAAGGTTGAATAACTAGGTATGGTTTGACTCAGAGAGGTGTGTCTAAGCACCATATACGACACAAGGAAGAGCTGAAGGGCAGAGTTGAACAGAAGACACAGTGTAGCTTAGGCTTTGTGGGAACTGCACACTCACTGTATTTTCAGGAGGTGTGGGAGAGAAAAAACGTGTTTCTCCTCTTCTCTTATTTCTTTATTTTTAGCTTCATTTCTTGTTCTAAGAAATAAGTTTCCTCTTAAGCATCTTTACATTTTTCTAGCACAATGAACCACATTTTGATTTTCCAACCATTACTTTCAACTCAATATAATTAACTATGCTACTGACCATGCTACCACCACTATATGGTGGTCTGGTTTGCTTCTTATAGTCACTCATTTCTATATTTCTTATATTAATGAGAGTAAAACATTGCATTCTTTCTTTGGGCTCTGTTTTGTCTTCTCCAGCTGTCTGCTACAGAATGTTAACTATTCTATGATCAAAGTTCTCCCGAAAACCTTTAAACTTCAGTCACTAGCCAACGGTTTAGTGGGTCACTACACTCATCATTTTCTTACTATCTACCAATATCTACTTACAGGAGTATTTGACTAGAAATATTCCCTCAACATAATAATAATAAAAAAACATAAAGCACATAAAAATAAATGCCACACAGAAACATAAGTTCATGAATGCTCATAACGGTATTATTTATAATAGTCGAAAAAACCCCAAATTTCTACCATTTAATGAATGGATAAACATAAGGTGGTGTATCTGAAGCAAGAACAAAGGACAGGCAGTTAGTATAAATTGAGGAAAGGGTCAGATCAGGAAGATGGAAGCTGATTTGGGTCTGGGAAGGTGGAGACTGCCTGTGGGAGATTGAAATGTTAATACCTCAAGAGCCCTCCCCCTGCTGCAACCTTTTGTCAAGGTGACCTGCCTCTAGGGGATTGTTCCTCCCATCAAGGGGCTATTAAAGAATGCCTCTGGTGCTGCTGCCTTGCAGCTGGGACCCCTGGGCAGCTTCCTTCCAGCCCTTGGATCACTCCAACTTTGTCCCACCTTTTGGTCATGAGTCACTTTACTCTGGATTGGGGGAGGAGAGACTATGAGAACAAATAAATTCTAAAATGTATAAAAGGGGCAGAACTCCCCTACTTCCTTGGATACCAGCTCTATGCTTGCCTGTGTTTCTGGACCCTGAATGATTTACATCCCTGAGGTATCATATTAACACAATGGAAAATTATTTGTCACTAAAAAAGAATGAAATACTGATACATCTACAACATGGATGGTACTTGAAATACTATGTTAAGTGAAAGAAGCCAGATAAAAAAATGCCACATATTGTATGATTTCACTTATTCCAAATGTCCGGAGCAGGAAAATCTATAGACAGAAAGCAGATTAGTTTGCTAATGTCTGTATGTATGTCTTCAAAGACTGACTATTAAAAGGTATGGGTATTACTTTTTTGGAGTGATTAAAAATATTTAAAACTAGATTGTGATGATGATTGCATAATTGTGAATATACCTTAACACTTGGAATTATATATTTTACATGGGTGAATTCGTGTGGTATGTGAATTATATTGCAACAAAGAAAAAGCACTTAGAAGCATCCTTTTGAGGACAGAGCAGGCTTCCAATTTCAAATACTAGTTCTGTGTCAGGATCTCCAGGAATCTGCATATAACAAATCCCTGGGTGATTATTATGCAGAACTACAATTTAAGGATGACTGAATTAGAACATAAAAACCTTGCACTGTCTCCATATAAATGCAAATGTCTCCACTGACTGAGAGAGGTGGGAATTACATCTCAAGTAAATAACACTCAGGTTCATTGTTGTTGTTTGGGTATTTAAGTTTTGAATGTATCATTCTTTGTGTAGCAACTTAAAATTTTCAGATCAAGTGTAGGAGCCCTGTTTGGGGAGATGGCTATGATTGCGGTTGACTTTGGGCCATAGAGTTTTAGACATTGCCGCCTTCTATAGTCTCACGAGACTTGGCCCGGAATCTCGAGAGACTTAGGCCGAGCGCGGAGCGGGTTGGGGCCATTTTGGTTGTTGGTTGTTTGCTGGTGTGTGGTACGTGTTAGAGTTGTTAGCGCCAGAGAGAGAAACTGACAGAATAAAGATCCTGTTTGTTTCCAGTCTGCCTCTGAACTTATTCCCTCGGCTTTGCTGCTCCAAGCGGCCATCGCTTCAGGCGGCAACAATCAAGTTTCTTTTATTCCTTTGGGAGAAAAGTAAAAAGCACAGGTCCCACTAATCCTCTGTTCCCTACAAATTAAAGTTACAGAATTGTTATTGCTATTCTGAAGGTGTTGATAGAAAACTAGTTCAGTTTTTTTCTTCCTTCCATAGCTAAGGGAGAAGGACTAAAATCCAGCCTTCTATGGTAAGAAATGTGAGTGAAGTTACAATTTATGGTTGTCTGTCTTGAGTGGCTTTTGCTCTGCTGTAGTGGAGATTTTAATCGTTTATCAGGCTGGATATTAAATTGATTTAAGGAGTGATAACTTCCAGTTATCAAGTTTTATTCTTATGTGAACACATTCTACCTCTACAAGAAAAAATCTCTTTATCATACATTACTTCAGGAATTAATGCTCTCTTCATTTCCCCACCCAAAATGTACAAGAACAAAAAGTAACTTCTCTATAATATTCAAAGCACTGGACCAATCAGTAGTATTGAGATTTATTGAATGAATTGTTTGAATATAATTACGGAAAAATGTTTTTCTAGGCAGCAATCCAGCTGAACTTGGTGATTTTGTTGTCAGAAATAACTGAACAAATTGGATTGGCATTGGATGGGTGACTAGACAATGGGCTAATCTTGATAATCATACAGTACCAATTTAGGGAATTGCTGGGTAAATATATCATGAGTTTATAAATCCCACATAGATTTCACATTGATGGAGTTCTGTACTGTGAGCTATATAATCATTCATATGACAAAAATATTAGGTTACTTCTTCATTATAATTTCTTTTCCAATAGAAAAGCACATCTGCAGAGCATAGTTTAGGAAGTTTTATTCTTATGTGAGAACTGTGCATTTTATTATTTCCTCAAAATTCAAACATGTGAAATTTAAATGAAGAACAGGATTTAATTTAGAGTAATTACATGAAATCTGATTTTCACATGTGGCAATTAGAAGAAACTAATGTTTGTATACTCAATAAAATTCAATGTCATATTGAATATTCATTGACCATGCCCTGTGGTGCCAACATTTACAGTAAGTAGGTATCATGATGTTGGGTGAATAAGATGTGACTTGAGGAGAGCAGCAGAGGAACTATGCAGCTTTCCTTATTTATAAACTATATCTGTGATAATGGATTATGGTTCTAAAGAGTAAATATATATATATACACTTATATATATATTTTATATATATATATATACATACATATATAAACACACACACACACTTGGAAATGAAATAATAGGCTAACTATTTGAACTTGGCAAAATGAAAAGCTAAAAATCTTTTCATAAAAGTCACAATGACATATAGACTCTGATAATAGCATTAAATTCTAAATGTTAACATTGAATCTTGACTAAACTATACCCTGTTATTTTAGTAGGTTGGACATGCAGCTTGGGACATATGCCATTGCTCTTATTCTGCGCATTTCCCACATTTTCATGGGTTTAAATTTTTAATCTTGGCCTTTGTTCTTATACTGCTTGATGTTTAATCACTGAAGGCTGGGAAAAAGAAAAATAAGGAAAATACCAGAAAATGTTTAAAATCCGCATAATGTTCATATTTCCGTAATTTAAGAAGTGTCTGCTGAAAATAAGATTGGTTGTGATTTTTCATTTCCTTGAGGCTATTATTGGAAACAACTTTTATAGATCATGCTACTCTTTGCTTTATGAATGGAATTTTGGCTGTGGCAGATTAGTACTGACTATCCTTCCCAGTAAGTCTAGCAGGCTGCAGACTGAAGTATCTCAGCAGCACCCTTTCCTTCCCTTCCCACACCACAGAAATTTTTAGAACCTGATATTGGATTTAAGTGAATTTATAATTGCTCTCATGATCATCATAAAACATATTCTACTATAAGCTCCTTTTCAGCTCTCCCTTGATAGTAATAAAGGAAGAAAAAGATAAGTAAGGTTTACAAAGCCTGCTTAGAAACTCAATGTCAGAAAACTGTCATGGGAGCTGGTCCTGAGTGGGAAAAATCGCATTTGAGAGTACCACAAGTGTAATTTGAAGTTGGTCTTAATTAAGATGGTTAATGGAAATGAAATGATTTCTTTCTTTAAAACTACATGAGGCCAGGGCATAGTGGTGCGCACCAGGAATCCCAGCAGCTCAAGAGATTAGGGAAGGAGGATTGCAGGTTCAAGGCCACACTCAGCAACTAAGGGAGGCCCCAAGCAATTTAGTGAGACCCTGTCTCAAAACAAAAAATACAAAAAGGGCTGGAGATGTGGCTCAGTGGTCAAGTGCCCCTAAATTCAATCTCTAGCACAAAAAAAAAAGAAAGAAAGAAAGAAAGAAAGAAAGAAAGAAAGAAAGAAAGAAAGAAAGAAAGAAAGAAAGAAAGAAAAAAAGACAAAAAAACTACATGGAAAAAGATAATTAAAGAAAACATATCACAAGACAACATTTGTCATTTTGAATCCTAAAGTAAATCTTACACAATGAGTCTAACTTCTTCCAAAATTTCTTGGTATAAGGCAACCAAATTTTTGAAAACCAAAACTCTGTTTCCAGTTACTTCATCTCCTTTATTTAAAATGTTTTAATTTTAGAGGAGTATTAAGTTCTGAGCAAAAAGTACAGAGAGATCCCATATACCTCTGCTCCCCACCCCAGCCTTTCACAGCCTCCCCATTATCAACATCCTGCAGTAGAGTAGCATATTTGTCAGAATTAATGACCCTACAATGACATGTCATTGTCACCCAGAGTTTATAGTGTACATTAGGGTTCACTCTTGGTGCTGTGCATTCTAGATTTTGACAAACATATAATGACATGCATCCACTATTATAGTATTGTACATAGAAATTTTACTATCCTTAAATTCCTCTGTGTTCTGCCTGTTCACCTCCCCTCATCTACATTTTAAAAGACAAACAGTTTCATATCTATTATCTCCCTAATCCAGGATTTCTCAATCTAGGCCTCTTGACATTTTGGACAGAATAATTCTTTATAAAGGTCTATCCTATGCATTTTAGGATATTTAGCAGCATCCCCGGCCCCTACTCAGTATATGCCAGAAGCACTGCTATTTTTAGTTGTAACAACCAAAAATGTTTTCAGACATTGCCAAATGCCGCCTAGGAGCAGGTAGAAAAATTGTCCTCTGTTAAAAAACATTGACCTAATCTAAGGTATACTGTACTTCCAAAATAATATTCTACTATGATTTGTACAGTTAGTCATTAAATGCTAGGCAACAAATATCTGTAGTGCCTACTATGCTGTAGGCACCATACACTTATGCTATACTAACCAGACAAATGCTATCAAATTCTTCATATATTAAGAAGTGACAAAGTTGTTGGGCATGGTGGTACATGCCTATAATTCCAGTGACTCAGAAGCCTGAGGCAGGAGCATCACAAGTTTGAAGCCAGCCTCAGCAACTTACTGAGACTCCTGTGTAAAAAAAAAAAAAAAAAAGAACTGGGGATATAGCTCAGTGGTAAAATACCCCTGAGTTCAGTCAGTCCCTAGTACCAAAAGACAGAGCAGGACATGGGCTGTTACAAATAAATGTAAAAAAAAGATGTATATGTGAATGTGATAGCTACACAGAACATTGTGGCATGATTGACCAAATCAATTCAACCATCTTCATAGTTGTAGGGACGGACAAGGCAAGGCACCAAAGACAGCAGGAAACAGTTTTATTTGGCTGCAGCCAGACTCAGAGGGGACAGCTCTCACTGTAATCAATTAATCCCCTGAACCCCCAGTTCACGTAGTTTCAGAACTTTATACCCAGCATGTAAGGGGAGGGGCTGAGAAGCTCACAGTTTACAGGAGTTCACAGAAAAGCAGCTTTTTCTTTCACTTTTCTGGGCAAGTTAACCCTTCAAGGACAACACCTGAGAAAGGGAGAGCTTCTTCTCCCCTTTCTTTCCTCCCTGCCCCCCACCTCAGCTGTTGCTATGGAACCCAATTGGTAACTTCTCTTGTCTTAGAAATGTAGACATCTTTGTGGAGCTCCAGCTCAAGGCCAGAGGCCTTGTTAAAGAATTTGTCTTTTTATTATCACAACTTGCATTTGCAAACATACTTCTACAAACTATTATACTGGATACATGTTTGTGAAAAACAAGTAAAGGGGCATCCAGCACCTGGAATGCTGATTTCTTCCAGGCCAGTGGCCAAGCAAAACAGGGCAACAGGCAAATAGGAAGTTTATCTACATTGAACTCTTTTGTAGAGACTCTTGCTGACAGTCCCAAAATCAGCCATGGTGAAGATTTCTGGAGAAGCTTAGTTAAAATTTTCTGTGGAGGAGGGAGTGCCACTACATCATGATCTAGTGACCATTCACAAGAGAATGGACTTGGAGGAAAAATGTGTTGATCTTTATGATTGCTTAACTTGTTGGACTTGCTATACTGTGGTCTGCTTCAGCAGTCACACACAAGATATGAACAGTGACCCTACAGGGAAATTGTTCTGAATAATTAACAGGGGAGATGGACTGTATACAAATCCCCACCTCCATTCCACCTCCACCACCACTTTCCTGTGACAGCAAGGGAATTTTGACTGATTGCCTTGAGAAATTGCTGTAAGTGTTTCAGTTCTATTTCATATAGCCGTTACAAATAGAGGAGGGACTGGTGAAAAGCTGGAATCGTTTCCAATTGGTTAGTACCTGTGCTTGTTCTGGTCATTAAATTGGAATGTAACTGGACAAGTACAGTCTGAGATTTTATTTGGAGATTTTCCTTGTGAAAGATTTAAGCATTAGACTAGTCACGGAGTCTGTGAGACAACTGACAGAAATGACATAGGGAGTTGGAGTGGTAGGCCATGGGATTTCTTGGCAAAACTAATCTTATTTGTATATGGACTCAAATTATGGGTTTCTGCTTCCTCTTTGTCCTTCTCCTTTTTTTTAATTATTTATTTACTTTAGTTGTACACAATTTAATAGCATTTATGTTTACGTGGTGCTGAGGATCGAACCCGGGCCGCGCACGTGCGAGGCGAGCGCTCTGCCGCTGAGCCACAACCCCAGCCCAATGTCCTTCTCCTTTTTATGGACAGATTTACCACAGTCATTTTTATTTTCTCTCACTTTTGTTTTATTGGCTTTTTTATAATGGACCAAAAATAAATAAATTCATAACTGACTCGTTGAAGACATTTTACTATATTTAACTTTTATTTTCAAGGCATCTCTTAGAGTATGTGAAGCTTCTTAATTACTAAGCTGTTAGAGTCAATCAAAATGTGTATTCCTCCTTATAGACTTCCAAATTGGTCTTCTCCTCTGTAACTCCTTAGATTCCTTCTAGCTCTAATTGTCCATAATCTCTTGGCTATTATAATCAATATGTACTGGGCCATAATGTATGCTGGAACCTCAGCAGATAGAAGATGAAAGGGGTAGGAAAGAATTTCACAAAAGGCCAGACTGAAATTTCATGGACTAACCTGGTTGTAGCATACCCTCAAGAATATGTTTGGCATGTCCAATCAAATTTCAAAAGATAAGGTGCACTTAACTGGGCACAGTGGCACACATCTGTAATCCCAGTAACTCTGGAGGGTGAGGCAGGAGGATTGCAAGTCTGAGGCCAGCCTCAGCAATTTAGTGAGACCTTGCCTCAATATAAATAAAATAAAAGATGAAAAAAGGGCTGGGAATGTAGTGTAGAGTGTCCTGGATTCAATCTCCCAGTACCAAAAAAGGAAGAAAATAAAAGATGAAACACAGTTGGGCTTTATTAAAGGGATGATTGGGTCCTGGGCATGGGGTAAGGAAAAACAGTAGGACTAAATATTTGAGGGCAAGACCTGGTACTGGGTGGTCTGTTTGTGTCAGAGCATGATACCACCTAAAAGAGGAAACTATACAGAGAAATATCCAGCTCCCAGAGGCATTGAGAGGTGAAAGGATTTCATAGAGAATCAGGGTCCTGGCCAATAAGACTGGAACTCATGTAAGGTAGGAATTTTAACTGTAATCAGAAAGGCAAGGCAAAATGCCAATCATAAACCATAGCCCAACTCTGGCAAGTCAGAGAATAGAAGACAGTTTAGTGAGCACACATCAGACATAAAAGACCTCAGGCAATAGTTATACTGTCAGAAGGGAATGCCTAACATTCTCCCAGTTTTAGGCAGAATTTGGCTTGCTAGATGTAGGAGGCAGAGTACTTGTAGCATCTATCAGAGAGGGCTAGGAAAAGCCACTTATACCATTTCATTCAATTCCTCTACCAATACTTACAGTAATATCCAGTTCATTGATTTCTGACTTCTCCCAGCTATGGTCTTTATTTCTACCAGAGTTGTATGTAACTCTTTAAAGAATTAAATGTGCTCAAGCCTTAAATATTGAGCTATGAGATTTCTGTTTATTGGTAGACTTTATACACTAAACCAGAGTTGGCAACCTTTTTCTATAAAGGTCCAGATAGCAAATATTTGAAGTTTTCCAGGCCATATGGTATTTGTCATGAGTACTCAACTCTGCCACTGTAGCATGAAAGCAGCCACAGTCAATATGTAAACAAGTAAGTATGGCTCTGATCCAACAAGTCCTTATCGGCCCTGAATTTTGAATTTCATAAAATTTCCATGTGTAATGAAATATTCTTCTTATTTTGAGTTTTTTTTCAAGGATTTAAACATGTAAAAATCATTCCTAGCTCATGAGACATTCAAAAGCAGGCAGCAGGCAATAGTTTGCAAATCCTGTACTAAACCTAAACAAATGATGATTTATTTAGTGAGCAGTGATCTGCCTAATTCTGCCTAGTAGACCTCCAACAACACAATCAGGGCCACATAATCCTACTGGTAGGATTAGCCCTACTCCAAGCTCTGGTAAAAATCAAACCACACACCATGAGAATATAAGAAACTCTACCTAGTATCTATTTTCCATAAAAGTCAATCTGTTTGATGGTTCTGCTCTATTTCTGCACTTCATTCTGGTAATAGCACTCTGATGTGGTTGTTATTGATAAAGCCACTTGTGTTGCACTCCAGTTTTTAAAAAAATTCTTATATGTCCAAGTTTCTGCTTGGCATCAAGTTTCTACAGAACTGGAGTCTTGCCAAGACTCCCAATCCATAATGCTTCCAGAGACAGAAGTATTGCATGTTAACCTTATGCCTACAGCTGGGTTCCTGTGACTTTTTACCTGATCTTCCTTACCTTGACTTTCTACCTTACTGATTATCCTCCAATGGTCAGTTGAGTTATAGGCCCTACTAACCTAGCCAATCTCACCAAGCCTGATTGAGGAAGTTAATATTGTATGAACAGAAACCCACAAAGGAAAATACTAAACATCCAAAGACTGTATGAATAGCTTTTATTTATTTTTATTTTGTGTGGTGCTGGAGATAGGACCCAGGGCTTCACACTTGCTAGGAAAGCACTCTGCCACTCAGCTATACCCTCAGATCTGAAATAGCTCTTATTATAAACAGAAATCAAGATGTCTTGATTTCTTTGTCTTATTCTATCCATACAAATATTACCTCAGAGCAAAACACATAAACTCTTCTGTAAATGTATCTGTCATATGGAAAAACGGGTCTCATAACCATATAGTTCCATGAACCACACAATTATTTTTTTTCATTTTTAACATACATACACACACACATATTTATTTGTTCTTTTTAGTTATACATGACAGTAGAATGCATTCTGACATTATATATACATGGAGTATTACTTCCCTTTCTTGTGGTTGCACATGGTTTTAGAATTACACTGATCATGTATTCGTATATGAACATAGGAAATTTATATCAGATTCATTCTACTGTCTTTCCTATTACCATCCCCTTTCCCTTCCCTTCATTCCCCTTTGTCTAATCCAATGAACTTCCCTCCAGGCCCCACAAATTGTGTGTTAGCATCTGCATATCAGAGAGAACATTCAGCCTTTAGTTTTTTGGGATTGGCTTATTTCACTTAGCATGATATTCTCCAGTTCCATCCACATATGTGCAAATGCTATCACTTCATTCTTCTTTATGGCTAAGTAATATTCCATTGTGCATATAGACCACAATTTCTTTATCCATTCATCGGTTGAAGGACACCTAGGTCGATTCCATAGCTTAGCTATTATGAATTGAGCTTCTATAAACATTGATGTGGCCATGTCAATATAGTATGCTGATTTTAAGTCTTTTGGGTATATGCTGAGGAGTAGGATAACTGGGTCTAATGGTGGTTCCATTCCAAGTTTTCAGAGGAATCTCCATACAGCTTTCCAGAGTGGTTGCACCAATTTGCAGTCTCACCAGCAATATATAAGTGCCTCTTTCTCCCCCTATTCTCATGAATATTTGTACTTGTATGATATTGCCATTTTGACTGGAGTGAGATAAAATCTCAGTGTAGTTTTAAAAATTGCTGGAGATGTTGAACATTTTTTTTATATATTTGTTGAATGAATTTTTGCTTCTGTGAAGTGCCTGTTCAGTTCCTTCCACACAATTCTTAATGGTGTGTCAAACTAAGGTGTTTTATGCTCTGTGCTAATGCAAGAATACTTACAGGTGAATGATTAAGAGATCCATTTGGGTAGTCTGGTAGGTGAGGCATGACTGGAGAAGGTGAGATCTATTCATCTTCCCTGTGGCTCCTCCCCATTCCCTCTCTCTACTCTTTGGCCACCATGAATGGAGCTTCTCTCCATCCTTCCATAAGTCCTTTTAGGCCCAGAGCAATGTACTCCTCTGACCATGGACTCCATCTGGAACCATGAGCCCAAATTTTTTCCCTCTTCTTAGTTGTTCTTGTGAGTTTTTGGACACAGTGATGAAAAAGCTTAAATACATAGGATGAAGTAAATGTACCATGAGCCACAAATGAATCATGGGAAAATACAGAGGCAACCAATCATGCTTCTAATCAGCTCCACCTTCAAACTTCACCATTACTTCTCATTGGTTTAAAACCATATCCCAGGTCTCATGTAATCCCAGCTAATTGGTAGACTGAGAAGAGGATCACAAATTTGAGGCCAGCCTGAAAACAACTTAGCAAGATCCTGTCTCATAATAGCTTAGTATGCTTGCTGTATTGAATCACATCCAGCCTCTTTTTCTCTATTATTCTGTGGCAAGTTGCCTTCTGACTAATTCCTGAGGGGGACCATGTCAAAGATTTAGCTTGTAAATGAGCCATGCAGTGAACAGGGAACTGGAACCAGAACATTCTTAATTAGGTCTATAATTTCCTAATGAAAAAATCAATTATTTTTTGATTGTCCCAGGATGGTCCAGCATTCATTTTCCTGCCCCTTTCAGAAACCCCAGCTGGCACGTTTATTCCCATGAACCAATTTTTTGTCAGCATCACCTTCCCTCATGCAAATAATAGGCAATAACTTTGGCTGGTTCTTTTTCCACCTTTTCATCTCATGTACTGACATTTTCCTCACTTGAGTCACCATGTTGATAGGTTTTCACGCTTTGTTTCACCAATTTTGGCTCCTACTTCTTAAGCCTGCTCTTTATATATCTTAAAACCTATCTGACTTTCTTCTGCTGTTCTTGCCAGCTATAGTCACATCAGTTATGATTGATGTGGTTGGCCAATGCAGGTCCTCACTAGAGTGGGTCCCACTGATAACTAGGAAAACTCTTAAATTCTTTAATTCAGGCACAGAAAAGCAGAAGTTGCTCCATTGCTGGCACAGAAAAAAATTTCAAGGTCCTAACACAGAAACTGGGCCCAGGTGATATGAATGCCTTAATAAGGAAATTATTGCTGTTATAGCTTGGACATGGAACATCCCCCAGCCTGCAGTGCTAATGGGAGGTGTGCAACCACTGAGAGGTGGGGTCTTATGAGACATCTTCAGGCCATTGTGCGCACACCTCAGAAGAAAGGGATTGTGGAATCCTGGTTTCTTCCTCTTCATCTTTGTCTCTCTCTCTCTCTCTCTCTCTCTCTCTCTCTCTCTCTCTCTCTCACACACACACACACACACACACACACACACACACACACAAACACACACACACACACACCAGTCATAAGGTGAGCAGTTTTGTTCTGCCACATGCTCCTGCCATAGGCCCAAGGCAACAGAGCCAACCAGTCATGGACTAAAACCTCTGAAATTGGGAACCAAAATAAGCTGTTACTTTCTATAAGTTGATTGTATCAGGTATTTGCTATATTTACAGGTAAAGCTAACACAGTTGCCTTCTCTAATAATAACAGTTGTTTCTGGATACTGAATATAGACTATGCCAGGAAAATGTAACTCTCAAACTTGATAGACATGTATTTCCCTCAGTGTAGGATGCCAACTTGATAGAGAAGAAACCAAAGTAAAAGTGACCTCGAAACAAGGACCAGATTTCCTGAATCAGCCTCCTGTAACTGGAAATCAACTCTTTCTTTTTTAAATTTCCACTGATCTGTGAATTTTATCACTGGCTCTTCAGGCAATGCAGAAAGCAAGAAACTCTGTGAGAGGATTTGCCTCATTCCTTGTTTCACATTCATTTCCCTTTCCAACCCCTTTATTCCAATTTTCTTGGCCGTTGATCCCAGGCATGTGATTGCACTGACATTGAACAAGATAATTTATTCTTTCAAAAATATTAAGCACTTATATTGTGTGAATACTCTTTATAGCACTGAAGATACAGCACTGCACAAAAAGAGGTAAAAATCTGGGACTGGGGTTGTAGCTCAGTGGTAGAGCATTTGCCTAGCATGTGTGAGGAACTAGGTTTGATCCTCAGCACCACGTTTAAATAAACAAATTAATTAATTAAAGGTATTGTGGCCATTTACAACTAAAAAACATTTTTTTAAAGGTAAAAATCTGCCCTTGTGGAACTGACATTAGACAGTATGTTAGATAGTACAAAGTGATATGGGGAAAATAATATAAGCAAGAAAGGGAAGTAAGGAGTTCTAGGTATAACTTTAAATATGGTGCTCAGCCAGGCGCCTATAATCCCAGCACTTGGGAGGCTGAGGCAGGAGGATCGCGAGTTCAAAGCCAGCCTCAGCAATGGCAAGGCACTGAGCAACTCAGTGAGACCCTCTCTCTAATAAAATACAAAAAAGGGCTGGGGATGTGGCCCAGTGGTCAAGTGCCCATGAGTTCAATCCCCAGTACCAAAACTCAATCAATCAATCAATCAATCAATATGGTGCTCAGGGAGAACACCACTGAGGCGGTGACGTTTGAGCAAAGACCTGAAAAAAAGTGAAAGAAGAAGTCATGTGTTACCCTAGGGAAGAGAACACCCCTTAGATAAAACAGCAGGTGAACAAACACCGAGGTGGAAACAGGCTTAGGATGTTTAAGAAACAGCAAGTTCAGTATGGCAGTAGACAAGTAAAGGGGGGCATCCTGTCAGACATTGCAAAGTGCCAACATGTATGTGCAGGGTACCTTTTATATACCCCTCCATGGCTTGAACATAAAATCATGATTTCCTAGAGACCAAATGGCTTTTACTTATTCACCCAAATGAATATCCATTTACTGCCTTCATGAGCATTTTCTGCAATGTCTCAAACCCAAGTCTGCTATATATCATGAGGATGAGGCACACTGCTCATCTTGCCTCTCTCGAGTGTGTGACTCTGCTGCTAATGTTCCAAAATGCCAGTGGGATTCAATTTCTAACATCCCTTATCTCCCTTTTAAAAACATTGTTGTTGCTGAGTGCAGTGGCACACAACTGTAATCCCAGTGACTTGGGAAGCTGAGGCAGGAGGATCACAAGTTGGAGGCCAGCCTCAGCAATTTAGAGAAACCCTTTAAAAAAAGTAAAAAGGACTGGGGATGTAGCTCAGTGTTGAAGCATACCTAGGTTCAAGGCCCAGTACCAAATTAATTAATTAAATAAAAATGTTGTTACATCCCATTAAATAAAAGATGTCATACACTGAACACCTGCTGTGTGCTTACAGCTGTTATATTATTTAATCATCTAAAAACTATGTGGGGCAAATATAATTATCCCCATTTTGCAGTGAGGCTCAGGGAGAACAAACACCTTGCCTAAGTTTATATTGCTAGCAAGTCATAGAACCAGGGATTAAACCTGTGCTTGACTCCAAAGCTACTCATCCCTTTCACCATATTATGTTGCCAATCTCCCTATACAGATTGTTTCCCCCATTAGATCCCACATAGACCCAATCTTGAGACCATCTTTCCAGAATGTGAGAACTTCACTTTCCATAGTGGACCCTATCACTATCAGCCACCTCAGAAAGCAGCAAGACTTCATTTCAATCTTTTCTGTAGCCTTAATTTAAATTTCTCTCTATTCTTCTAAGACTTTACTTATCTTTCCTGTTCCTATATCAAATGTTCTCTGTTTTGAGAATTTGATTTTAAGCCCAGTATGGTGGCACATACCTGTAATCCCAGCAACTCAGGGGGCTGAGGCAGAAGAGTCACAAGTTTAAGACTAGCCTCAGCAACTTAGTGAGGCCCTCAGCAACTTAAAGAGACCCTGTCTCAAAATAAAAAATTAAAAGTCTGGGGAGGTAGCTCAATGATAGAGTGCCCATGATTTCAATCCCAATTACTACTCCCAAAAAATAAAAAAGAATTTAAAAAATTTTATTTTAGCCACTACCTAAGCAGGATCAAAAAAGTATGTCTTTCCCTTTGATTACACAGCACCCATTGTTCCAGTGCTTACTTCCTAGCCATCCTGTTGGCTTATCTTTGTAACTCTTTTTTTTTTTTTTCAGAAGACCTTGGTTAAATAGAAGTTGGTTAAATACAATGTTCTTGAAGTTTGAAACATTGGGCATATTTTTGTTACCTCCACATTATTATCTTTCTTCCTTGATGAAGTTGGCACTCCATTATATGCACTGCATAGATAATGCAGTTGGCACTATCATCATCTTTGGTCAAATAACCTTCAATGTCTTTCTACATTCCTGTTCCCATATTGTTTTAGAGGGTCATATCCAATTTTTTTGTGTGTGTGTGGTACCGGGGATTGAACTCAGGGGCACTCGACCACTGGGTCACATCCCCAGCCTTTTTATTGTATTTTTATTTAGAGACAGGGTCTCACTAAGTTGCTAAGTGCTTCGCTATTGCTGAGGCTGGCTTTGAACTCGCAATCCTCCTGCCTCAGCCTCCCAAAGTGCTGGGATTACAGGCATGTGCCACCGCGCCCAGCTGGTCATATCCAATTTTAAGCTTTCACTCTTTCCAGTCCATATCCAAAAGCAAACATATGACTGATAATATTTTTTAAAACTTTCAATCAATATACCTGGTGTGTGTGTGTAGTGCTGGGATCAAATCCAGGGTCATACACTCTAACAATGATCCCCAGCCCTCAACCAAAATATCTTTCATTTTTCTTAAATCATATTGCCTTAAGATGTCCTCCATTACCCACTGCTATTAAATCAGTGGGTCTTACTGCTTTCAGGAAGGACAGGAGCCAGATAGGGAAAAAAGTGCTTACTGGATATAATTATTAAATTACATGATTTATTTGTCAAGTAAGTCTAATGTTTTGAAGATCACTTTGTAATACAAGATTACCATGATTTGGGGTAACAACATTCAAAATTTTTTTAGTTTGATGCATTATAATTCTACATGTTCATAGGATACAATGTGACATTTTGATACATGTATTTGAATCATTGAGTAATAATCAAATTAGGCTGATTGTCTTTAATTCTTTCCTTGAATTTTCATCATTTCTTCATGGTAAATACATTCAAAATCCTTTTTTCTACTTATTTTGAGATACATAAAGCATTATTGTTAACCATATTCACTGTACTGTGCCATAGAACATTAGAATTTATTCCCCCTACCTAAGTATACATTGTACCATTGATCAATCTCTCCCCATCTCCTCCCCCTTATATTCCACAGTAACCACTATTCTACTCTCAACTTTTTATGAGATCAAGTTTTATACCTTCGGCATATGAGTGAGATCATGCAATATTTGTTTTTCTGTGCCTGACTTATTTCACTTAACATAATGTTCTCCTGATCCATTCATGTTGTTACAAATGACAGAATTTCATCCTTTCTTTATGGCTGAATCATTTTCCATTGTGAACATGTACCACATTTTATCTATTAGTGAACACTTAAGTTGATTTATATCTTGCCTACTATAAAATGTGCTGCAAGCCGGGCGTGGTGGCGCACGCCTGTAATCCCAGCACTTTGGGAGGCTGAGACAGGAGGATCGCGAGTTCAAAGCCAGCCTCAGCAATGGCGAGGCACTTAGCAACTCAGTGAGACCCTGTCTCTAAATAAAATACAAAAAAGGGCTGGGGATGTGGCCCAGTGGTTAAGTGCCCCTGAGTTCAATCCCCGGTGCCACAAAAAAAAAAAAAAAAAAAAATGTGCTGCAATACACGTGGGAGTACACATGTGTCTTGGACATACTGTATTACATATGGTAGTTCAATCGTCAATTTTTTAAGGAATCTGCATACTGCTTCCATAATAACTGTACTAATTTATATTCCCACCAAAAATGTGTAAGAGTTTCCCTTTCTTCACATTCTGAATACGACTTTTTTTTTTCCTTTTTCTGATAATAGCCATTCTAAATGGAATAAGATATCTCATGGTAGTTTTGATTTCCATTTCCCCTTTTGTTGGGAATTTTTTAATATATGTGTTGGTCATTTATATAGACTCTATAAAATGTCTATTCAGGTTGTTGCTTATTTAAAAAAAAAAAAGGAAAAAGAAGGCTTATTGTTTTGCTAGCAAAAGAGAAACACGGGGGAGTCCTGTCCCAGATGCCCCATCAGCAGGAACAGGGGGCTTTGAAAGAGATGATTGAAAGGCTACATTCCACGTGTTCTCTGTTGGAGTTGTTAATTTGGGAGATAGTCATTTCTGGGATCTTCTGGTACCATCCCGAAAGTCTGGATTACTTTGTTCCTATGGTGGGTGTGTACTCAAGGACAGATAACTCTGCCTAGGACAGGGAAGAAAGGTAATCCTGTTTTCCCTGAGATTAGGGAGGAGGAGAGATTAAGGAGGAGCAGGGAGAGAGGAAGAGAAAGAAACATGTCCATTTTTAAAATAAATTGCAGTGGCAGAACAGCAAGGGCTATATTCAAAGCATAAAGTGGACCACTATTACATTTCCCCACTGTTGATTTCTACATTCCATTTCTATGGAAAAATGGGCAATGATATCTCCAAGCTGCTCCTGCTGAAAGAGAGGGAAGTGGGGGGAAGTAACCCAAAGTCCTTGTTCTTATTCAGGTGGGGTGTGGACAGTTAAGGGTATTCAGCATCAGAGCAGTCCAGAGGTCCACAGTGGCAGATGGCAGATGACTGGACAAGGCATACATAGGGCAGGGATCGTGCTAAAACAACAATAAACAAGACAGCAAAACATTACTTTCTTGTAAATAATTACCACAAAAGCAATTAGTGTTTCATCCAGTCTCTGAAAACCATGAAGACAGTAACTCATATCAGTGAAAAACAGATCAAGTTTATCAATGTAGGAGGTTAAGGAGATTTATAGGTCTATGAGATCAGGATCGAATTAACTCAGGGCAAACTTGTGACTCTAGAGTCCTTTAATGATCATCATTATTAGGCACTTCCTCACAAGAAGCCTTCCTTTATAGCCTCCAGCTTTACTTACTTTTGGTAGGGCTGACACAACTGTACTTAAGATGTTACATTTTAAAAAAAACATTGTTTTTCCTTTTAAATGTCCATGTAGGACTGTGCTTAGGCTATACTCTCCTGCCAGGTGTTTAAGACCAAGTTGGTCAAAACTGACCTTGTTCCTATCTACTCTTAAGAGTCAGTTGAGATTCCTCAGAGATCACTACTGGGGATGTGTGTGAAGCCTCTTGGCTTTTTTAGCTTCCCTCTACCAGTGGTGCCATCTGCCAGGATGGGTTAAGTTCTTGCTGATCATATGTGGCTTCTTTTGGAAGCATCAGGGACATTCCCCTCTCTAATGACCCTCTTCTTTACAGAATGTGCACTGGTTGTCTTTAGCCGGTTTTTTAATTGTATTATTTGCTTTTGTTGTTATTCCATGATTATTTTCTTTTCTTTTTTTTTTTTTTTTTTTTTTTTTTTGGTACCAGATATTGAACTCAGGGGCACTCGACCACTGGGCCACATCCCCAGCCATTTTGTTTTTGTATTTTATTAGAGACAGGGTCTCACTGAGTTGCTAAGTGCCTCGCCATTACTGAGGCTGGCTTTGATCTCGGGATCCTCCTGCCTCAGCCTCCCAAGTGCTGGGATTACAGGCGTGCGCCACTGTGCCCCGCTCTGATGATGTCTTTATAAATTATTCATAATATTAATATAATAATAATATAATTATCCATAATATTCATATTAACTTCTTGTTAGATGTATAATTTGTAAATATTTTCTACCAGTCTGTAAATTGTCTCTTAATTCTATTGATAATTTCCTTTGCTGTGCAGAAGCTTTTTAGTTTGCTATAATCCTGTTTGTCTATTTTTGCTTTTGTTGCCTGTGCTTTGGGGCCTGATCCCTATTAACATTCTAATATTATTCTTCATAGGAAATTTTTTAAAATCCTAAAATTCACATGATACCACAAAAGACCCCAGATTATCAAAGCAAATTTGAGTGCAAAAACACAAAGCAAAAAATACCAAAAAGTCACAGTACCAAATTAGCATGGTATTAGCATAAAAACAGACACATAGACAATGGAACAGAAAATAAAGAGCCCAGAAATAACCCCGTGCACTTGCAGCCAACCGATTTTTGATGTAGGATCCAAGAATACACATGGAGAAAGGGCAGTTTCTTCAATAAATGGTGTTGGGAAACTTGATATCTATATGCAGAGAAAGAAACCAGACCTCTGTCTCTCACCAGTTACAAATATTAACTCAAAATGGACTAAATACTTAAATGTAAATCCTGAAATTATGGAATTACCAGAAAAAACATAGGGGAAATGCTTTAGGACATTGGCCTGGGAAAATTTTTTATATGACCTCCAAAACACAGGCAAATTACATTCTTTTTAAGTCCTATGGGAAATAGCAGTCTTGTCACCGGAGATTTCTAAATTCCATTTATATTATTTTTATGTCACATCTACAAGAACGGCTATGATTAAAAAAGAGAGAGAGAGAGATGATAACAAGTGTTGGTAAGAATGTGCAGAAATTGGAATCCACATATTCTGCTGGTGGTAATATAAATGATGTGGTCATTATTGAAAATAGTTTGGTGATTCTTCCAAAAATGTAAACATAAAATTACCATATGACCAAGCAATACCAGTAGTTCCAAAGTATATATCTAAAAAAATTGAAAATAAGTATTCAAATAAAAACTTGTATATGAATGTTCAAAGTATACTATTTTCTTTAAAAAAAAAAAGTCAACAAGTGGGGGGAAATCAAATGTCCATCGATAGATGAATGGATGAGGAAAATGTGATAGGCATATCCATACAATGGAATGTTATTTGATCTTAAGAAGGAATAAAGTGCTGATATAGGATATAGTGTGGATGAACCTTAAAAATAGCATGCTGTTTTTAACAGTAAAAGCAGCTATATAAAAATAGGCAAATATGGTATAATTTCATTGCTGTGAAATGTCAAGTATAGACGAATCCATAGTGATAGAAAGCAGAGTAGGGGATACCTGGCATTGGAGGTGAACTAATGAAATTATTTTAACCTGGGAATGTGGTAATAATTATACACCTGTATAAATTTCTTTTAAAACTAATTGAATTGTACACTTTAAATGGGTAAATTCTGTAGTATTTAAATTAAGTCATAATGAAGCAGTTAGAGAGAGAGGGAGAAAAAGAAAGGGAAAGAGGCAGAGAAAGAGACAGAAGGCAAGGCTGGCTTACCTGGATTCTTAAGCGTTACTTGGACTGGGAAAACTCAAGATATAGTGCAAGTTAAGGATGCACTATCCAGAAATGGAAGCGGAACATTTGGAAAGGTGGATGAGAGAAAGAAAGAAAAAGGTAAAAGGGCAGGGAGAAAGTGGAAGAGGCCAGATACCACTGTACCTCTCCCCATAAATCCCACCATCATAAGGATAAAACCTGAGGACATTTTTCCAACAGGTTTGGAGGGGAATTGAAAACAGCATGCATTTATGTCCAATTTGGTCTTCCTGAACTTCCTCTCACTAACCAGGGATGATCATAACAGAAGACCATATCTACCTTGGCTACCCAGCATTGATGGCTCCAGATAATTCTACATGCTCTGAGTGGAGAATATGGAAACCAGCTGAATGTTGAGAGCAGCTAGGCCTACCATGAAACCACTTCCATGAGGAGTAAAGTGATCACAAGGCAGAGGGTAGGGTAGGCAGCCTAATCCAGGGAAGGGATGGATGACCTGGCTAAGATTCGGAGGACAGGAAAAGCAGATAGGGGTTGTGGTGAGGTCATGTCAGCAGGGACTTGGGCAACCCTGGAACTAGATGGGTTGAATATAAACCCTGTATTTCACATGCGCTTAACTTCACAGTGAATGTCAGTAGAGTTCACAATGATGGGGGAACATTTCTGGGGTTATCACTGTAGAGGCCAATAGGACCCACACAAGGATGCCCATGTCAACTGGTTGTCCCTTCTCTGTTGTCATCTTATGGAAGATAGATGTAAAGGTGAGGATTTGAAACCCTTCACACTGAAAGTTATCCTCATGAAAGGTTCAAGATAGCCCAGAAGAGACTATTTTTAATGGAAAGAGGTTGTTTCCTTCATGGTTTAATGCAGTAATTAAAACAAGTTGACTTGGTCTCCTGTTGAGCACAGTGGACAAAGGCCTATACCTGGCTGCTCACTCACAGTGCCCTAAAGGCTATAGCCAAGTCTGGGGGATCATATTACACTCTTTAGAGTTCCAAGTAAGCCACCAACATGTCCAACATTTGGGATATGATCAGGATTTCCATAATAAAGCTAGAAGCCAGGAAAATCTGAGACTGGACTATATAATTCTTAAAAAACATGAATTTTGTGTCTATTAAACATGAAATAGATTTATAAACCAAGTACAAATGCTAAATGCCTGATCTATTCAATACATGGATGTGTGGTTCCCTATAAACCAGGGATGGGGGGCTGGGGAAGGCTAATCTTGCATCCACGGATAGACATGAGTGCCTTGAAGATTACATGAAAAATTGAGAGGATATACATATTGTGCATGTTTCTGGATATGGGTTTTGAAACTTCATCAGTTTCCCAAAGATGGAGAGAAAAAATTAACTACTTACATAGAAGGTAGTTTAAGCCTGGGCAATGGGTGAGCATAACTATATAACTAGGTATCCTATATGTCATATCCCATTTCTGCAATGCAATGTGTATATATGTACATGAACATATTTCTAATGAGAGGAGCTATAGTTTTCACTGAATCTTAGAAAGAGTCCTTGATCCCCAGAAGTTTATAAAATCATGTACTTGATCTCCTTGCGATGATAGTGATTCAGGTTCCTTCCAGTGTCCAACTCATTTAGCATTATGCTAAATATTCTTCATTTATTGGATTCTCACAAAAAACTATGATATATTATTATTATCTCAATTTTATCAGATGATGACAGTCTTAGCAATGATAAACAAGTGGCCCAGGGTCATACTTTTTTAAAAAAAAATTTTTAGATGTTGATGGACCTTTATTTTATTCATTTATTTATATGTAGTGTTGAGAATCTAACACAGTGCCTCACACATGCTAGGCAAGTGCTCTACTACTAAGCCACAACCACAGCCCCCATACTTTTTTTAAAGAGGTAGAAATGATCATTGAAGTTGGGTCTGCCTGATAGGAAATCCATGTTCTTTCCACAAACCTTACAACTATTATGATCAAATAATGACTGAACCCACTTATAAACATAACAATCTTTCAAAGAAGTCATTTTGGTTGGCTTTTGATACTCTTGTTGTCTTCGAGAATGTTTTCACATTGCATGGATCATTATTTTTAATTTTCTCAATGGTAGCAATTTTTTAATTCTTTGAGGGAGGCTTGATATTTTAGAAACTGTCAAGACATTTTATTAATTTAAGTGTGATTAAAATGCGTAATAGATCTGAGCAGAAATAAGTTGTGTTTATAATGGAATGCATTTATTTTCTTGCATGGTTTCTACACTGGCTCAATATCTAAAGAGGTCAAGAATTAAAGAATAGATGTGTATCTTAGTCCATCTGGGCTTTTATAGCAGAATAGTATAGATTGTATAATTAAGAAGTTCAAGATCAAGGCACTAGAAGACTTTGTGTGTGGAAAGGGTACACCTTCTCATTCATAAAGGATTTCTTCATGTGGTGGAAAGGATGGACAAGCTCTCATAACTTAATTAGCTCCCAAAGGCCCACCCTCCTAATACCATCCCACTGGGGATTAGTATTTCAACATATGAATTTTAAGCATCAAAAACATTAAATCCTTAACAATGGGTAAACAAACATCCCAAAAGAATCATACTTTGACTTTGAAAGTCCACACTAATTAGAAAATATAGGTTCAGAG
Organism: Tamias sibiricus; assembly: GCA_025594165.1. NCBI lineage: Eukaryota > Metazoa > Chordata > Mammalia > Rodentia > Sciuridae > Tamias > Tamias sibiricus. The sequence goes on from CM046667.1 coordinate 106,234,063, forward strand.
CTAGGGATATAGCTTAGTGGTTGAGCACTTGCCTAGCATGTGTGAGGCCTTTAGTTCAATCATCAGCATGAAAAAAATAAGGAAAGAAAGAAGGAAGGAAGGAAGGAAAGATAGGTTTAGAAATTTCTGTTTGACTCAAATTCCCAAGTTACTTAGTCACACCATATATCGCCTAGCAAGAATATTTGTTAGATTGACTAAAAAATAACCCAGTTGGTCCTCTCAATAGTAAGTTTCATTTTTATGCCTCATAACTCAGTCTCAGTCTGGCATCCTCCCCAGAGATAAAACTTTTTAAAAAACAGACTAACCATCAACCAGAAAGATTCATGACAGCAATGTGCAGAGTGAATATACCAGCATAAAATTTAGGAAGAGTTCCTCATTTTATCTAAAGGAGATAAGAACTTCTGAATCCTGGCTCATTTTTATAACCTAATCTCTTTTTTATAAAAGTAAAAATTTTGAATACATCTGTGGGGCAATAAATTTATTTTATTACTTTTCAACCAAATACTTGGCCTACAGATGTATAACTTTTGTTAATTTTAGAATAATCTGATTTTCAAAGGAATGACAAATCTGTAATTCAACTATAAAAATTCACTACAAATTATTTTTTTCCAACATTATATACAGAATGAAACAGAATAAATTACTCCAAAACAAACATGCATAATAGTTAAGAGTAGTTACACTGAACGAATCCAACTGAATCAAAAAATTTTTTGAGACAGGCATCACTATGTTGCCCAGGCTGAACTTGAACTCCTGGGCTCAAAAAATCATCTCAGTGCCTGACAGAATCATACATTTGATTACAGCCTCATACTGTTCTTTTCAAAGCATACATTTCTTTCTAATTGTACAGTCTCTATGTATTGTCCACCACGAACTACTTAATTCCAAGCCAACATTTCCCAAGCATCCTCCTTCCCAAATACAGACTCATCTCCAACTGTCTTTTGGACATTTCTATGTGGATATCCATAGTCAAGACTGTTGTGTATCACTATGCAATCTATAACTATAGAACTCCTGGAGCAATGGGGCCATTTACATAGAATACAATAAAATAGTGCCTCCTGGAGTTCTACAACACAGCTATCTTATCCACAGGCAAAACATGTCCAAAATTAAATTTAACAACTACTCCCACTAAAATAAGTTTCTCTTTTTCAAAAAATATTTTTAGATGTTGATGGACCTTTATTTTACTCATTTATTTATATGTGGTGCTAAGAATCAAACCCAGGGCCTCACACATGCTAGGCAAGTGCTCTTACCACTGAGCCACAACTCCAGCCCCAAATAAGCTTATCTTGTTGAGTTGCATTTCCACTGAACTGAAAGCATTGTCTTTTCTCTGCCACCAGCTTTGAAATTTGGAAGGCCTTCTGAGAGTTCATCTCCTTCTTTACATTCACTCAATGGCTGAGCAAGTAGATTTCTTAAACTTCAAGATTTTTCATCAGATCCTTCTGCTATATTTTCTTCCCAATGATAAAATCTTCTGTTCTCTCATTGTTTAGAATTATGAAATTGCACATTTGAGAGCCACAATAAATTTTATAGATCCAGGCAGAATCACTCATTTTATAGGTGAGGTAACAAAAGTCAAGAAAAATTAGATGACTTGGTAAAGGTTGAATACATAATAAGTTCAGGGACAGAAATGGGATCAGCACAGGAATCTCCTGGTTCACGTGGATCCCAATCATTTCACTACAAAATGATTACCCTTTTGTTCCCCTGGACTCTTCATCTGTCTTTTGTTTCTTCCTACTTCAATCCATTCTACCTGTGTTAGTCAGCTTTTAGTCACTGGGACAAAACACCTGAGGAAAAAAAGACTTAGGAGGTAAGATATATTTTGGATCACAGTTTCAGAGGCTTTGTTCCAAGGTCAGCTGGCTCCAAGAAAGAAACATCATGGCAGAAGCGTGTGGTGGAGGAAAGTTTCTCAGCTCATTTCATTCAGGAAGCAGAGAGAGGGAGGAAGGGGCAGAGGACAAGATAAACCCTTCCAGGACACATCCCCTCTCTGGTGACTTACTTCCTCCAACTTGGCCCTACCACCTAGAGTTTCCATTGCCTCCCAATAGTGCAATCAAATATGAATTCCTCAATGGATTAATCTGCTGATGAGGTCAGAGCCCCATAATTCAATCATTTCTGAAAAGTCCCACCTCTGAACATTGCTATATTGGGGGACCTACCCTTCAACACATGAGCCTTTTGGAATATTTCAGATCCAAACCATAACACTATTCCTTTGGCCAGATTAATCTACATAAAATATTACTTTCTTCACAAAAGGTTTATGATTCCTTATTTTGTAAAGTAGGCAAAAATTCCTTATTCAATAATTCAATATGGGTACAGCCTACTTTTCCAGTATAGTTTAAAACCAAAAATATGTATCAGTATAATTGTCTACATTAATAGACTAAGAGAGAGAAATTATATGGTTATTTCAAACACTTCAGATGAAATTGATGTTTGAATATTTATGTAAATTAAAAGAGACCCACTTGGACTCTTAATCATTTTTCCCAGAGAATTTAAAATATCTTCACACAAAAACCTATGCACTAGTATTTATAGCAGCATTATTCTAATAGTCCCAAACTAGAAACAATCCAGATGTTTTTTAACAGGTGAATAGTTAAAATGTGTTACATATATTCCAGGGGATGGCATTCAGCAATAAAAAGGAATGAACTATGGATGCACAGAACAACCTGGATGACTCTCCAGGGAATTACGCTAGGTGAAATAAAGTCAATTCAAAAGATTGCATACTGTATGATTCAACTGATATACATTAAGACAACAAATTAGTAGTGGAGAACAGATTGGTGATTGCTAGGGTTTAGGGAAAGGAATGGAGGGGATAGATGTGACTGCAAACGAGGGATCATTAGGGGGCCCTAGGAACAATTCTGAATCTGCGCTGCAGTAGCGGTCTTGCAAATCTACACATATGATAAAATCACATAGGTCTATATATATGTGCATGTGCATACATGCACATACCCCCACAAATGGATGCATGGAAAACTGGTAAAATATGAATGATTTGTGTAAATTATACTGGTATCAGTGACCTGGTTTGAAACTATAGTTATGTAGGATGTTACTGTTGGGGAAAACTGGGCAAAGGTTACACAGGACCTCCTTGTAATAATTTTTTACTTTGTTAATATATAATTATTCCAAAATAAAATAAAATTTAAAATATGTTAAGATTTTAGGAAAAAAGTTTTTATGACTGTTGGCTTCTACTATGGTTTGGATATAATGTGTCACCCAAAGGTTCATGTGTCCCATGCTTGGTGGTATTGAGAAGGTGGAACTTCTAAGAGGTAGGGCCTAGTGGGAGGTGGTTAGGTCAGTAGGGTTCCTGTTCTCAAAAGAGAGTAAGGTAGTTTTCTGAGGAACTTGGCTAGTTCCCATAGAGTGAATAGTGACCAAGAGTTAGCTGGACCCCTGACTCACTTTCTGCTTCTTTCTTATGATATGATCTTCCACTCTCACATACACTCTTAACATTGCAATGCAATGCACCATGAGGCCCTCAACAGAGGTCAAACACATGAAGTCACCCAATTCAGATTTTCAGCCTCCAAACTGAAAGCTTAATAAACCTCTTTTCTTTTTTATCTTATTGGTTCTTTTAGTTATACAAGACAGTAGAATCCATTTTGATATAATTATACAAGCATGAAATATATCTTATTTTAATTAAGACCTCAGTCTTGTGTATGCCCATGTTGGTGATATTCACTGTAAAGTATTTATATATGTACATAGAAAAGTTATGGCAGATTCATTCCACTATCTTTCTTTTTCCTATTCCCCACTCCCTTTCCTTCATTCCACTTTGTCTAATCCACTGAACTATTCATCCCCTCCCTCCTCTTATTGTGGGTTAGGAGCCACATATCAGGGAGAACATTTGACCTTTGGTTTTGGGGGATTGGCTTAATTCAATTGGCATGATAGTCTCTAGATCCATCCATTTACCAACAAAGGTCAAAAAGTCATTTTCATTTATGGCTGAGTGTGTGTGTGTAATACACACGTGTATTACAATTTCTTTATCCATTCATCTGTTGAAGGGCACCTAGGTTGCCTCCAAAGCTTGACTATTGTGAATTGTGCTGCTAAAACATTGATGTGGCTGCATCACTGTAGTATGCAGATTTTTAAGTCCTATGGGGATAAATTGAGAAGTGGGATAGCAGGTCAAATGGTGTTTCCATTCCAAGTTTTCTGGGAATCTCCATACTGCTTTCCAGAGTGGCTGCACCAATTTGCAGTCCCACCAACAATGTATGACTCTACCCTGTTCCCCAACATCCTTGCCAACATTTATTGTTGCTTGCATTCTTGATAGTTGCCATTCTGACTGGAGTGAGATGAAATCTCAGTGTAGTTTTAATTTGCATTTCTCTAATTGCTAGAGATGTTGAACATTTTTTCATATGTTTGTTGACCATTCATATTTCTTTGAGATGTGTCTGTTTAGTTCCTTTGCCCATTTATTGGTTGGGTTATTCAAATTCCTGACTGCTTCAGCTTGTACTGCAAGCCTCCATACTCAAAGTGGGGAGGGAGCCAGGTTCTTCTTGGCCTTTCTTTTATTCCCCTGGGTAAAAGATCCTCTGTGCCTGTTTTTCTGTCAGTTTGTTAGGTACAGTCCAGGTCACACAGCATGTCTGCCAGGACCATGAAGATCCTGGATCCCAGTTCCCGGTTCGCGAAGGCAACACGGTAACATGGTCACCTCAAGATGGCTTCTGCCTCAGCTCTCCAGGACAATTGGGAAACATAAGATGTCCTTCATGCACCAGTATATTGTGCAGTACAACCTCTGGATCATGCTAGGGCAGACTGCCCCTCCAATCTCAAGATCTTCTTCACTAAGAATGTTGTACTTCTCAGCATTTTTGCTCCGTCTGAGCTAATGCCACTGCGACAACTAGCAGCTTAGCTCCAATTTTGTCCCTGTTCCTAGTTTACTGTACCCAAAATTTCTAAGTCTCTTAGGGACCCTGACTATCCGATACTGAGTTTTAGGGAAACCCATCTTTCACCCACCTTGCAGAAAAGCAGTATTCCTACTGCTTGAATCCCAGGTCACCAAGTGACAAGAAATACAGCTTCTCTCTAGTCCTCCATCTTGCAGTTCCTGTCCCTCTTTCCCTTATAAGTATTCAACTTCAGGTGTCTTGTTATAGCAACAGCAAATGACTAGATTTATACAATTTCCTTGGCTTTAACAATGAAAAGTTACATTCTTCCCAGCATAAGAAAATTTAACTGAGAAGGTGATTTAATGTCATTTCTTCAGTCAATGTGCAGGTAGTGAGAACTTCTTCAATGATGGAAAGAGGTTGAAGGGAAAGCTCAACAGATAGTTGAAAGAAAGTTGACCAAGTGAACCAGAAATCACAGTGAACCTGAGATGATTCTAATTCAAGTTTTATGGTACTCTGAGTTAGTAGAAAGAAGCCAATAAGAACCTAAAAGGTAACTGCAAATATTTAAGGCTTTATACAAAAGGTACTCGGTAATATTTGATGTTTTCATAAAGTCAACCTGATCAACATTTCAGTACTACCTTTCCATAATTCCTTAAATACATTAAAATTTAACCTCACTAAAGCTGTGTTTCCCCATGAGTAAAAGGGGGATAATAATATTTAATTCTTACAGATGACTTGGATGATAAAAAGGCTAATGCATATAAAATGAATAACATAGTTCTTGGAGCATAAGTGCAACATAAATAATAAACACTAACCTTTATATCATTTCTAAAAAGAAGGGAAGATAAAAGAAAAACTTTTTAGCAAACTAAAATATAAAATTCATTGTTTTGTTTTTTGTTTGTTTATTTGTTTATTTTCTTGCAGTGCTAAGGATCAAACCCAGTATCTCACACATGCTAGAAAAACACTCTACCACTGAGCTATACACCCCCCCAGACCCTTAAATTTCTAAGAGTTAGATTTAAAAAAAAAAAAAACTTTGGTAAATATTATAACTAATGGAGAAACTTTAGACTCATTCACTAAATGAAAAACAAGACCAACAATTCCTATCTATTATTTCTACCATTTAACATATTATTGTCATCCCTGCCAATGCTATAAAATTAAATACTTAAAATTGTAAGAATGGGAAAGATAGTTGGGCACAGTGGCGCATGACTGTAATTGCAGTGGCTTGCGTGGCTGAGACAGGAGGATCACTAGTTCAAAACCAGCCTCAGCAATAAACAAGGCACTAAGCAACTCAGTGAGATCCTGTCTCTAACTAAAATACAAAACAGGACTAGGGATGTAGCTCAGCGGTTGAGTGACCCTGAGTTCAATCCCTGGTACCCCCTCCACACACACACAAAAAAAAAAAAAAAAAAAAAGAATGGAAAAGATGTAAAACAAATTATTTGCAAAAAGGATAATTTGAGGCTGAGTCTGGGGCTCAGTGGTACCACACTTGCCTGGCATTTGTGAGGTACTGGGTTCGATTCAGAGCACCGCACATAAATAAATAAAATAAAGGTATATCAACAACTAAAAAACAAAATAAAAAAAGATAATATATCTAAAAATTGATGGTAATAGTTTTAAGAAACTGCAGTATATTAGAATAAGAGAGTTCATCATTGATGCCAGATAAAATATCAATCTACAAAAATTATTTCCATAATTTTACACTAGAAAATCAACTGTGAAACTAGTCACAGTAGCAAAAGAAATTATAAATAATATAAAGATGAAAGTAATAAATGATTTGTGATGGAAAATGTCAATAAAAGACAGGACAATGGAATATTATTTAAATAAAGGGAGAAATAATCCATACTTTTGGATGAAACAACTTCTTACAAAGATGCTAGATTTCTCCAGTTTAATCTGTTTAATGTAATATCAATCAAAACTTTAATTGAATTTCAGAAAATCTTTATAGGCTTGATATTAATTTACATTGACAGATAAATACACATAAATAGCTAAGTCAACCTTGTAAAGAAAATGATGTAGTTGCCTCAAGAATGATAGACCAGCTGGGTGTGGTGGAGCATGCCTGTAATCCCAGCGATTTGGGAGGCTGAGGCAGGAGGATCTTGAGTTCAAAGCCAGCCTCACCAATGGCAAGGCACTTAGAAATTCAGTGAGACCCTGTCTCTAAATAAAATTCAAAAAAAGGCTGGGGATGTGGCCCAGTGGTCGAGTGCCCCTGAGTTAAATCCCCTGTATGAATAATAATAATAATAATAATAAAGAATGATAGACCAGCTGGGCATGATAGCTCAACCCTGTAATCACAGCACTCAGGAGGCTGAGATAGGAGGATCAAGGCCAGCCTGAGCAAGTAAGTGAAACCATATTTCCAAAAACAAAAAGAATAATAATAATAACAATAATAATAATAGGCCAACAAAAGAGAATAGCAAAACAAATCAATTTAAGAAAAGGATAGAATACTTATGATCCAATGTTGGGTAAACCAGCTCATTTTATGGGGAAAAAATGTAATCTGGACCCTATTTAATTCCACATACAAAGGCTATCTAGTTGGGTTAAAGATTTTAACAATAACAGTAAAACTATAATGCTAATAAAGGAAAATATACCAGACCTTCAAAATATCTGTGACCTCCAAATGGGAAGGGATTTCACAAAAAAGTTTGAGAAGCACAAAACATAAATGAAAACACAAATTACTTTGATGAACATCACTATGAAGGTGTTCTGATCAACTAAGGACAAATTAATTTTAACTGGAAAAATTACTAAATATGAAATTACAGTAGGTGGCAAGATTTTTGAAATTTTGGAAACAGGGAATTACTCTCTGGGATACACAGGGCATTCTGTCAATTAGAATGATAAATCTAGCAAACCCAATTTTTAAAATGGATAAGGAATAGGAATAGACAATGTAGGCTGGGGTTGTGGCTCAGAGGTAGTGCGCTCGCCTAGTATGCATGAGGCACGGGGTTCATTCCTCAGCACCACATAAAAATAAAATAAAGATATATTTTTAAAAAGAGAATAGACAATGTGGAGAATGAACTAAAATAACTAGCAAGAGTAAGACAAGATGTTCAAAATCACTGATAATCAGATATACACAAATCAAAAAGCATAGACAACATTTTATATTTATTTGATTGACAAAATGATAGAAAAATACAAAATACCAAACACAAGCATATAATAATAGAAGAACAAAGGATCTGTTGCTGGGAATGCAGACTGTCGCAGCCATTATAGTGGGCAACCAGCATCTACTTCATGAAATTATGTACAACAACCCAGTAGTTTTACTTGGAAAAATAAGAACCAAAGACTCTCACAAAGATCAATAAGAAGACATGGGGAAAATTCATTTCAGAATTGTTTGTGGCAATGGGAAAATGAAGGTAAGGATACAACCCATGGTGTTTTAATGCTACCATTAGAAGCAGTGCATTAGATTCACTCACTGTACCTTGAATGGATCTTAGAAGCATATTGTCACATGCACATCAGATAGAGCACTAATCTCAGCCAGGCGCGGTGGCGCACACCTGTAATCCCAGCACTCAGGAGGCTGAGGCTGGAAGATCATGAGTTCAAAGGCAGCCTCAGCAATGGTGAGGCACTTAGCAACTCAGTGAGACCCTGTCTCTAATAAAATACAAAAAACAGCTGGGGATGTGGCCCAGTGGTCGAGTGCCCCTGAGTTCAATCCCCGGTACCAAACAACAACAACAAAAAAAGATAGAGCACTAATCTCTAGAATATATAGAGAACTAATCTCTAGAATATATAGAGAACTCAAAAATATTAACAACAAAAAAACAAATAACCAAATCAATAAATGGGCCAAGGAACTGAACAGACACTTCTCAGAAGAAGATATACAATCAACCAACAAATACATGAAAAAATGTTCAACATCTCAGGCAATTAGAGAAATGCAAATCAAAACTACTCTAAGATTTCATCTCACACCAGTCAGAATGGCAACTATTAAGAACACAAACAGGGCTGGGGATGTGGCTCAGCGGCAGAGCGCTCGCCTCGCATGTGCGCAGCCCGGGTTCGATCCCCAGCACTACGTAAACAGAAATGCATTGCATTGTGTACAACTAAAGTAAATAAATAAATATTTTTTAAAAAGAACACAAACAACAATAAATGTTGGCGAGGATGTGGAGAAAAAGTCACACTCATACATTGCTGATGGGACTGCAAAATTGTACAGCCAATATGGAAAGCAGTATGGAGATTCCTTGGAAAACGGGGAATGGAACCACCCCATGACCCAGCTATCCCACTCCTCAGTCTATACCCAAAGGACTTAAAACCAGCATACTACAGGGACACAGCCACATCAATGTTTATAGCAGCACAATTCACAATAGCAAAACTGTGGAACCAACCTAGATGTCCTTCAGTAGATGAATGGATAAAGAAAATGTGGTATATATACACAATGGAGTATTATTCAGCAATAAAAGAGAATAAAATCATGGCATTCGCAGGTAAATGGATGAAGTTGGAGAATATAATGCTAAGTGAAGTTAGTCAATCCCAAAAAGACAAATGCCAAATGTTTTCTCTGATATAAGGAGGCTGATTCACAGTGGGGTTGGGACAGGGATCATACGAGGATTAGAGGAACACTAGAATGGCCAATGGGGAGGGAGGGGAAGGGAGGTGACAAAAGGGTGAAGGGGGAAAAAAGATGGTAGAATGAGATGGATATCATTACCCTAAGTGCATGTATGAAGTCACGAATGGTGTGAATATACTTTGTATACAACCAGAGATACGTAAAAATGTGCATAAGTATAATACGAAATGTAATACATTCTGCTGTCATTTCTAACAACTTAGAATAAAAAATAAATAATTTTTTAAAGAAAATGTCATTGAACTGGGCACAGTGCCCCTTGCCTGTAATCCCAGTGAGTCTGGAGGCTGAGGCAGGAGGATTGCAAGTCAGAGGCCAGCCTGGGCAATTTAGTGAGACTGTCTCAAAATGGAAATAAAAAGGACTGGGGATGTAGCTCAGTGGTAAGGCGCTACTGGGTTCAGTTCCACTGGGAAAACAAACAATAACAACCAAAAAAAAAAGGAGGGGTGGTAAATGTGGGAAGTTCCTGGAAGAGAAAATTGTGGGAGGGAGGGCACTTTTGTACATTTTGTAATAAAACAAATCAACAGAAACACACACAGAAGAAGAAGAAGAAGAAGAAGAAGAAGAAGAAGAAGAAGAAGAAGAAGAAGAAGAAATGCATTAGATTCACTCACTGTACCTTGAATGGATCTTAGAAGCATATTGTTGAATAGAAAATTAAGGCACAGAATGAGATGCAACGTATAACAGAATGCCACTTTCCTAAATGAAAACACATGTATATTAAAAACAGAGTTTTTGACAAAAGCACAAACAAATGAAAAATGCACACTAAATACATATTAAATATCTTCTGAACAGCAAAGGAAATCATCAAGATTGTGAAGAGAGAGCCTACAGAATGGCAGAATATGGTTGTCAGTTACTCCTCTAACAGGAGATTAATATCCAGAATAGATAAAGAACTCAGAAATCTTAAAATAAAACAAAAAATCGAGGGCTAGAGCTGTAGCTCAGTGGTAGAGTGCTTGCCTCATAAATGTGAGGCACTGGATTTGATCCTCAGCACCACATAAAAATAAAATAAATAAAGATATTGTGTCCATCCACAACTAAAAAAAATTTTTTTTAATTAATAAAAAATGAGCTGGGCGTGGTGGCGCACGCCTGTAATCCCAGCACTTTGGGAGGCTGAGACAGGAGGATCGCGAGTTCAAAGCCAGCCTCAGCAATGGCGAGGCACTTAGCAACTCAGCGAGACCCTGTCTCTAAATAAAATACAAAAAAAGGGCTGGGGATGTGGCCCAGTGGTCGAGTGCCCCTGAGTTCAATCCCTGGTACCACAAAAAAAAAAAAAAAAAAAAAACTAATAAAAAATGGGCTTTTGAATGAAACAAGACATTTCTCAAAAGAACAAATACAAATGCTCAACACATACATAGAAAAACATTCAGCATTCTTGGTGATCAGGGAAATGCAAATCAAAACCACATTTAGATTTAGTCCAGTTAGAATGCCAATCATCAAGAATATAAATAATAATAAATAATGGCAAGAATGTGGGAGGAAAGATACACTCATGCATTGTTGGTGGTACTGCTAATTAGTACAAGCACTGTGAAGAGTCCTCAAAAGAGTAGGAATGGACCCAGTTATTCTACTTGTTGGTACTTAGCCAAAAGAACTAAAATCAGCATACTATAGTGATACTGGCATATCAATGTTTATAGCAGTATAATTCACAATAGCCAAGTTATAGGACCAGCTCAGATGCCCATCAACAAATGAATGGATAAAAACAAAGTATGGCATATAGGCACAATGGAGTTTTAAAAAGCTATAAGAAGAATGAAATTATGGCATTTGCTGGTAAATGAATAGAACTAGACGACATTAAGTGAAATAAGTCAAACTCAGAAAGTCAAGAGTCGAATGTTTTCTCTCAGATGTAGAAGCTGGTGTGAAATAAGAAAAAAGAGGGGGAGGATCCCAAGAAAATAGAAGAGAGATCAGTGGAGTAGATGAAGAGGAATGAGAGGGAGGGAAAAGGAAGAAACTGCAGAATGAAATTGACCAAATTATGCTATGTACATATATGAATATGCCACAATATACCTTTATGTATATCTATAAAGCACCAATTAAAAATAAACAATAAATAAGTAGAAGGAAGACTAGTAGAGTAGAGGAAGTAGAACAGGGGAAGGAAAGAGGGAAGGGAAAAAGGAAGCACTGGGAAACAAAACAGCAAATTGTATTCTATGCATGCATAATTATGTCAAAATGAATCCCAATATTAGGTATAACTATAATGAACTAACAAAACCATTTGAAAATTGAATATGTAAACAAGTCTTTTCCATTACCACACCCAAAGCAGATAACAAGTCCCCCAAAATTTATGTATGTACAAGTCATTAACACTATTAGAAACTGACTGTTATTATTGACATAAACTGTTTTGGAAACTAGAAGGAAAGGAAACTACCATACTCGTGCCCTGAGGCCTATGTATGACTTAACACCAAATCCAAACAATTATGGTTCAAGAAACATATATAGTATGAGATCAAAATCTCATATAAGCATGGACACAAAATATCCTAAATAGAATATAAAAATATAAAATTGAGCAGTGTATGAAAAGCTAATATAATATTACTAGCATTTCTTCCAAGAATGAAAGAACCATTCATAATTGAAAAATCTAACTATTCAAATTACTTGTTAACAAAGTAAAGGAAGACCACATATGATTATTATTTACAGAATCCTAAAACACATACAGTCAAATTCAACATGATAAAAACTGTTAGGGAATCAGAAATAGAAATAAACATCCTTTTTTTTTTTTTTTTTTTTTTTTTTTTTTTTTTTTTGGTACTGGGGTTAAACTCAGGGGCACTCGACCAATAAGCCACATCCCCAGCCTTTTTTTGTATTTTATTTAGAGACAGGGTCTCAATGAGTTGCTTAGTGCCTCACCATTGCTGAGGCTGGCTTTGAACTTGTGACCCTTCTGCCTCAGCCTCCCGAGCAGCTGGAATTACAGGTGTGTGCCACTGCGCTGGGCCTTAATTTGATTTTTAAATCTACCAAAATTCTATAGCAATAATACACACTGGTAAATCCTATGGAAGAGACAACTTTTGCTGTCCTGCAAAATCTATTTCCTCTTCTTTTGGAGTATATAGCTAGACTGCATTTCCCAGCTAATCATACATTTAGCTGCAGCCATGTGATTGAGTAATAGACAATGGAATGTGAGAGGGGGTTCTATTTGCCATATCTAAGTCTCTCAGGGTGTGCAATTCTCCATGCTCTTTTTTTCCAGCTAAGAATATAGACCCACAAACATAAACTTCAGAAGACACATGTAAAGAAGCCCTAAAATTGCCACCATCCTGGTTTCTCAAATAAGTGCATGAAACAGAGACTCCATGACTCCTCCATAAATAGAGAAAACTCGTGGAATTATACATACAATAAATTGTTGCCGCCTGTAGCTGTTGCCGCCTGCAGCTACGATACCGCGGGAAAGAATTCGGAGGCAGATTGGGAATGAGTAGGTTCTTTATTCTGCTTTCTCTTCTGACTTCTCTCTCCAACTCCAACAACCACCCCCACAACTCCAACCCTACCTGGTTAAATACTCTTCACCTTAACAAGTATACATGTGTCACAATCTCAACTTACAGGTGTGTCACACAGTGTTCACAGGCACAGAAAGATTCTTAGTTGATTACATTAAGGTCAGGAGAAAACAATTAAACGCCTCCTCTTTGGCTCTCAGCCAGTTGCCATCTTAGCTACCTCCTCATTAAGGCTCTTACAATAAATTTCTCTATTTTAACCCTTTACATGTTTAAGTATATATACTATACCAGTCTCTGCTATGCTAATTAGTAGAAAATAAGGAAAAACACAGGATCTTACTTTTATTCACAGGAAATTAACTGTAGATACAATAAAGAAGATAAGTTAAGGATAAAATAATAGAAAAATATATACTAAGAAACATTAATAAATAGAAATCTGGATTGATAATATTATCAAACAAAGTAGACTTCAGAATAAGGAATATTACTAGGACAAAAAGAAACTTTACAAAATGATACATGAGTCAGTACCTCAAGAAGAAATAGTTAAACCTACATAATAATCCTGTATGTACCTCATAAGAGAGCTACAAAAAATGCATAGAACAAAAATTGATATAACAGGAAAAGAGAAATTACCAAATTCACAAATATAAGTAGAAATAACAACTCCCCACTCAGTAATAGAAATAGTGGGCTGAAAACCAGCAAGTATAGTGAAGAAATGAAAAACACCAAAAGCCAGCTGGATATAATATAAACTTATAGAACACACCTCCCAACAATACCAGAAAACACACAAAACAAATTATGACCATAAGAACAGTTGCCAAAATAGGCCATGTTTTGAGTAATTAATCAAACCTGAACAAATTTTTAAAAATGGAAATCATAGATAAGTATGTTCTCTGTCAAAATGAATTTTAAATTATCAAACAATATAATAAATAAACCTGGAAAATTCCCAAATATTTGGAAATGTATATACTTCTTAATAACCTGTAAGTCAAACAGGAATTCTTAAGGAAGCCACAAAAATACCTTCAGAACTAGTAAGGGAATTTAGTAGTTTGCAGTATATAATATTAATATGCAAAACTCATTGTTTTTCTATATATCAACAATGAACTGGATTCAAAATTTAAAAAGTAGTAATATTTATGATAGCTCTAAGAAAATGAAATACCAAGATATAAGCCTAACAAAATGTATATAACCTATATGCTGCTATCCAAAAAAAAAAAAAAATACTGATGAAAAAAATCAAGTCCTAAAGAAATGGGGAGATACACCATATTGGAGGATTGTCATAATCAATATTATTAAAATGCTAATTTTAATTCTAGCAAAATAATCTGCAGGTTCAACACAATACCAATCAAATTCCTAACAGACTTTTTGGGAAGGTTCTGTTCACAGATTATTCTAATTAGTATACTATTTTTAAATACTCAAAAAATTTGAAAAAGAAGAACAGAGTCAAAGTACTAACATATCTTTAATACTTTATAATTATTCCTATATTGTGTTCCGGATAAAGCAACACTAATAGGATGGAAAGGAATTAACAGTTTATAGGTATCCTGGGTAGGGACAGTAGGTGACTACAAATGGGCATCAGGTCTTATATCTTACCTATGTTCATGATTACACAATTCTGCACATTGGACAACACTCAAAAAATTATATATACAAGAGTGAATTTTACTGTATATACATTTAAAATTCAATATCTTCAAAGGGGGAAAAAAGCAATTCATAAAAAAAGAAATCCAACTAGCTGATAAATCTATGGAAAGATCTTCAACCTTATAATTATCAGGAAATGCAAATTTAAACAACTATGAAATAACATTGACCAGTCACAAGGTTAGCCAAAATTGCTTTGGTTAATTGGGTTAATATCTATCTTATCATGCAATTGTGAGAATTAAGGGATGATTTGGGGATCATCAGGGAGGATAATGACTTTGAACCCACATTTGATGGCTCATAGGAAGTACTAAAAAAATAGGAGTTGTTATTGAACCATTTAATACCTATAGGGTAAAGCTAAGAAAGACCTTCTAGAAGAGGTGACACTTGATTTAAATCTTAAAGGACTTTGAAGAATTAAAAGAACAAATTTTACAAGGGAATCAAAGAATGTTTTAGATCAAAGAAACAGAATCACACAGGGCAGAAGCATTTAAGCACACAGTCAAACTTGGGGAGCATTCATGAACAAAACCAAATATCTAATTTTTGTACTCTTCATCTCTGACACATATTTTACTTCCAACCTTGGGTGTATCCTTTACAAAGCATAGCATAAATCAAAACACACTTTGGAGATGATGATGAATGGTTTCAAGATGAGTGGAAAGAATGATGACCTGTGGGAAGCAATAATTTATCTAGACTTGAACAGATTGTGCAGTCAAATGCTAAAAACAGAACTGGAGGGAAATGTGGTGAACACATCTAAAGATCATCCCCTTTTTCCCAACTTTCATTTCACTGTTTTCCATGGTATCTTCATTTTCCGGACGCACTCTGGAAAACTAGTCTACAAAAAGAGGTTTATTCAAATAATAAACCTTTAGACAGTATTGTTATTACTGATGAAATGAGCCTTTTTTTTTTTTTTTTTTTTTTTTTTTTTTGTACCAGGAATTGAACTCAGGGGCACTCGACCACTGGCCACATGCCAAGCCCTATTTTGTGTTTTATTAGAGACAAGGTCTCACTGAGTTGCTAAGTGCCTCGCCATTGCTGAGGCTGGCTTTGAACTCTGGATTGTCCTACCTCAGCCTCCCAAGTGCTGGGATTACAGGCATGCGCCACCATGCCCAGCTGAAATGAGCCTTTTGTTGGAGTTCACTGCCTAGCTGGTTGAATTATATCAGTAACCATACTGGAAACCTGTAGACCTAACAATTTTGTTTTCTTTTTTTTAAAAAAATGTATTTATTTATTTGTTCTAATTTGTTACACATGACAGCAGAATGCATTTCAGTTCATAGTACACAAATGGAGCACAATTTTTAATTTCTCTGGTTATACACAAAGTAGAGTCACATCATTCATGTCTCCATACAGGTACTTACAGTAATGATAACCATCTCATTCCACCATCTTTCCTATCCCCACGCCCCCTCCCTTCCCCTCCTTCTCCTTTGTGCTATCCAAAGTTCCTCCATTCCTCCCATGCTCCCCCCCCCTTTATGGATCAGCATCCACTTATGGGGAAAACATTCGGCCTTTGGTTTTTTGGGATTGGCTTGCTTCACTTAGCATGATATTCTCCAAACCCAGTCAATAACTGGACTAAGGAACTGAACAGACACTTCTCAGAAGAAGATACATGATCAATCAGCACTTTTGTTTTATTAAGGGGCAAAATAGTTTGGAATGATTCTAATACAGTAAAACTTGGCTTTTAAAAATAGTCAAAAATTAATATTGAATAGAAAATGATTAATGTGGGAGTGCCACATAGCTATAACTTAACTGTAACATTTTTTCTTAGAAATAAAATAAAAGAGCTGAATGGAGAAAATAATAAAATGGCAAAAGAGCCTGTGGAATAAATCAAAATTCTATGGACTGGGATTGTGACTCAGTGGTAGAGCACTTGCCTAGCACCTGTGAGGCACTGGATTCCATCCCCAGCATCACATAAAAATAAATAAATAAAATAAAGATATTGTATCTCTCTACAACTAAAAATATTTTTAAATATTTATTTATTTCCTTTAGTTGTACACAATGCCTTTATTTGTACGTGGTGCTGAGGATCGAACCAGGGCTGCGCACGTGCTAGGCAAGTGCTCTACCACTGAGCCACAACCCCAGCCCCCTAAAAAATATTTTTAAAAAATTCTATGACTACATTGTTGCAACATCAAACCCAAGCTGTCTTGCTAATCACATCATATTCGCAATTGTATATCAGATTGGTAAGACCAGAACCACACCAACAGTAACTTTTATGCATAAAATCTTATCTTGTATCCTTTAGCATATCAGTCACATTTAAGCCAGAGGAGTCTTTTTCCAAGGCCATGTACATTAAGCCTGCAGTTGTTGCTGGGAGGCAATCATGGGACTTCTGATTACAGAAAGAAAACGGGGACATGTGCTTTGTACTCCAAAATGTCATTTGACACTATCTCCTAGGAAAGAAAGCAAACCTGTGAAGGGCTATAAACTGCTTGCAAAACCACAATAGAATGTTTTTGGCAATCAAGAGCTAGAGGAAATATTCATGTGACATCCAAGACCACAAAGTACAAGAACCTGACTTTAGCCTCCTGAAAGTTTTTCTTATGATGTTCAAGCTGATTATGCCTTTTAAAATGTAATCCATCTTTTGATCTGCTACTATCCATTCTATTCTGATATTGTATTCTATTGTATCTGATCTTGTTTCTTGCTGATATGCACATGGTATATCAAAGCAATATTCAAAAGCACAGCTCTGAAGCTGAGGAAGACAACATCTCATGATTTACCATATTTTACAAATACTCTACTCAAAATAAAGCAAAAAGTCACTGTCTCAACACTAGAAGTCTGCAGCCTTAGAGGACATAACCGTTTAGTGGACTTTGTTATGGTACCAGGGATTGAACCCAGGGGCACTTCATCACTGAGCCTCATCCCCAACCCTTTCCTTAATGAGAGTTTGGGTTTTTGTTTGGTTGGTTGGTTGGTTGGATTTGGTTTGGTTTTTGTTTTTTTTTTTTATTTTTTTAGTTGTCAATAGACCTTTATTTTATTTATTTATATGCAGTGCTGAGAATCGAACCCAGGGCCTCACACATGCTAAGCAAGTGCTCCACCACTGAGCCATAACCCCAGCTCTGATTTGGATTTTTTGATACAGGGTCTCCTAAGTTGCTTAGGGCCTTGCTAAATTGATGAGGCTGGCTTTGAACTCACAATCTTCCTGTCTCAGCCTCCCGAGCTGCTGGGAGTACAGGCTTGAGCCACCATGCCCAACTGGACTAATTTGAATTTTGAGGGTTTTTTTTGTTGTTGTTGTTGTGTGTGTGTGTGTGTGTGTGTGTGTGTGTGTGTGTGTGTGCTCACATACATGGGTGCATTTATATCTAATAATAAAGACACATTGTTATAAAAATAATTCAAATAACAAATGTATCAAGAGATAATCAAGTAAATTCCTTTCCCTCAACACTATTTTCCCAAGAAAAAGTATGTTTCAAGACAGGGTATCAGTTGCTGAGGCTGGCCTAGAATTTGAAATCCTCCTACTTCAGTCCCCCAAGTAGTGGGATTATAGGCATGAGCCACAATGCCCAGCTAGCAGCAATGATTTGAGTCCCACTTTGAAACATCTTCACCAGCAATTATAAGTTTTTTTTTCTAGCCATTAACAATAGATGAATAATGGTATGTCGTTATTGCTTTAATATTTAGTCTTCAAATACTAGTGATGTTGAGTATTCTTTTTCTCTCTACCTCAAATGAATCTCCTTTTAACACATCATAAAAGATAATCACTTTCACAGCTGGGGTGGTTTGGGCACATAACCCCATCTACTCTGGAGGCTGAAGTGAGAAGATCATTTGAGCCTAGAAGTTTGAGACCAGTCTGGGCAACATAGTGAGACCCTGCCCCAACTCCTAAAATAAGCATTTTCAAACACATTATAATCACATATTTAAAATGAAGCCTCTGAGTCATATGACAACTTTCTTATACACTGCTACTAAAATTTATTGCAGTATTTAATGAACACATAGTTTCTTTGGTTCTTTAAGAAGCTAAGAAGTGATCACCCAGTACCTAGGTGACTACATGATAAGTTTCCATGTACACATTTATATTATCTGTATATGTTACTGGGATATTTCTCTAACATAATGATAATTTTATAATAATACTAATATAGGCTATCTTCTATGGGCCAAACACTACCCTAAGTGCTTCACATATATTAATTCATTCAAGCCTCATATCATCCCCTACAAAATATCATCCCCTTTCAATGATAATTAGAAAACCCTAAATCAATCTAAAAGTGATTGATTCTGTAACTACTCCCCACACCTTAGGGAGCTGGGGATGGAACCCAGGGCCTCCCACATGGTTAGACAAAGGCTGTACCACTAAGCCATACCCCATGCAGCTGCTTGTTAAGTGTCCCTTGGATAAACTGCAGACCTCAACCAAACAGGCTAACTCAGGAGAACTGGCGGTTCCCTACAATTGCAGACCTGTCAGAAGGAAGTGATGGAAACATGGAGCTTGAGAACAGCCACAATAGAGTCCAATCCAGCTGCTGAGGTTGACCAGCAAAGGTGACTTCTCTGGAGCTGTCCCACCACGAGAACGAGAAATTGATATTCTCAGGACATCAGCCTTTTCTTCAGCCCTGTGGCCCCACTTCTCATTCTGGAGCTTTTTTTAAATATTTATTTATTTGCTTTAGTTGTACACAATGTGTTTATTTGTACGTGGTGCTGAGGATCGAACCCGGGCTGCGCACGTGCTAGGCGAGCGCTCTACCGCTGAGCCACAATCCCAGCGCCCTCATTGTGGAGCTTTTAAGGACTTGGTTTTCACAGGGATGTATTGATTTTTGTGAGTCACTATATCACAGCTATTTTTGTACTCCAAATCAAAGTTCTTAAGTACAGAGAAAGTTTCACAGAAAAGCAATTTACTGACTCTAGGTGGATAAAGTGATGGCATAATATTTTGAGGTTTTAACTATTTTTTCTCAGTATATTCTGCACACCTTCCCCCCATCTAAGTAGGGATGTGGCTCTGCTACCATTGGTGGGTGAAAGAAGTAGGATGACTTAGTAAAAAAAAAAAAAAGTATCTTGTATGTTCAGGGAGTCAAGAAGTCTGTGCCTTTAAAATGCTTTATGGGAGAAAGCTTTTCCTCAGTCTAAAAATGGTTTCTTCCAAGCAGGGTGAAAGGAGTGGAGCTGAAATATAAGAGACTCTTGAAGAGAGGAAAAGTCTTTATTTTGCTCCCAAAAGTTCTAAGCAGGAAAGCATCAAGGCCATAGAAAGCAAAAGCTGTGAAGTGCTTCTTGACAGGCAGGTTAGAATACAGAGTTGGCAAAATTTTTGGAGCCCCAAGAGTTGTGGAAAGCAACCCTGAAATGAAGGGCCCATGTGGGCCAGAAGAGTGGATGTCTCTACATCTTAGACCTCTGATTAACAATCATATGCCTAACCCCTCATCACTGTTATTCACCCCATTTCCCCCTACACTACAGAAGATCCCAAGAGCATGATATTGCCAACCTTGAGAAGACTCTAAGGACTGGGGTTAGTTTGTTTTCCCCATCAGTCCCCATACATCAAGCCCTACAAATAAAGCTTAAAGTCCAAAATATAGATGTTATACAACATAGTTATGTTTTGCACAATATTGATTGAGGTCTGAGAATCATACATGCTATAACAATTTTAAGTGTGAGCTCTTCTATCCCTACTTTTTTAAGTATTTATTTATTCATTTTAGTTGTACACAATGCCTTTATATTTACTGGTGCTGAGGATCGAACCCAGGCCGTGCATGTGCTAGGCGAGCACTCTGCCACAGAGCCACAACCCAGCCTCCTACTTTTTATCATGCAAAGATTTACTATGATATTTTCTGCTCTGGCCAAAAAGAAGAAAAGCTCATCCTGATAGAAGAAAATTTATTTCACACTTATTAAAAGGCACACACTTAAATAGCAGCATCTTAAGACTTTGTCATTAGCTTCTAACCCCAACTAATATCCATAATCAGAGCTATACAGAATTATAGCCCAACAAAAGTCAAATTCAGAATGTTTAATTTATCAGCTGGCTCTATCACAATTTGAAGTTATGATGCCAGGAAGTCTGGTTCTTTCAAATTTGAAAAAATATCACCAAGCCACATCTTTCAAAAAAATTTTTATTAGCATATGATTCGTTGCTGAACAAGGAAGATGGGAAATGTAGTTGCATTCACAAAGAATGTGTGGAGACTGCCAAGAAAGCAAATAATTTTTGGAAGTCACCCTTATTTGGAAATATTCTAGTTATAGAATGATGGTTGTTTAAACAAAAGCATCTACCATATCTCTTTTTTAAAACATGTACTTCCAAAATATAGGAAAAAAGAATAAAATACTATGCTACTCAGTTCTCCTGTGATTTACTTGAAAACAACTTAGGTTTAAAAAAAAAAAAGATGAAGACTGCCAAGAACTGCAAGTAGCTTCCTGTACACATTGTGATGTAGTGGAAAAATCATAGCCTTTGGAGTTGAACAGACCTGTTTTTGCAGTTTGCCTGTACTCAACTAGTTGGGTGACCTTGGGCAAGTAACTTTATCTTCTCTATGATTCATCTGTGAAAATAATTAAATTATATTAAATGAGAAGACATATGTGAAAGTGCTTATTGGAAGATATTCCCCCTCTAAGCCTCAATGAAAAAGAGAATAGTTAGACATGGTTATTCTGATACATAGTAATAAACAAGTACATGTCTTACTGAGGGCCTGAAACTATTTAAATGAGTTCTAAAAGGCTTTGAACAGAGAAAAACAACAAAAAGTGATACTTGGCTAAGTGAAAAATTAGAAACTGGAGGGAGAAACATTGAAATAAATTCTACTTATTTTACTTCAAATGGCTCCTTATAAAGATCTTTTTACATCACTAGTTGATTTATCAAACTTGGTGTATTTATGTTATGGTTTGGATCAGAAACGTCCCCCAGAAGCTCATGTGTTAAGCAACACAGCAATTGGACATTCTAAGGATTAGAATTGAAGATTCTAAACTCATCAGTGGTCAGTCCATTTGGTGGATTAGTAATTTGAATGCACTACTGGGTAAATGGATTACTGGGTAGTAACTGTAAGTAGGTGGTGTGTGGCTGAAGAAGTAGGTCACTGGGGACATGGTTTTGGGGACTGTATCCATCCTTGGCCCCTTCCTGTTTGTCTCTCTCTGCTTCCTGGCTGCCATGAGTTGAGCAGATTTCCTCTGCCACACCCTTCTACCACGATGTTTCTGCCTTACAGCCAGCCACCCAGGGACCACACCTTTGAAAGGGTGAGCCAAGGTAAATATTTCAGGTCAATGGCAAAATGACAAACTAGCCACCCTTTCTCAAGTCATTCTCACAGTTGTTCAAAAATTTTGTGATGTCCTTTGACTGTGTTGAAATCATTCCATTAAAAAACCTCTAATTGAATACTATAACCCAATAGCACATGAACCAAATTGAGCTTACTGTGTTTTTATAAATTAAGACTTATTGGAACACATTCATATCCATTCAGCTATATACTGTTACGGCTGCTTGCACACCACAGCAGCAGAAGTGAATAGTTTTGACAGAAACCATGTGATTCACATAGACTAAAATATTTACTATCCGGACTTTATGGGAAAAGTGTACCAACTCATACTCTAACTCCAAACAACCCACTTGCTTCCTAAAATCAAAGGCAATGTGTTTAACCTGGGGGATATTTTCATTTCAAAAGATGAAAATTGGGCCAGGATTGTGGCTCTGTGGTAGAGCGCTCACCTAGCATGCTTGTGGCACTGTGTTCGATCCCCAGCACTACATAAAAATAAAACAAAAGACAAATAAAATAAAGGTATTGTGTCCATATACAACTAAAAAAATAAAAAAGATGAAAATTGTTAATGTCATCTGTAGACTGCCTGAGATTAAAAAAAAAAAATGAGTACAGAGAACCCTTGTGTACTTTGCCCATGCTTATTCTCTTTCCAAAATGACAGAAATCAACTATGTGACACCCTGAATTAGAAATTTTGCCAAAGTTTGAATTTAGAGTAACTTTAAACTTTGCATTATAACAAAGGCATGTAGAAGCTAATCTGCAGTTAGCTGCCTTTATTTCCTTGTCTTACTTAAACAAACCCAAGATTAGCCAAAGTGAGCTTTGGGGTAGGTCTACCAACCTCTCAGGAGAATTCCTCTGAAATAATATGACTTAAACATATTAGCTGTCCAACATTCTTTGTAAAGTTTTGAAAACTTTGAGAACCATAGCAATGATATCTCTTGGAATACTGAGCAGTGAACTGTAGTACTGTTGTGTTTCACAAACTTTTCTCCCAAATCAGAATTGACAACTGGTCTGATTCAGCCCATAGCTCATCCTCCTAAAAAATGTGGTTTGAAGGATAAGGAATCTGAATGAAGTAAAATAATGGCTGAAATAACTGGGAAAAAACGAAGACTGAAATTGGAATAAAATCTCTCCATTCTAAGTTAATACAATACCTTCAAGATGGATCCAAGCTACAACAAGTAATTCAAAAGCTTTAACTTACTTGTGTCAAAGAGTGTTTGATATAAGAAGCCTGAGAGAGAAAGTCAAAAGGATTAGTCTGGTTTCCTTTGTTCTTCGTGGACATGTTCCAAGGTAAAGTTCAAACTAATGTTAGTCTTGGTTATTTCGTTTTATTATGCCTACAACAAAAATAAAATGCTTTCCATATTTTTTCCAATAAGTTGCAAGTTTTAAAGTATATTTTTGAAAACACCGACAGAAGTTAAGCTTCCTAAAAATGGGATATAAATAAATGTCAGTAATGTCCAGATAGTCTGAACCCTGAGGAAGGTAAAATTCTAAATGGCAAATTGGTATATTTTTAGCAACAAAGTAACATGAATTGACATACTTTCATGCATTTCACAGATAGCTCTTACTTGATTCTAAATCTGGTTCTGCCATTTGGTTGTTAAAGAACTTCACTTCTCAGTTTTCTCTGGAGAGAGAAAAAAAACAGAATGAAAGCTATTCCTAGAAAGCTATGGTGACTTGAGGATTGTAAGTTCCAAATTATGTTATAAGTAAATGGTTACCTTTGGAAGAAAATAAAAAGGAGGTTTTTACACTAGAGCCTAGAATTATTCACAAAGATGCTTTGAAACTGGGATGTCAGAGCAAGGCAACAAAGGAAGTCTCATGATACCAGGAGTCCCGCTGTTGGGTCAGTAATTATTTTGGAGAGCCCAAGTAATGGAATACCACCAAGTCAGCAAAGATGAAGTTACACATCTATCCCACACACAGGCTTAGGGACAGGTACAAATGGAGTTAGAGAATGGACATGTGTCTTTAAAGCTGAATAAATTACTTCCAGCAAGATACTGATGAAAGGTCTTGGACCATGTCCACCAGAGAGTGGGGAATAAAAATTGAAATGCTGAAGGAAAAGAACTGGAACACTCCTGAGTTCCCCCAGGGTGTGCATTTAGGATAAAATTTCCCTTTGCCCAAAGTAAAAAGATGTAGAGGTCTTTTTAGGAGGCTCTGTCAACTCTCCATCAGGAATTAGCAATAGTGTGACCTATACACAGATAAGAGACCAAGCAGAGGAATTTTAAACTATAAATCAGATCATGTGACTCTTCTGTTCAATCTTTCCAACAGGTTCTAATCACTTTTTGAATCTAATCTAATATCCTAATCACGAACCAATATGGCACTAAATGTTTTTTAATATTTATTTATTTACTTTAGTTGTACACAATGCAATGCATTTATGTTTACATGGTGCTGAGGATCAAACCCGGGCCACACACGTGCGAGGCGAGCGCTCTGCCGCTGAGCTACAACCCTAGCCCCACTAAATGTTTTTTAATCTGCTCACCTCTCTGACCTTATGTCCTAGTGCTCTGTACACACTGCTCCTAGTGCTCTGTACAATCTTCTTGCCATCTCTAGAACATTCCAAACTCATTCTTGCCTCAGAACCCCCAGATTGGCTGACCCCTGGCCCATTGGAAAGTTGTCCCCTTGGAAACTTCACCTAGTTTATTCCTTTCTTACATTAACATGTCTACCCAAATATCATCACCTACAATAAACTGTCCCTGACAACTTTGTATAAAATTACCCCAATCATTCTATATCCCTTTAACCTGCTTTAATTTTTCTCTGAATTATAAGCATATGATGATATAAAGTTACTGATATTGATTAATTTATAGTCTATCCCTCACAAGCTCGCAGGCCCCATGAGGTCAGAAGCTTGGTTTCATTCACCGCTTGTCCCTGAGGTTTAGAATAAGGCTTGTCACATAGTGAGTACAATGAATAAATGAATTGAAAAAGATGCTCAAATGAAATCAACTTTTGTACAAATTTGGCTTCCAGATGGTGCTACACTTAAAAGATCTCAAGTAAACTTACAAAAAACAATTTTTAAAAGACTCCTAGAAAAGTTAATTCCCTGAGGAATGACCTTGACCATTCCACAACTTAGCTCACATTTCAACTTCATCCTACATCCTACTATTTGAGCTTGGTTCCTCTTTAGTAGCAAGACATAGGGCTGATATAATGCCTAATGCCAGTCATAGACTACAGAAAACCCTTATTTTGGCAAGGCTGGAGATAGACATAAATATCTTTTCCTCAGAATCCCCACAATAACAGACATAGTTGCTCTTTGAAAAATTAGCCCCACAGAGAATGTGGGTTTATTTAAACGGATTCAAATCCTGTTGGGAACATTAATAACACACCAGTAGATAGAAACTCTCTGGCTTTCTCCCACTTTCAGACACGGGAACTTGGCTGAGCCAAGAGGCGTTCCCCTGACTTAAGATGAGAACTGAAACCACCCCAAGGATAGGCCAATGGCTCCGCCAATGGCATCCACCCATGCTCCTTATGTATCCCTATAATCTTTCTGCTGATTGGCCCATGTCCTCTATAAGACCGTCCAACTTCCTCAATAAACCGAGTTCCTGCACTGACCGGTGACCAGGCTCCCTGGTATGTTACTGGGCCTTCGAAATGTGGGGGAGGGAATATCAGCGGCCTTTACTTTTGCAATCTAGTCTCCTCGTTGAGGTAGGCCCCTCTGGCCTCTTTTGCTGAACAAAAGAGGTCCATCCCGGGTATGGGGGGCTAAAGACTTCAACCCTTATAATATTCTGACAAAATCCCAACATAATATCCTCACTCACTGCTATGAAACTGCATACTCTTATGTCTGAAGAGATCTTTGCCACTTAATAGGACACATTTTTGTTGTTTGTGGAGTAAGGTGCAATGATCTAAACTCATCCATGCACTTTCTCTAGAGTATCTTGGAAAAAAGTTAGCAGGTTCTGGAAGCTATCTGTGGCCATAGAGCAAACATTTTACATGTATCAATGAAACGTGACATTTCAGCCAAGTACTAACAGTGACACTATTGTACATCTCCAATGTATACATAACTTAACAAATATTTTCTGTTATCTTATGTTACTCCCTCTGAGCATCCCATATACTACTCTGGTCAAACTAGACTACTCCCCTTCATGGATCATGCCCTATGTTTTTCTGCCTTAACATTTTTGTTCCTGATATTCCCTAACTTGTACTATTGCATTTTATGTATCTAAATATACCCTCTAGTTTATGAAAAGCTCATGCATTTATTCATTCATTCAAGTATAACTGTACATCAGTACACTAAAGATCTGATCAAGAGATTTCATTAAAGGTAACTTAGTTCTATCTAAATCTGGGTTGGTCAAAAATATGAGTTCTATCTAAATTAGTTCTATCTAAATCTGGGTTGGTCAAAAATAGGAAGGAAGGAAGGAAGGAAGGAAGGAAGGAAGGAAGGAAGGAAGGAAGAAAGGAAGGAAGAAAGGAAGGAAGGAAGGAAGGAAGGAAGGAGGGAGGGAGGGAAGGAGGGAAGGAGGGAAGGAGGGAGGGAGGAAGGAAGGAAGGAAGGAAGGAAGGAAGGAAGGAAGGAAGGAAGGAAATAGCCAGGCAAAATGCACACTGTAATCCCAGCAACACAGAAGACTGATCACAAAGTTCAAGGACAGTCTCTGTAACTCAGCAAGACCCCCAACAACATATCAAGACCTTATCTCAAAATAAAAAAATTAAAAGGGCTGAAGATGTAGCATGATGGTAAAGCATCCCTGGGTTCAATATTCAGTACCCCAAAAAAAGAAATATTTGAAAATATTTCTTCCAAAGAATATCCAAAGCTTCCTTGTGCATAAACAGGCCAATTTAAATGTTTATTTCTTTTTACAAAAATTTTTTAGTTGTAGATGGACATAGTGCCTTTATTTATTTATTTTTATGTGATGCTAAGAATTGAACCCAGTGCCTCACATGTGCTAGACAAGCTCACCACCACTGAACTACAACTCCAGCCCTTAAATATTCATTTTTATTTTCTCCCTTTTTACACAAAAAGCATACTTTATACCCTATCCTGTATATTATTTCTTCCTGCCCTATTTATTTCAGAGATCTTCCCATCAGTAAACTGAAAATATCCCCTTTTTTAAAATTATTTGCATAGCATTTTGCTGTAGAGATAATAGTTTTATTTATTTCACCAACCTTAGACACTTGATTAATTTATATTCCTTTACTGCTGTAGGCAATGCAGAAATAAGTAAGCTCATAAATATGTCATTTCTAGTACATATAGCCTCAGAATAGTTTCAAATAGCAAGATTAAAGGATGTTTGAATCTATAATTCTGACCTTTACAACTAAATTACCCTATACAAAGATTGCACCATTCTGTACTCTGTCACGGCAATGTATAAGATCTATTTCAACAAAGCACATTATCAAACTCAGATTTTTGCCAATCTGAAAAAAATGTAACACCAGAGTAATTTTAACTTTTATTTTATATTGAATAAATATTATTTAAATATAAGAGTAACATGTGTTCCCAGGTTTGCAAAAATTTATGTTCATATCCTTTACCTAGTTTCCCACTGTTTTTTTCTTCTTCTCCTCATAAGGAGTTCTTTACAAATAAGGCAAATCTGCTTACTGACTGTGAATAAGTTCCAAATACCTTTTCTCCGGTGTGTTATACATTGTCTTTGCTTATCAAGTTGCAGGACAATTGTTTTAATTCATGATGATATCTTTGCTCAAAATTTTCATATATTCTGTGACAATACTTTAGTGAATATTCTTCATCTGTTAAGTTATGTTCGATTTTGTTCATTTTTTTCTTTTCACCTTTGTATCAATGCTGGGTCAACTCTATTTTATTACTCAGCACAAAATAAGTCCTATGTATCAGCCCAGCTTTCTCAGTAGTCTCCTTCAGAAGGGCATTTTCTGTTATTTTCTGAGTTGTTCACCCTATCTTTCCCCCATGTTCTATACTTCCTGTCCTACATTAAGAAACTTATTTACCACTTCAAGATAAACTGTTTCTATTCATTGGCACTTCCTGAGATCTGACACCCTAAATTGTTTTATTGTCACTTTTGTGACCTTACTATGCGTCTACATTTACTTTCTGATGCTTTTCATCCTTTCATCCCAGATTATGCAGCCATTGGCTTGGTGCTTTCTAAAATACTCAGGAGAAAAGAAGGGAAAAGGGAAGTTCCTATTTTACACTACAAAGTTCACCCTAAAAGTTTCTATAACATTTTTAAGACAAAATATCTTAAATAAATTTGATACACAAAACAAACTTACTTTAAGAGTTCTCTTTCTGTCTTCCATGCAAACACTGTCATTACATTTGTTCTGGAACCTGACCAGGATTTCAGTCAGCTCATTGTAAAACTATAAGCAAACAAGAAACACAAGTAATAAACAAGAACAATTTTTAAATCTAGGGAGTAACACCATCTAAAGCTAATTTGCCAATGATGGTAAAAACTGAAGAACTGAATCCTCTGTACAAGACAAATTCACAGCACTTAGTTAAGCCCAACAACCTAATCTTAAATATAACCTAAAATTCACTTAAAAATAAAAACAGGGGCTGGAGTTGTGGCTAAGTGGTAGTGTGCTCACCTAGCATGTGCAAGGCCCGGGGTTCAATCCTCAGTACCATATAAAAATAGATAAATAAAATAAAGAGGGCTGGGGTCATGGCTCAACGGTAGAGTGTTCGCCTAGCACGTGCACGGCCCGGGTTCCATCCTCAGCACCACATAAAAATAAAAGCATTGTGTACAACTAAACGAATAAATAAATATTTTAAAAATAAATAAATAAAGGTATGTGTCCAACTACAACTAAAAAATAAATGTTTTTTAAAATAAATAAATAAACAAATGAAAACAGTAAAATCATTTTTAAAGAACACAGTCATCAAAAATTAAGTGGCAACAAGTTAAAAGTTTCATGATTATGAACATGTTCCCGATTCCTAGAGAAAATTCTACTACTACATAATGACACCAAAACTGGTTAAGAGGAAAAATTAAATGTATACATTCACTAGAGAAATGTAGACAGCATTTCAGACAATCTTCAAAGAATTTCTGAAGGCTCTCTACAGAGTTTTCTCAGATTATCTATTTGAACAAAGTATTTAAGTCAAACTAAAATGGAATTTTACTATCCTCTGTTTGGAAGGCAATATAGTATCTTCCCCCTCTATTCAGAGGGTTTTACATTCTACCTACTGTGTCTCATCAAGATAACTATATTATGTGATCTTTATGGAGTTTAATATCAAAGGGTCTTATGCATCTGAAAAATAAGTTATTGGGGGTAAAAAGTAAAATTTTTAAAAAGGCACTTTCCTAAACTTAAGATACAAGGCAAGGAAAGTACTTAAAATATATTTAGCAAGCCAGGGACAGTGGCATGCCCGTAATCTCAGCAAATCGGGAGGCTGAGTCAGGAGGATTACAAATTTGAGAAAACCTCAGCAACTTAGTGAGGCCTTAAGGACTTAGCAAGATCCTGTCTTGAAACAAAACATTAAAACAGCATTGGGGATATGGTTCAGTGGTTAAGTACCCCTAGGTTCAATCCCTGGCACACAAAAAAAATAATTTATATATATATATGTATACATATACATATATATATATGAATTTTACCTATGGTCAGTGGTAGTGGTAGAGCATTTGCCTAGAATTACTAGAGATACCTAACAATATTTCTTTTTAAAAAAAATTATTTATTTACTTTAGTTTTACACAATGCAATGCATTTATGTTTACGTGGTGCTGAGGATCGAACCCAGGCCGCACATGTGAGGCGAGCGCTCTGCTGCTGAGCCACAACCCCAGCCCACAATATTTCTTTTTGAGGTAGTAAAATGTTTTAAATCTTTTCTTAGGTAAAAATATTACAAATCCAATGGATGTCAAAACATAACTAATAATGTTACAGGTTTCTATTAATACATAACACAAAAAAATTATTAAGATGAAACTTTAACTTTTCAGAATATATTATATATAAATATTCAAAAGTGAAAAAACAATGTTTAATGCTGCATATTAACTACTAAAATTCTGACTAACTTCAAACATTCAGTTGTATCATATTACAACTGAATATGATACACACATGCGCTAAGCAAATGCTCTACCACTGCAATAGGTAGTTGTATTAAAATCAGAAAGGCACATTTGCTATTATAAGAGATTAAAAAAAACTGAACCAACAAATATACTAAATGGAATACATGATAAAATATAATATTCACATGGTCAAGAACATATTTCTTTACCTCCCCCTCAATACAAAACAATGCTTATTACATAATTGATACTTAATAAAAATAGAATTTCATAGTTGGCATGGTGGCACACGCATGTAACCCTAGCAACTCAGAAAGCTGAGGAACAAGGATCCCAAGTTCAAGAACCAGCTTGGGCAATATAGCAAGACCCTATTTCAAAGTGAAAAATAAAAAGGACTGAGGAAGTAGCTCAGTGGTAAACCACCACCGGTTTAATACACAGTACCAAAAAACAACAACAATACCACAACAAAATTTCATTTAATGTTCTGAACTAGAAGGTACAAAATCAAATCCCACCTTGAAGTAAATATTCTTTCTTCAGTACAAATTTGCTGTAAGGTATGTAGAACATGAGAGGCTAATAAACATTCATTTCAAGTACCAAGTCAAAATGACATTGAAAAATAAGAATAGTCTCTTACCCTGCACAAAATTCAAATCAAAATGGACCAAAGACTTAGGAATTAGGGGCTGGGGATATATCTCAGTTGATAGAGTGCTTGCCTCACGTGCACAAGGCCCTGGGTTCGATCCCCAGCACCACAAAAAAAAAAAAAAAAAAAAAAAAAAGACTTAGGAATTAGACCAGGAACTACAACTGCTAGAAGAAAACATAGAATCAAAACTCCATCATATTGGTGCTGGCACAGACTTCCTTAACAAGACCCCCAAAGTGAAAGAAATAAAACCAAGAATCAGTAAGTGGGATTCCATCAAACTTTGCACAGCAAAGGAAATGAGTGTGAAGAGAGGGCCTACAGAATGGGACAAATCTTGGCCATCTACTTCTTCAATAGGGGATTAATATCCAGAATATGCCAAGAAGTCAGAAAACTTAACAACAAAAATAACAAAAAACCCAATCAATAAATGTGAGGAAAGAACTAAACAAACTACTTAAAATCAGGAAAACAAGAGGCCAACAAATATATGAAAAATGTTGAAATTCTCTAGCAATCAGGGAATTGCAAATCCAAACTACACTAAGATTTTATCTCACTCCAGTCAGAATGGCAATGACCAAAAATACAAACCATAATAAATGCTGGCAATGTTATGGGAGGAAAGATGCATTTGTACATTATTGGTGGGAATGCAAACTAGTACAACCACTCTGGAAAGCAGTATGGAGGTTCCTCAAGAAACTAAGGATGAAACCACCATATGACTGAGCTATCCCACTCCTGGGTATTTTCCCAAAAGATCTAAAATTGGCATACAACATTAATATTTATAGCAGCATAATTCAAATAGCTAAATTATGAAACCAACCCAGATGCCCATCAATAGATAAATGGATACACACACACACACACACACACACACACACACATATATGATAGAGTTCTAATCAGCCATAAAAAAAAAACAATGAAATTATGGCATTTACCAGTAAATGGATGGAAATGGAGACTATCATGCTAAGTGAAATTAGCCAAACTCAGAAATTCAGAAGTCAAATGTTTTCTCTCATGTGCAGAAGCTAGAGTAAAATAAAGGAAAGGGGGAGGGAAGGATAGGATAACATAAAAAAATCAAATACAAATTAATAGATGATGGAAAGGAAGTCAAGTGGAGTAGAGGAAGGAGAATGGACAAGGAGAACAGAAAGGACAGGAGGGAAAAGGGGGAGGAGAAAGGGAGGATCATGAACTGAAATAGATTTCCATGTATATATGAGTTTGTCAGGATGAACCCAACTATCATGTATAACTATAAAGCTCTAATAAAAAAATAAATACATGAAAAAAAAAAAAAACTAAGATCAGTTTAGGATGTGGTTTAACATGTAAACTGCTATACCACAATGAAAACTGAAAAATAATGTATTATGTACTTACATAAAGTTTCAGGGCTGGAGGTGTAGCTCAGTGGTAGAGTGTTTGCCTAGAATGCATAAGGCCTGAGGTTCAATCCTCAGCACCATATACACACATTTCTTCAGAAAAATTAAACAGCTTAACTGAATTGAGGCATTCTAAAATATCAAAGGAATATATATATATAATTTATTTATATATATGCATATACATATAATTTCAAATAAGATATACCATATGTTAAGATATCATTGCATTACCAAAACTATTATTTTACTTCCAACATCTTTAAAACCCTATAAAACAATGAGGAAATACTTCACATTTCAGAGCCAGTTATCCTTGAAAATTATGAAAGTTATTTTTCAGTTGATTGTAGAATGGCCTTATTATCCTAAGTTACCAGGTAACATAAGAAGGAAAAAAGATGTTCGCACTTAAATGCTCTATTTATAACTCTATTTAATTTTAAATGTTAGATGAAGGTTGGTAGACATATATCATAAGTTTTCTCAAATTACCATATTCATCTTTGACCTGTAAATGCCTGAGTTACAGGAATTGGATTAAACCTTTTAAAGGGCACTAAACTATGAAAAGACTACAATGCTTCCATTTTATATATAATTTAAAAGTAAAAACATACATTGCACTTTACAGAACAGTACACCAAAAAAAGTCAAACACACTGTACAACACTTTTAAAAAAGAAATTAATGACATACTATCAACTAAACAAATAGAAGTCTAAGATGTTTGCCTTTTCCCATAGTGATTGTCTCAATGCCTTGCATGAAATAATAAACACCAACTTCTCCCACACACCCAGACTGTGTGCCTCAGGTTAGCAAGCACGTACTTTAGTCTCTATTGGCTACATCAGCACTATATAAACAGATATCCACATTGCCTCCTCCAACTTTGAAATCTGAAGGATGAAATTTCTATAGAGCATTTCTGTGCTGAGGGAAAGGACCAAAATAAGTTTGCCTTGAGTAGAAATGTGAAGGATGCAGATATTATAGTTACAATCAGAGAAGCCACTGCTGCATAGGATGAGAGGCACACTGGGAAAATCTCACCCTATTGACTTGTACTCCTCACCATGTAGCCAGTCTTCATGGCTTTTCGTCACAAGAAATGAACAGTGTAACTAGACTGAGGCATTCTGAAATGTCAGAGGAATAACATCTGTAGGAATTAGTTTATGTAACTAAAATATATTCTATTGCCACCAAGCCAAAATTTGGACATAAGACTTGTTGCGTGGGCTGGGGCTGTAGCTCAGTGATAGAGCATGTGCTTAGCATGCGTGAGGCCAGGGCTCAAACTCCAGCACCAAAAAAATTATATTTTAAAGTTACGTTTAGGTGTAGCTTGGTTATATAATACCAAACTATTTTTAGGGAATGGTCTAGATCAGAAAAAAAAATACTCAGGCATGTGTCAGATCTCTCACAGAGGACCAGGTACATGGATGGCAAATACCAGATGGAAAAAGCAGGAAAGAAAAAGCAGAGATTGAAAGGCACACTGTTTAGGAAAGAACTGATCAACAGGGAGGAGGCGGAAGCAAAGGAGCAGTTTGTATTACAGGGCCTGATTAATTTTTCTGTTGTGGAGGCTGGGTGCATGAGACAGATTCTTCCAGAAACTTTCGAATAGGAAAGATTGAACAGTTCAGGAGCAACAGAGCCAACTGCCACAAAATACATGAAGCAGTAAAATCTTTCTGTGGTAGATAAGCTCATAATGTGGGGTAGAATTAGAGATGCAGGATTTTTGAAGTTTAACTCAATAACCAGAAGGTGGAAACACCCCAAATACACACCAACAAACAAATGAATTTTTTAAAATATTTATTTATTTGCTTTAATTTTACACAATGTGTTTATTTTTACATGGTGCTGAGGATCGAACCCAGGCCATGCATGTGCTAGGTGAGCGCTCTACTGCTGAGCCACAACCCCAGCTCCAAACAAATGAATTTTAAAATGATGGTATATACATACAATTTAATATGATTCAGCCATAAAGAAAGAATAAAGTGCCTATTCATGCTACTGTATGGATGAACTTGGAAAATGTGATGGTAATTGAAAGAATTCAACCACAAAAGGTTACCTGTTGTATAATTTCACTTGTATGAAATGTCTAGAAAAGGTATATTTGTTCAGAAACCAGATTAGTGGTTGCCAGGGGCTGGGGGAGAGGAACTGGTGAGTGATTAACAAGGGTGGCATTTCCTTTCCAGGTGATGAAAAAGTTCTAGAACTAGATAGTGGCAGTGGGTACACATTATTGTGAACCACTGAACTATGAACTTTAAAATCATTAGTTCTATGTGAATTTCACCTCAGTATAAAATTATAAGTGTTTATCAACCCACAGGAGTCTCTTTCAATATTCAAGGTTACTCAATTCTCTTTAAGTTTAAATTACTTTAAAATCAGAAAATAAAATATTTAAAGATGAATGAGAATAGTAACTAATTATTTTAAAATCTTCCTATCTATGTATGCCTTAACTTACTATATGTTTAATGAAGATATATTTTTAAAATAAAGAATATATAATCAGCCGGGCGTGTTGGTGCACGCTTGTAATCCCAGCACTTGGGAGGCTGAGGCAGGAGGATTGTGAGTTCAAAGCCAGCCTCAGCAATGCCGAGGCACTTTAGCAACTCAGTGAGACCCTGTCTCTAATAAAATACAAAAACAGGGATGGGGATGTGGCCCAGTGGTTGAGTGCCCCTGAGTTCAATCCCCGGTACCAAAAAAAAAAAAAAAAAAAAAAAAGAAAGAAAGAATATATAATCAGGGGTGAAATTCAAAATATTTAACAACTTGTGCACATGAACACTGACAAATCAGATAGGCACCACCCATCAATCATTGGTGGGAAAATGTTCTTCTGCTCACGGGACTGCTATATCTGATAAATAGACTAATGGGAAGTTTAGCTGAGCAAACAATGAAGCCATAACCAAGGAACTACCAGCTTCCTCATAACAATGCCTCTAATTTGCACACTTTGTACCCCAAATAAAATAAACATCTTCAGAGACTGGTATTGAAAGCCATGTTACATATGTCTGTAATGTGTTATGGACTGAATGCTCATATCCCACCCCACTGCCAAATTTATATGTTTAAATTCTAAGCCTTAGTGTGATGGTATTTGGAGATGGGGTCCTTGGGAAATATTTAGGATTAAGTGAGGCCATGAAGGTGGGATTTTCATGATAGGATGAGTGTCCTCATAACGAGAGACGTCACCTTCCCTCTCCACAGTAATACAAAAATGTCATGTGAGAACACAGCAAGATGATTGCTTCTTAAAGTCAACAAAAGGGACTTCAAGCCGGGTGCGGTGGCACACGCCTGTAATCCCAGCACTTTGGGAGGCTGAGGTAGGAGGATCGTGAGTTCAAAGCCAGCCTCAGCAATGGCGAGGCACTTAGCAACTCAGTGAGACCCTGTCTCTAATAAAATACAAAAAAAGGGCTGGGGATGTGGCCCAGTGGTCGAGTGCCGCTGAGTTCAATCCCCAGTACCAAAAAAAAAAAAAAAAAAAAAAAAAGGGACTTCAGAAAGAATCTTACCTTGCTGGTACCTTGATCTTGGACTTCCAGCCTCCAGAACTGTGAGAAATACATTTCTGTTGTTTAAGTCAACCAGCCTGTGGTATTTTATTATGGCAGTCTGAGCAACTAAGAATTAAATGTCCCAATTTTTAAACTATTCTCACCTATATGGGTCTTTTTATTCCTTCGAAGCAGTGTTTGTTTTTGTTGTTGTTTCTATACTGGAGATTGAACCCAGGGTGCTTTACCACTGAGCTGTATCCCCAGCCCTTTTTATTATTTATTTTGAAACAGGAGGTCATTATGTTGCTGAGATTAGCCTCTAACTTATAATCTTCCTGCCTCAGCCTCCCTGAGTTGCTAGAATTACAAGTGTGCACCACTGCACCCAGATATATTCCTTGTTTTGGATGAAGTCAAAGAACAAATATACATATACATACACATATGTACATATATATCCCCATCCTAAAGTCTTTTTTCTACATTATGGGGGTCCTTTTTCTACATTACTTTTTTAGTTATTTCAAATACTAAATACCTTAATCTGGTAAAAGGATAAGAGTTTACCATTCATCAGAAGAATAATAAATAAGAAAGTAAAAGTGATTTTAATGGTCCATGTTTTTGAAATTCTAAGTGAACATGTACATATTTACTACTAATGTATAAATAATATGGGAGTTTGATTTTTTTTATCACTGAAGAAGGTTAGAAACTTGAGGGTTTTATTTTTCTTTTTTAAAAATATCTTAGATTTTTTTTTGTAGTTGTAGATGGACATCATGTATTTTACTATGCGGTGCTAAGGATCGAACCCAGAGCCTCACACATTCTAGGCAAGTGCTCTGCCACTGAGCCACAACCCCAGCCCCAGGGTTTTATTTTTCTAGTAAATTACTTTGAAAAAGATTACTTAAACCTTTCTAACCTATTAGTGAATATTTCATTGCTTGGCTTGAATGTCTAAATGACCTGGTGTTTTTTTCCCTCCATATTCTGTAACAGGGAAAATCATTAGGCTGTATGTGATCCCCACATTCCGTTGTGAAATTCAGTCAACAAATGCCAGAGAAGGATATCTGCAGATCTTTGCCTGTAATGAAAATGTAAGAATATTCCACAGAGGATTGAAGTCATAGGTCTGGATTCTTCATTTTTTATCTTTTCTTCTATTCTTGAATCTGTCTAAGATAAAATATTTTATGCCTTGATTCCAATGGTTAAAACTTTTGTTGAGGGGCTGGGGTTATGGCTTAGTGATAGAGCACTCACCTAGCACGTGCGTGGCCCGGGTTCGATCCTCAGCACCACATAAAAATAAAGGCATTATGTACAACTAAAACAAATTAATAAATATTTTTTTAAAAACTTTAATCTAAGGGCTGGGGTTGTGGCTCAGCGGCAGAGCACTCGCCTCGCATGTGCATGACTCGGGTTCGATCCTCAGCACCACGTAAACATAAATGCTATTGCATTGTGTACAACTAAAGTAAATAAATAAATATAAAAAAAACTTTAATCTAGATGAACTGACCTATAGCAATCTAACTAGAAAAATACTAGTTCCATTCCATTTCATCTATATAGCATAAAATAAGTTGCCATAAAAAGGAAAATAGTAGGGCAGCATGGTGTATGCCTGTAAATCCAGCAAGTTTGAAGCCAACCTCAGCAACGTCGGAAGACACTGTCTCAA
The DNA here is from genome assembly GCA_025594165.1 of Tamias sibiricus. Classification (NCBI taxonomy): domain Eukaryota; kingdom Metazoa; phylum Chordata; class Mammalia; order Rodentia; family Sciuridae; genus Tamias; species Tamias sibiricus. The sequence goes on from CM046667.1 coordinate 106,271,905, forward strand.
AATAAAACTAAAAAGGGCTGGGGATGTAGCTCAGTGGTAAAGTATTCCTGGGTTCAATCCCCAGTACCAATACAAATAAAACAATAAACCAATAAAAATAAAACAATGAGGATTGGGGGTGTAGTTCAGTGGGAAAGCACTTATCAAACATGTGCAAGTCCCTGGGTTCCATTCCCAGCACCACAAAAAATAAATAAAATTATTTGAAAAAAATAAATCTTTATATTCTTTTGTCTCCTACCTTTTAAGACACAATTCTCCTTTTGTAAGGAGGAAGGCAACATTTTAGCCCAAATTTGTGGAAGGTAGCCTTGCTATTTTTAGAATAATGTTATTTATGTATAGACTTTGAAATGATCTCCTATCTAAAGTATCTTAAAATGAAAATTTTCTTTTCCAATGAACTTTTACATACCATTCATTTTACACTTTATAATATTATTCACATATCATAATGTAGTAGCAAATATAGTCAAATGGCTCATAAACTCTCAACCCAAAGCAACAGACAATGATATGTTAATACCTGTGGAGAAGGCCACATAGAAAATTAAGTTAAATTAAAGGATCCAATGAAGTGAAATGAATGTGGATACAGGATAACACAAAAAAACAGAACCAAAAGATTAGTGGATTATGATGCTTATTGAAATTCATGAATTCAGAAGAACATTTTCACTTGCATTTATACTTCCCACAAGCCTTCCAAATTGTGTGGCTTTTAGTTAGCACACTTATCCTCATGGACATGATTGCAAGCATATTGTTCTATTTTGTAACTATAAATTTTTTATAAAAATAAAAAAAAGGGCCGGGCCTAGTGGCATATGCCTATAATCCTAGCACTTGGGAGGCTGAGGCAGGAGGATCACGAGTTCAAAACCAGCCTCAACAATGGTTAGGCACTTAGCAACTCAGTGAGACCCTGTCTCTAATAAAATACAAAAAAGGGCTGGGGATGTGGCCCAGTGGCCAAGTGCCCCTGAGTTCAATCCCCATTACCAAAAAATAAATAAATAAACAAACAAATAAATAAATAAGGAAGATGTACACAAATGATAACTTTTGTGTGTGTAGTACTGGAGATTGAACCCAGGAGTGCTCTACAACTGAGCTACATCCCCATCCCTTTTTATTTTTTATTTTGAAACAGGGTTTCACTAAGTTGCTGTCAAGTTCAGGACTGACCTCAAAATAATAATCTTCCTGCCTCGGTCTCCTGAATTGCTGGGATTATATGGGTGTGTCATCATGCCTGACTACAATAATTTTTTTAAAATGATACTTTTACATACAACAACTTTTTCATCTGGGAGATGGTTTGAGCAATAGAAGGGGAACTGGCTTTGGACTCAAGGAGAGAAGGGCTTAGGTAAGTGATTTTATGTCTCTATTCGTGTTTCTTCATCTATAAAATGAGAACTATCATGGCATCTCCCTTTTAGAGCTATTGACAGTGGAATGAAAATGAACATGTATAAAATGCTTAGTGCATAGTTAGTACCAAATAAACATTCTCTTCCAATGCCTCCATTATGAGTAAATCCAGCTTCATTTTTTCAGAAGCATTACTGAAGAATCTCAATATTTTTGTGTTCTTTCACTATATTTCCCGTATCTTTTATGCTTCTTCCTGCAACACTCCCTTTATTACTCTTATTCATCCTTTTGGTTCTTTTTAAGATATTATTTCTATACCAGTTTGAATTATCAATGACATTTTTATCCGAAAGGCCTACTGCTGCCTTTCTACTCTACCTTTCTCTTCATCCCCTTTCTCATTATCTCTAGTCTTTCATCTGCTTTTACTCAAACTTAGATTCTTCTGGGAGTCGTAGCCTCTGAGGCATGTTGCAGTTTGATAGATTGTTATTCAGAGCTAAAGCCCTTCTTAGGAGAGGTGATATATAAATGCGGTGAGGCTAGTATGTTACTTTAGTGACTTCACTGGATTTCTTTTTAATACACACAGCAGAAATTGTATGTTCAAATAAGCATCACTGTCAAAGTCACTGGGAAACTTTTATTAATGACATGAGTCTCAGGCAGCAAGTATATTATGCTTGTTGTATATCCAAAGTCAGCGGTAACTTTTCAACCTTAACTCTCCCTCACCTGCCCCATGGTCTCACTTTCCAAATAATCCACTTCACTGTTCAATACCTATAATCACCCCCTCAACTGGCTACCTCTTGCTTCATCTGACTCAACTGAAAAACTCCAACACTCGTTAAATCTAACTTTCTGCCTGTTCCACACCTATACCCTTCCCACTTAGTAGATGGAGAACACACACAAACAAATACACACACACACACAAATAAATAAAACCACACAGCTATCAACATCAAATAGATTTTTAATGCTATTCAGAATCATATTGCATTTGCCTAGTCCATTCATTCTCCTACTCTCATAAGTTACTATTTCACACTTCAGTACTCAGACTTCCAACCTTTCCTCTTCCCATCATCACACTCACCTGAGAGAAAATAGAAACTAGAAAAGAACTTTCACACTCTCCCACCACCACATCAATGAGACTACCAGCTTCTCTGCCTCTATGTGGAAGTGTGTGTATATTCATCTTTCTGCCCATGTTCCTATCTAATGCCAAACCCCACACTTGCCTACTAGATCCCAATTCAACTTACCTACTCAAGAACATCGCCCCAGCAATTCACCAGTTCTCTCCTGCATCATCCACTTCCCACTTTCTATTGAATCATACCATCAGCATTTTAAAAACACTGTAATTTCTCCCATCTGAAAATTTTCCTTATCCTACTTATTCCCCCCCCCCACACACATTTTTGTTCTTTATAGCAAAACTAAAAAAAAAATCCATACTTCCTTTTTCTGTTAAATCCCAGCAGTGAGGTTTTCATCCCCATCAATCCACTGAAATTACATTAATCACTATCACCAGTGGCCTTCACATTGCTAAACCCAATGCTCAAATACATTTGCCTTAATAGTAGTCATTGTTAAAGTTGATCACTCCCTCCTGGCTTGGCTTCTTGGACACCAGACTCTTCTATCTCATTGGCCTCTCATGATTAGTCTTTTTTCCTCTTGCTAACCCAACTTCTAGAGTGCCCCAGGGTTCAATACTTAGTCATATTCTCTTCTTTATCTATTGAACCCTAGGGCACACTTTGGTAATCTCATCCATTCTTTAAATATTATCTACATTCTGATGATATCCAAATATAAAATACATTTTTCCATGATCTCCAGACTCATATATCAAATTTTTTTACCAAATATCTCTACTTGGATGCCTAGTAGGTTTTATGTCCTAAACAAACCCTAAACCAACTTCTTGATATTGTCATTCAAACTTGTTCCCACAATTTTTCTTTTTCTCAATAAAGAGCAATTCTATCCTTCCATTTGTCCAGGCTAAAAGTCTGAGATTCATCCTTATTTCTCTCTTTTCCCCATTACTCCTAACTACAAGTTCTGTCAACAATACTTCCAAAACCTATCCAGAATGCAACTACTTCTCACCACCTCCACTGCCACTATCTTGGTTGAAAGTGTTAGCATTTTTGCACAGATTACAACATTCTCCTAATTGGTCTCCCTACTTCCATTTTTGCTCACTTACTCATAGTCTACTCTCAACATGGAAGCCTGAGTGATCCTATAGAATATAAATCAGATCACATAAATCCTTTTCTCAATGACTATATTTCTCAGAATAAACTGCACAATTGTTACAATAGCCCTTAAGGACCTACCAGGTCTGATTCTCTGAACTCATCTCTGATCACTCACCCCCTTACCAACTTCAGGTCAGCCACACTGACCTTATTTCTGAAACCGACAGTCAGTTTCCTACCTCAGAGCCTATTCAACTGCTGTCCTCTGTACTTTTAATATTGTCCCCACAGACATCCACAGGACTCCCTCCCTGTCTTCTTTCAAGTCTTGGAGTACAACATTCTCTGACTATCCTGTCTAAAGTTAAAATCCCATCACAAACACCATTCAATCACATGCTTTCTGAATTATTTTTCTTTATTACCATTTAACATATATTTTACTTATTTATATTGTTTAGTGTTTGCCCTTCAATCTAAAATACAAATTCATGACATATGAACTAATTTAGTCATTTTTTTATTTGCAGGATGTAGAACAGAGCTGAACTATAGAGTAGGTGCTTAGTACATTTTGATAAATAAATGATTTCTGTTTAAGGACCCCTAGCAGACAGCTCTTCATATTCTAAAATATGGAATACTTATATGAGATCCTAGGAACAACAATACTGACTTTATTTCTTTACTTTATTGTTTTTAATTTTTTGTGGTGCCAGGAATCAAACCCAGGGCCTCATGCTTGCTAGGCAAAAGTTCTACCACTGAGCTACACCCCGAGTCCCTCAACTTCATTCTTTTTCGTTTGTTTATTTGTTTGTTTTTTGGTACCAGGGATGAACTCAGGGGCACTCAACCACTGAACCACATCCCCAGCCCTATTTTGTATTTTATTTAGAAACAGGGTCTCACTGAATTGCTCAGTGCCTCACTTTTGCTGAGGCTGGTTTTGAACTCATGATCCCCCTTCCTCAGCCTCCCAAGCCACTGGGATCCTCAACTTGATTCTTGAACCCCATATATCACAGTAGTTCAGTGCTTGTTGCCGCCTGAAGTGATGGCCGCTTGGAGCAACAAAGCCGCGGGAAGAAGTTTAGAGGCAAACTGGAAACAAACAGCTTTTTTATTTTGATAACTTTTCTCTCTGGCTCTAACAACGACTTTAACACGCACCACACACACCACCAAAATGGCGCAGACCCGATCAGCAATCTCGCTTAAGTCCCGCGAGATCTGGGGCCAAGTCCCGTGAGAATATGGAAGGCAGCAACAGCCAAACATCTCCTTGGCCCATAGTCAACCACAATCTTAGCCATCTCCCCAAACAGGGCTCCTGCAAGTGCTCCAGGGGAAAGTATCACAAAATTGAAGTATTAACACCACCAAGAAAGTGCAAAGAAAACCCACAGTGTGGGAGAAAATATTTGCAAACCATATATCTTATAAGAAATTGTATCTAGAACATATAAGGGACTTTACAACTAAATAATGAAAAGGTCAATGGCACAATTTATAAAAAAAAAAAACAGCAAAACATCTGAATTCACATTTCTTCAAATAAGCCAATAAGCATGTGGTAAGCTGTTCCATATAATTTGTCATTAGGAAAATACAAATAAAAACCATAATGACTTTTTATGGCAGTGAAACACTTTGTATGACACTATAATGGTGGATGCATGCTATTACACATTTTTTAAAACTCAGAAAATGTAAAACACCAAGAGTGAACCTTCATCTGAACTGTGGACCTGAAGTACTAAAGACATATCAAAATTGACTAATTGTAATGAATGTACCACATTAACGCAAGAACTAAATTTTAAGGAAAATTGTGCATGTGCAGTGGGGTATGTATGGGAACACTGTACTATCTGCTCAAAGTTTCTGCTTCATACCCAGTAGGACAGCTGTAATCAAAAAGACAGATAACAGGTGTTAGTGAAGATATGAACAAATTGGATTCCTCAAATATTGGTGGTAATAATGTATAATGGTGTAGCTGCTTTGGAAAACAATTTAACAGTTCTTCATAAGATTAAACATGGATATAACATTACTCAGCAATTCCACTCCTATGGATATATCCAGGAGCCGTGAAAACATGTACACTCAAAAACCTGTACATAAATGCTCACAGCAACATTACTCATAATAACCAAAAGGCAAAAGCAAACCAAATGTCCATCAACTACTGATGAATGGATAAACAAAACATTCTATGTCCATACAATGGAATGGTCTTCAGCCATGAAAAACAGAAATGATGATAAATGCTCCATGATGGATTAACCTTGAAAATATAAGTGAAAATAAAAACACTTATTGGATAACTTCACTTATATGAAATGTCCAGAGTAGATAAATCCATAGAGAAAGTACATTTGTGGTTGGTTGTGACGGGCTGAGGAGGAGGGGAGAAGGAGGAGTGTCTGCTAATGGAAACAAAATGGGTTTGTTTTTAAGATGATGAAAATCTTCTAAAATTAAACAGTGGTAATGGTTTGGATATACTGAAAACCATTGATTTGTATACTTTAAAAGAGTAACTTTTATTGTATGTGAATTATATCTCAAGATGAAATTTTAAATGAAGTGCTAGTTACCTTTGCTATAATTTCAAGCTGTTTTTTTAGCACTTTGTTATGCAATATATAGATAACATGTTGGCGATAGTGACTGTGTGATGCATTTTAAAAAAATGAAACCACATGAAATGTGTGTATTGCCTAATGCTCTGTTGAGATGTGAAATGCCATTATTTCATTTCTTCAGGCAAAGTTTATTCTCTTTTGTTCTTGCATATATATGTTTGGTAAAAATAAGAAAAATTACATATTAATAACTAAATATTAACCAGTGTACATTTTTACACATAATGATGTAAGCTAGATTTTTAATTGGAAGCTTTGGGAAATATGATGGCAATTTAAGTGATCAGAGGATTATTTATTAAATGATAGATACAATAGCAATGTACTAAATGGCATTTTATTTGATCAAAAGCATGAAAGCACAAAGTGACATTAGCTGTGTTCACACAAAGCAAAAAGGAGAAGTCATCCAAAGTTTGATCATTTTTGACAGGCAGTTAAATGGAATTATTCTGCCTTGAAACACCTCCTGTCTTTCTGACTTCTCCTCTTGGTGGTGGTTATGCTTCCTCCCCCAATTCTGGCTATAGACGTCCCCTGAGGGTTCTGACCTACTTTCTGGAATGAATGTGGATTTGGGGAGGGCCACAGTGAAGACTGCAGTAATAAGAATAATGGTCCCCCAAAAGGATATATGTTCACACCCAAATCCCCAGAACCTCTGAATATTTCCTTACCTGGCAAAAGGGTAAATATTATGTGACTAAAAATGTAAGTTAAAGATTTTGAGAAACAAAATTCATCCTGGATTATCTGGTGGGACTTAAATGCAATCAAATGTATCTTTATAAGATAGAAGTGAAGAGAATTTTGAGACAGAAGAGGAGACAATGTAATCAGAAAGGCAGAGATTGGAGTGAAGTGAAGCCAGAGAACCTCTGAAGCCCCCACGTTAGTCAGCTTTCTATTGATGTAATCAAATCCCTATGATAATCAATGTAAAAGGAAGAAAGTTTATTTTGGCTCATAGATTCAGGGTTTTCAGTCCATGGTTGCTTGACCCTGGACTGTGGCAACACAGTTCGTCATGGTGGGAATGTGAAGAAGGAGGCCTGTTCATCTCATTGTAGCCTAGAAATAAAGAGAGGAAGGAACATATGCCCTTCAAGGACATATCCTCAATGCCCCCAGTGATGTAATTTCCTTCTAATAGACCCCACCCATTAAAGGTTCCACCACCTCTCAATAACACCACAGGCTGGAGACCAAGCCCTCAACACTTGGTCCTTTGGGGGCATTCAAGATCCAAACTATAGGCCAGGCACAATGTCACATGCCTGTAATTCCAGCAACTCATATGGCTGAGGCAGAATGATAGAGGATTGAGGGCAATCTGGGCAATTTAGTGAGACCCTGTCCAAAAATAAAAAGTAAGAAAAGGGCTGGGCTTGTAGCTCAGTGGCAAACTGCCCCTGGGCTCAATCTCCAGTACCTCCCTCTCAAAAAAATTCCAAACTATAGTACTTTATAACCTGCAAAAGGCAACAAATGAAAACTTTGGAGGGAGAAACCCTGTCCAAAGTGATTTTGAACTTCTGACATATTGAACTATGAGATAATAAGTTCCTATAGTTTTTAACCACCAAGTTTATGGTAATCTGTTAACAAATTACAGAAAGCATAAGGAAAAAATAAAATGCCTTCCTGATTCCTATTAACTCCTTCTCTTTCTCACAAAAGGCCTATGGACCTTTAATCTCCAGGAGCTGTGGGTCAAGAAAAAACCTTGTCTCTTTAAAAGCTGATTATCTCATTGGACACAGTGGTGCATACCTGTAATCCCAGCGACAAAGAAGGCTGACTCAGGAGGTTGAGGCAGGAGGATCTCAAGTTCGAGACCAGCTTCAGCAACTTAGTGAGGCCCTAAACAACTTTGAGACCCTGTCTCACAATAAAAAATAAAAATGGCTTGGCATATAGCTCAGTGTTAAAGCACCCCTGGGTTTAATTGCTAGCACACAAAAAAATTGTTGATTAACTCAGATATTTGTTATTGTACTAGAAAACTGACTAAAACATCTGTTGACACTAAATCTTCAGGAGCAGGTAGAATTATTGCAAGTAGATCCTTACATGAAACAATTTTAACAAGTATTAGATAATATACATTTATCTTGCATATTCATGTAGCATTATATTTTCAAGCATGTCTATATACTATATTTAATAGGGTAATTACAAAATATTAGTAAAGTTATAGTAGCTTTCTATCATTATCCAATGTCTCAATAATGAATATTAAAAGATTACTATTGTGTAAGCTTGTATGTTTTTTTAATTTTATTCAGTTTTTATTGTGATAAAATAAATATAACATAAAATTTACCATTTAAACTTTTAAATAAACATACAATTTAGTGGCAATAAGTACATTTACAATGTAGTGAAACCATTACCACTATCTATTGTAGCTGCCCTGAAGTGATACTGCAGGAGAAAAATAGGAGGCAGGATGTAAATGAAAAAGCTCTTTTATTTTTCTCTCTTCAGCTCCAGCAACACTCACTCATGCAATCACTGCCCCACCCCACCCCCCCACACACACACACACACACAACTGCATTCACTCTGCATGCTCCCTTTCGGGTTAAGTCTCACGCGCTCAACCAGAAAATGGTACTGGCGAGAGTTCTCTCCCGGAGTAAGTCTATATTTGATCCCGCGCCAAGTCTCGTGAGATTCTGGGATAAGTCCCGCAGGTGAGATTTTGGGCCAAATCCCACGAGCGAGATTTTGGGCCAAGTCCCGCGAACAATTAGGGCTTCTGCATTTCCCCCTTTTTCATTTTAAAAGAGGGGATGTTGTTAAGGCGACAAGCCTTTTGTTGATGAGCTAAATTGTATAGTATATTAAATTTTTTAAACAAATCAGCTGTCCTGAGTTCCATCAAGCAACACATTGAGTCTGGTAGGCAAATATCAGCAAGGCATTGTCCCGCAAAGTCACAAACAAATGAAAGACCAAAATGTCCACTCGTCACAGCACGTTGATCCAGGAGGCCCCATGGATGTAAAGGAGAGGCCACACTGTTGGTGAAGTTGTCCGATGTCTGAGCAGCAGGGATGTTTGGAGCGACTGGATCTCTGTAGTTGTAGCAGTAGCCGTGTTTTTCATGTCTAGACAATACCATCATCGGCAAATCTTCAGGGCCCGCTACCTAGAAACTTAAGCTTTTATTATTGAAGGAAAGGCAGTGTTATTTTTGCACTGAGTCAAGAGGTGAGTTGTCAAGCTAAGAAACAGAACTATTAAATTAGAAAATTAAAGTTGATTTGTGTTCACACACATTGCTGTTTGAGCTCATGCAGGCATAAGCTGGCAAAATATCATATTTAGAACAAAACAAAGAAAGACTGAGGGTATTTATTGTATTAAAGATAGAGTAAAGAAAAATTAAAGGCACTTTGGAAAAATAATTTGTTAGCTGGAACCGTCGAGTCTCTGTAAATTTGTATGAGATTATCTGTTGAAAGAACTCAAATTAATCAGTTATAAAACAAATAAAGTAAATTACAAATAAACATCTGTATATCAAAACACCAAAACATCAGGCTACACAGCACTAGTCATATTTTTCACTAAAAAGAAATCTCTGGGACACTTATAAATCAAAATTGAAGGTACCTTTACTTATTAAATTATTTACCTAAATTAAATGCTCTTAAACTTAAATGAATTAAAGTTATTTGGATCCATAGATATATATATATATTTTATAAGCGCTTAGTTATCTGAGACGTCACGCTGGACAGACACACAAGTTTACAAACATATATTTGTGACATCACAATTACATGAAATTTAGACAAATGTACAGACATAAAGACATATATATAAAAAGAGAAAAAATACAGTTGTGTGCACACTAAAGAGAGATCTCTTTTTCTCGACTGGGAGGAATGACACTTAAATTGTGAAATATTTTGAAGGACTCTTATAAGGGAATCATTCCATGTCTTCATCTTGGTCCTCTTGATTTTGTTATTAATCTTTTTTATTAATCTTGATTGTTTAACAACTTCATATATGTCCTTTTGATTTTGTACCTGTTTTATTAATCTAGATGGTATCCATATTGGAGAAAATTCGTGTTTTGGAAAAACACAAACAGATCCTCTCCCAAAATTAATACTGGATCTGGACCCTTCCATGCACCTGAAAGAACATCTTTCCAGTAAACCAAAGGTTTATGTTGTTGATGTGGGTTCCAATGTCTGTCTCCAGCAGAATAACCATCAGAGTCTAAAGTTAAAAAATTTAAAGTAAACAGGGCAACTGCCAATCTGTCCTTAGGATTTTTCCAGTTTCCTTCTTTCTGTTTTAATAACATAACTTTTAGTGTGCGGTTTGTTCTTTCAATAATGCCCTGACCCTGAGGATTGTAAGGGATGCCTGTTTTATGGGATATATTGAATTTTGCGCAAAACTGTTTGAAAGATGAGGACGTATATGCAGGGCCATTATCTGTTTTAAGCATTTTGGGGATGCCCAATGCAGCAAAAGCTTGCAAACAATGATATGTAACATCTTTAACTTTTTCTCCAGAATGTAAGGAAGCAAGTATCTATGAGCATGTATCTATGGTCACATGAATAAATCGCAATTTTCCAAAACTTGGCTCATGAGTAACATCCATCTGCCACAAATGATTGGGCATTAATTCTCTAGGGTTAACGCCAAAATGAGGATTGGGCAAATGTGTCATACAAGATTTACAGTCTTTTACAATTGTTCTGGCTTGCTCCTTCATGATTTTAAACGTACGTTGCAAGGTGGTGCTGTTGATGTGAAACTGGGAGTGAAATAAAGTAGCTTGTTGTAGCGCTGAAAGTATAAATATTGTTTTTGTAAGGTCATCAGCTTTTTGATTACCTTTATGGAGGGGACCAGGCAAGTTAGTATGTGCTCTAATATGCCCTATGAATAGAGGTTCTTTTCTTGCCCACAAAAGTTTTTTTTTTTTTGTGGTTACCGGGGATTGAACTCAGGGGCACTCGACCACTGGGTCACATCCCCAGCCCTTTTTTGTATTTTTATTTAGAGACAGGGTCTCACTGAGTTGCTAAGTGCCTCGCCATTGCTGAGGCTGGCTTTGAACTCGCGATCCTCCTGCCTCAGCCTCCCAAAGTGCTGGGATTACAGGCGTGCGCCACCACGCCCGGCTAAGTTTTTGTATTTGATAAAACAATTTAAAGGCTGGAGTATGAGGTGCTATTGGTCCTGCTAACTCTAATTTTGGGACGGCTTGTACAATATACTGGCTATCTGAAAAAAAAATGTTTATGGGCTGGTCTCTAAAATTTTCCAGAGCTCTTAACACAGCTTCCAATTCCACTAGTTGAGCTGATTTGTGTGCAGTTATGTAAGTCATATTTTCTTTTTTTTTTTTTGTGGGTACCAGGGATTGAACTCAGGGGCACTCGACCACTGGGCCACATCCCCAGCCCTTTTTTGTAATTTTTTATTTATAGACAGGGTTTCACTGAGTTGCTAAGTGCCTCGCCATTGCTGAGGCTGGCTTTGAATTCGCGATCCTCCTGCCTCAGCCTCCCAAAGTGCTAGGATTACAGGCGTGCGCCACTGCGCCCGGCCATATTTTTCTTTTTTAGTGACTACTGCAGCAGTACCATTGGAGGACCCATCTGTAAATACATTAAATGCCTTAGGAATAGGTTGATTTTTTATTACCTGTGGAAATATAATAGGATGATTAATACAAAAAGATAATATAGGAGACTTAGGAAGATGATTATCAAAATTTGCAGAAGTAGAACATCTAGCTATAGCCTGATCATTATCATTGGAGCATAAATATTGAATCTGTGACGATGAATAAGGAGTAATAATAGTAGTAGGGTGAATGCCAAATATTTTAGTAGAAGTCTTAAGTCCTTGAAGAATAAGTTTAGCCACCATGGAGGTATAAGACTCAATTATACTTTTGGGAGAGATGGGCAAATGTATCCATAATAAAGGCCCTTGTTGCCAAAATACTCCTGTGGGTGTATATTGTGAAGAAATAATAATCAATATCAGCAGTTGAGTTAAATCAAATCTGTCACAATGAGCTCCTTCAATGGCTTTTTCTACTAACTTTAAGGCTTTCCTAGCATCTGGAGTCAATGTTTTGCAATCACCTCTGAAGGAAACCCCATACCCTTAAGCAGTCACTATGCAATACCCCTTTCCTCAGACACCTAACAACCACTCATCTGCAGTCTCTGGATTTTCCTATTCTGGATATTTCATATGAATTTAATTATACAATGGGTGAGTTCTTGTGTACGGCTTCTTTCAGTTAGCATAGAGTTTTTGAAGTTCATCCAAGTTTTACCATGTGTCAGTGCTTCATTCCCTTTCGTGACAGAATAATATTCCATTTAATATATAGATATAGACATACCACTTTTGCTTATCTATTCATCTGCTGATGGGTATTTGGGTTGATTCCATGTTCTGGTTATTATAGATAGTGCTGCTATGAATATGGGTATACATTTTTTTGTCTAAACACATGCTCTCAGTTGTCTTAGAGTAAAATTATATATCTAAGAGTAGAATTATTGGGTAATATAGTAATTCTATGTGGGACTTATTGAAGAAATGTCAAACTGTTTCCATGGTGGCGGCACCATTTTACATTAACATCAGCAATGGGAAATCAGGGTTGTAATTTCTCCATGTCCTGTTCAACACTTGTTATTTTCTGAGTTGTTTTGTTTTGGTTTTGGTTTTGGTTTTTCATAATTGCTATCATAATGGTTATAAAGTAGTATCTTGTTGTGGTTTTGACTTGCATTTTCCTAATGATAGTGAAGTTGAGCATCTTTTCATGTGCTTAGGGAATTCTTTGGAGAAATGCTTATTAAAGGCCTTTGTCTATATTTTCATTGGATTGTTAGTGTTGTGGGATTGCAGAAGATGTTTATATATACTGGATACTAGATCCTCATCATCTGTGATTTACAAATATCTCCCCATCCCCATTCTGTGATTGTCTTTTCAATCTTGATAATACCTTCTAATTTTTTTTTGTACCGGGGATTAAACTCAGGGGCACTTGACCACTGGGCCACATCCCCAGCCCTTTTTTGTATTTTATTAGAGACAGGGTCTCACTGAGTTGCTAAGTGCCTCACCATTGCTGAGGCTGGCTTTGAACTCGCGATCCTCCTGCCTCAGCTTCCCAAGTGCTGGGATTACAGGCATGCACCACCGTGCCTGGCTTGATAATGTCTTCTGATGCACGAAAGTCTTAAATTTTGATGAAGCCCAATTTATTTTTTCTTTTTTTGCTTGTTCTTCTAACGTCATATCTAAGAAACCATTGTTAAATCCAACATCATATAGTTTTTTTTACCCCTGTGTTTTCTTCTGAAAGCTATATAATTTAGCCCTTATGTTTAGGTTTTGATTCATTTAGAGAGAATTTTTTTATCTAGGTTCAACATTAATCTTTTATAAGTGCATATGGCCCATTTTATACTTTAATTTTAGTTGACATAATAATTGTAGATTTTTACGGGTTACACTGTGACATTTTAATGCATGTATATAATATGTAATGATCAAGGTGACTGGCATATATATCACATCAGACATACATCATTTACTTATGTTGGAAATATTCAAAATACTACCTTACAATTTTGAAATATTCAATTAATGGTCAACCATAATTATCATACTGTGCTGTAGAATCTTACAAATTATCCTTCCTTTCCTATGATACCCCTGTACCCATTAACCATCCTTTCTCCACTATTTTTTATATATTTGATGGGATTCTTAAAAAAATAATGTGCTGAGGTATATTCACTGCAGCATTTTCCTAGTAGCAAAATATTAGAAACACCATACATGTCCAATATTAGATTAATAAAATAGTGATGCTCCTTTATAGTGTAATAATGTACAGAAAAACAGTATTATTTATTTTTAAAAAGCACGAAGTGAATGTTAAAACTGACTAAATTACAGTAGACACTATATATTAGAAGAAAACCACCATGTGGGATATACACCAAAGAGTTAATTTTGGTTGCCTATGGTGGTATTGATGTGTGACTTTTTAATGTTCTTCATTTTGTTTATATCTATTTTAATAGAATAGTCATGTTTTTTTCTTTTTTCCACAAGTTGCTGTCTTACTAATAATGCATGATTTTTGTTTTCAAAAAGTCAGAATCCATTGTTCTAGTCTGTTTGAGTCTCTGCACCAACCTGTTCCATCCTGTTAACTGACTCCCTTGTGCTTGGCCCCTTGCCTAGGTGATCTCTAATTTGTTTCTGATACATTTGTTAATGCAGACTACACTTGCATATCAAGTCATTCTACCACATAGCTCTTGTCTGTTGAATTGATCCATCAAAGGAAGTGTGGCAGGTGGGGATATGACTGTCAAAGTGATCATCCCCCACCCTAGAGTAGCCCTAATTTCTAAGTCTTTGATTATGTGGATCAGATAGTTGGTCTTCACTCTGAGCATACCTTCAAAAACTGTGTAATTGTGACTAGCAACTACTGGGGACAGTACGGAAACTTGCCTGGTCTGAGAGGCAATAACAAAAATGAAGGTTAAATGGCCCACCAACATCTTTGTTTTTGGTTAAAGACAGGTGTATGGAATATAACATATGTTGCAGCAATAGTTGGCCTCCAAACTAGCAAAATTCCATTATTGTTATTTTATGAGTGCTGATTATAAAATTTTATTACTGTATCCACTCACCTTTAAACAGTTCTGCTAAAATCTTTGGATATAGCATGTTGATCTGTAACCAATATTTAGGTACTTTTTCTTTTATTTAATTAATTCCAGGAGGCCTGATCTCTTGCCAGTGTTTTATCTTTGTGATTTCATCCAATGACCATTAGGCAGACAGAGTCAGTTTCTCAGAATCAATGTCTGTCTGTCTGCCCGCCTCTTTCTCTCTCCCCCTCTCCCCCCACACGCCCTCTCTCTGTCAATCTCCCCCATCCACTTTCCCTTACTGTTTTATCTCCCTCTCTCAGAAAGCTCTCATTAATAGCATGGCTTAGAAATTTGCACAATGTTGTAATTTTTCTTTCTTGTAAGAGATTTGTTTTCTGAAATGAGATCTTTATTATTTGAATTCATCAATGGGATGAAATTCAGTCAATGTAATCAGCAGTTTGTATCTATTCAGTCTCATTTTCATTTTTTTTTTCTTTTCCTTCTGGATTGCCACAGAGTTCTTCTTCCTGTTATTCATATCTGTCAGAATCTTAGTCAGAACATCTCTAGTTCCTTTTTAGATGAAGCTTTTTTCAGCCAGTATCCAGTTAAATCATTTGAAGTAAGCAATGTCATCTTTGATATCTGATCCTAATTGAACTCAAACTTTGTGTACAGCTTTCACTCTTCATTCAAAGGGCCTCATATTTCCAGAAACTTACAAACTTTGGGGACTTTTAGCTGAAGAACCATGTTTCAGTGTGTTCTACCCTTTGATCTTTCTCCTAGGGCTGCCTGACAAACATAGACATAATATCTGAGTCTGTGGACATTCGCCGCTAAAATTGTTATGTCTTTTTCCCTTAGAAAAGAACCTACTTCTTTCTGTTGAATTCCAGTGTGATTGGCACTTGTGAACACTAATAAATCATAAATAGGAAGCTTGATTCTCCTAAGAAAGAAACATTAGTTTGTCATATGCCTATGGAAAAATACCCAGGGCATTTCTCCATGAGCTTTATGAGATTCAAGAGAAGATCATTTTTCCCCATGTTCCCCAGTCCTTTATTGATAGAATCATCACTTTTCTGGTGTATTGACACCATAGAGTTCAGGTAGAAGTAATAAGGCTGAAAGGGACAATGCCTTACCTATTTGTTGTCTTTCAGTCTTGATTTCTATGTTCACCCCTTTTCAGTTTTTCTCCTTTTATTTGGTAATTCCCCTGCATTCTTTGTTATTTTCTCCATCATTAACCAAATATTAAATGTTGGAGTTCCTCAGAGTATGGCCTATTTTTCATAGATGATTTCATTCATTCATTCCCCAGTTTATGTGCCAGTGACACCATCAGAGATTTTTATTCTGAACTCAAAATCTGCCTACCATCAGCATCTCATAGATACCAACAATTCAACAGGAGAAAGAATGTATACAAGATTTATAAAGCCTTCTCCAGATTCCTTTTTCTTTATATTTTATACAAGGTCATCACTAAACACTGAAATTATTCAATTTAGAAGACCAGGAGTAATTATCAACATTACAGTCTCTGTCCTAGCATTAGTTAATCACTAAATCCTATTGATTCCACTTCTGACATCTTAAATCTATCTACTCTCTCTACCTCCATTGCCAAACTCTAGTGCAAGCCAACAGGTATCATTGCCTCTAACTCTAGTTTTTCTCAGTTCTACAATCCATTTTTCACACTGAGACCTAGAGACTTTTAAGACACATAAATCAGATTGTGTTGCTCTTCATCATGAAAGCCAGTTTGGTGATTTCCTATTGCTTTTAGGATAAAGTCTAACTCTTGTCCTTACTATTCTGGCCTCCTTTTACATCCTCAAATATGCCAAATTCCTTACCATTTCAGGTCTTCTACACAATGCTGTTCTACACAGAAGATCTTTCAACATGCTCTCCCTCCATGAACAGTTTAATTTTCAAATGAATGAATGGATGCAACATGAACTAAGTTACTGGGGCAGGCCACCAACTAGTGATCCTCTTGCTTCAGCTTCCCAAGTTGCTGGGAGTAGATGTGTATACCAACATGCCTGGCTATAATTATATAAATTTTACAAAAATATTTCTATCCAAATATTTGTGGCTGTCTATATACATCATCTTCTTTTATTAAGATATCCACTTGGTTTTAGGAATCTTTAAAATTGACACTTCTGTAATCAAACTAGATTTTGGGGTATCTAAGCCATTTGGGATGCTAAAAATGAATTATTTTAATAATAACATCTGGATAACCAGGTTTCCCTAACAAAATTATATTTATTGGCAGTATGAGGTAACTGTTGAGTTGTAGGGTTAGTAGCTCAATAATTTTTTTCCTATATTATTTACATATTACACATGTATTTAAAAAGAAAACTTGCCTCTGCTTTCTGATTGACTCTCTCTATATATTTCTTTGCCTGGTAATTAAGAAAGGATATTGCCTATAGGAAATGTTAGGACAATGCCCCACCTGAGTCCAATTTTATCCCTAGATTACTCAGAGTTGAAAATAAATAAGAGGCAAATTGTTGTAGGCATGTAACCGGATACTATCCAAGGCCTGTCTCCTACTGTAACAGGTGTGCTTTCAAATGGCCTTTTATTGCTCTTTATATCCTCCTCTTGTTCTGTTGTCCCATAGAGTCAACAGCTGTGACTACTGTTTGGTCTCTATAGCACCCAGATTCCTTTCCCCTTCAGTCTTTCAGCAATCTCATTTTCCTAATGTGTTTCATGTTACTGCTGTGGTTTTTCTGCAGTGTGTTTTGCAATGGTTATTAGACTCTGAAGCTTTTAGGCTAGTTTTAGTACAAATAACTCAATAAATTTGTGTACAGTCTATGGAAGCCAATGTTTTCTTTTTTTAATTGGTGCATAATAATTATACATAAAAATTTGGTCAATCTAATTCCATAGTACTCCACTTTCCCTATTTTCCTTCCTACACCTTGCTTCTCTTCTCTACCCTACTGGTCTCGCTTCTATCTTCTATCTTCTTTTTTTCTCTCTAAATTCCAAGTATGAGAGGAAACATACAACTTTCTGAGTTTGACTTAATTTTACTTAATACAATACTCTCCTGTTTCATCTACTTGCCTGCAAATGACATAATTTCATTCTTCTTTATGGTTCCATAAAATTCCATTGTGTGTATACACCACATTTTCTTATCCATTCATCTGTTGATGGACACCTAGGCTGATTCCATAACTTGATTATTGTGAATTTTGTTGTAATAAACATAGGTAATCATGTATCACTATAGTATGATGACTTTAATTCTTCTGGATACTGAGGAGTTGATGCCAACACTTTCTAGAAACACCCTGGCTGCCTATGTCATTCTCTGAAGCCCTGCCTCTTAGTTTGAAATGACTAAGGACCCCAAAGTAAATAGAGGCTTTAAGCCCGCCCTAAGGCAGACATACATTCTCCTCCCATTCATTCCTCACTCATTAAAAAAACTAGTTACTGAACAATTACTTTGTGTTAGGCATTGCACTAGAAAATGGAAATAGAGAGATTATTAAGATGTAGCCCCGGGCTGGGATTGTGGCTCAGCAGTAGGGTACTCACCTAGCAAGTGCGCAGCCCGGTTCAATCCTCAGCACCACATAAATAATAAAGGCATTGTGTACAACCAAAACAAATGAATAAATAAAATAAAATAAAAAAGATATAGCCCCTACCCTTAAGCCTTAACGTTTTAGTTGGCATCTATCATATTAACCCTTTGGGATTGCATAAAATTGTTATATTTTACTATTATATCATCTAAAATGCACATAAAGTTCAGGTGCAGTGTACACATCTGTAATCTCAGTGGTTTGGGAGGGTGAGGCAGAAGGATTACAAATTCCAGGCCAGCCTCAGCAATTTAGCAAGGCCCTAGGCAACTTGGCGAGACCCTGTCTCTAAATAAAAAATAAAAAGTGCTGAGGATGTGGCTCAGAGGTTAAGCACTCCTTGGTTCAATCCCCAGTACCAAAATTTAAAAAAAAAAAAAAAAACCAGGGTTCGTACCAGAGTGGAGTTGATGCTGACACCATGCCTTGAACATTCAAAACTGTTAAATAAATAAACCACTTTTCTTCATAAAGTTTATAAAGGTATTTTGTTATAATAATGCAAAGTTGACTAATACAGTCACCTCAGTCGTAGTATAAAAAAAATAGGCAAAGGCCAAAACTGGGTGCTGTTTTCACAATCCAGGTGAGAGAGAATGGAAAACTGAATCAATGCCTTAGTGGAAAGAATGGAGAAAAGAAACATTATAGAAGAACATGAATACAGAAGATCGAATTGCTAGTATTTATAACAATACCATTGTGATAAAAATGTGAAGTAATAATGATATGTACAAAATACTATCTAAAAGAGAAAGCTAATGATTTTTGGTCTGGAAGAGTTGGGAAGATTCTGCTGAAGAGAAGACCTTTGGTTATCCCAGACAGAAAAAATGACACAAAGACACAAGCAACTGAAAGTAATTGTGTGCTTAGTGAATGGCTTGAATGGTGTGTGTGTGTGTGTGTGTGTGTGTGTGTGTGTGTGTGTGTTAGCAGCAACAGAGGACTTTCTGCAATTAAATCTGCTTCTGAACTTTAATATTTAAAATAGACAGAAACAATGACCTGATTCCTCGGGTGTGTTACATATTTTGGCAAAAATTTCATTGGTTGCAGAACTCAGACCTGGAAGTCCCTGTGAAGCCCATTGGATGATGTGCTAGGATAGAATCTTATTTCAGACCAAATCATTGAGTTGGTCTAGAAGTGGACTATGACACTACTGAAAGAGAAATTACACTAGCGCCTTTTATGAATTTTCTTGAACCATCTTCCCTGAATCTAAATTGTGTGCCACATACTACCTAAAGCAATGCCAATCATAACCCCAAAAGGCACAATCCCAAATGTCATAAACCTGAAGGTAGAAATGGCCCAAATTCTACTTAAAGCACTTCAATGAGCTTTACTGAACTGAGAAACTGAGAAAACAGGCAAATGGGTAACTTTATCTCTGGTGCTCATCTTTCCTATTCTGTAGAGAATTACTTTGTCCAAAGGACCAATTGCACTTCTGTAACATCAGTCACTTTAGTATAAGTAAATTAATGTCTTGTATCCAGGATGTGTGCAATGTATATGTATTGAGTTTTAGGTTAAGAACATGAGTGTTGCAGTCCCAGATCACCTGTCCCATCAATGACTTTTTTTTTAATTTAATTTGTTAGACATGCTTTTAGAGTGCAATTCCTTTCATACTACATATACAGAGCAGTTTTCCAAGTCACCACCAATGACTCTTTTAAAATCATGTTATTGTGACTGAATGGAGTCATTAAGGATAACACTTTACTCCCTATTCCAATCCTCTGCTTTTCACATTGTTCTGTTCTTTGGATCAGTGATCTCCAACCTGGATGCACATATTCCTAGGGAATATAAAGACTTAAAAAGACACATAGGCAGGTATTGTTTCTGCATGCTTTAATGTATTTCCAGAATTTAACTTTCATGTGTATACTCTTTCTAAATATGATCTGCATGTGAACAGAGATGATGGTTTTGCTTTCTCATCTTCCTTTGTCCCAGATTAGGAAAGAAAGACACGTCAAACTCATCTCAATGCTTAATTAGGTGCCTAGCCCCAAGGTGTGAAAACTCCTGGGCAGCAAACACAGGATCATGAGAAATATTGGTGATGATACTGAGAAAGTTCATTATTTTGATGATGGAATAACAAATCTTTTTGTAAATAAAATCATTTCTAAAGCCTTGGTTTCAACAAAATCAGACGAAGGACTAACCAAGTTGTCATTTGATAGATTCTTACATATAACTTTTAGGATAGATCATTATGTAATCTTTGGCATATAATTTGGAAAATGCTAAATTGACTGATATTGTTTTACTGAACTCCTTTCATTTCTATCCACTTACCACTTACTTATGTGAACTATATTTCCCAACATTTAAGTCTACTATAAATGCTGAATTTGGCCTCACTCTCAAAAAGTTACATTCATCCACATGAGCTATTTTTTTTTTCCAGTAATAGGAAGCTCTACCATTGAACTATATCCCTAGCCCTTTTTTTACTTTCTATTTTGAAACAGGGTCTCACCAAGTTGCCGGGAGTGATCTCAATTTTGCAATCTTCCTGCTTCAGCCCCCTGAATTGCCCGGATTACATACATGTACCACCACACCTGCGTATGAGCTACTTTCTAAAAAATAAAATCCCCTTTCATCACATTAAGAGATATATTCCTGGGCTGGGGCTGGGGCTCAGTGGTAGCGCACTTGCCTGGCATGTGTGAGGCACTGGGTTCGATTCTCAGCACCAGATATAAATAAATAAAATAAATAAAGGTCTATCAACAACTAAAAAAAAATTTTTAAAGACATATATTCCTAACAATATTGTTTTGTTTACTAATTATAAAGTTTTATAATATGCTTATGCTATTTTTATCAATTGTGTGCTGATAATTATAATAAAAACAGTCCCAAAGACTCAGCCTAGCCACAGAAAATAAGCATTTTTTATAATGTAAGTTAATATACAGTTTTATGGCAAAGATTAGAAGGTGATGACCAAAGACTTCCCAGAATAAAAATATATTACATAAGGATAAATTTCTGTGGAATGTGTAGAAAGAAAATATGAGCTCAAAGCCAGGTGTAGTGGTCTACATCTATAATCCCAGCAACTCAGGAGATTGAGGCAGGAGGATTGCAAGTTCAAAGCCAGCCTCAGCAACTTAGTGAGACTGTCTCAAAATTAAAAATCAAAAAGTAGCCGGGCGCGGTGGTGCATGCCTGTAATCCCAGCACTTGGGAGACTGAGGCAGGAGGATCACGAGTTCAAAGCCAGGCTCAGCAATGGCGAGGTGCTTAGCAACTCAGTGAGACCCTGTCTCTAATAAAATACAAAAAAGGGGGGGCTGTGGATGTGGCCCAGTGATCCAGTGCTCCTGAGTTCAATCCCCAGTACCAAAAAAAAAAAAATCAAAAATTAAAGGGTTGGGGGTGTAGCTCAGCCATAGAGCTGCTTGCTTAGCATGCATGAGGCCCCAGGTTCAATCACCAATACCACAACAAAGAAACAAACAAAACACACACATATATTCAAGAAAAAAAGGTATGACAAATTTTCTGGCTATTCAAAAGGAGTTTGTTCAAGTATATTTTAAATGGAAAATAGTGGATATTATACTGCCAAGGTAATTATTCCCCCTTAATATGTTTATTTTTCAATATCAATATTTGCAGCATGCCAGATATTACATCATTTACAATACTGAAACTTTCATAAGTCCCTCCATAAAAATTGTTAGATGTCAACTTTAATATGTTATGGAGCATATAACTTTTCCAATATTATTTTCGAAGTTGTACAAGTAAAAACATTAGAAGGCTGCGACAGAAGGAGCCCGAGCCCGCGCGAGACGATGCAGCTGTGGTGGAGACAGCTGACAAAGAAAAGGAGGCCGCCCAGGCTGACATCAAGGAGCTTTGCCTAGACATGTTCTCCAAAATGGCCACTTACCTGACTGGGGAACTGACGGCCAACAGTGAAGACTATAAACTCCTGGAAAATATGAATAAACTAACCAGCTTGAAGTATCTTGAAATGAAAGATATTGCTATAAACATTAGTAGAAACTTAAAGGACTTAAACCAGAAGTATGCTGGACTATAGCCTTATCTGGATCAGATCAATATAATCGAGGAGCAGGTAGCAGCTCTTGAGCAGGCAGCCTACAAATTGGATGCATATTCAAAAAAAAAAAAAAAACTGGGCCAGGCGCGGTGGCGCAGGCCTGTAATCCCAGCACTTGGGAGGCTGATGCAAGAGGATCGGGAGTTCAAAGCCAGCCTCAGCAATACTGAGGCACTTACCAACTCAGTGAGACCCTGTCTCTAAATAAAATACAAAAAAGGGCTGGGGAGGGGCTGGATTGTGGCTCAGCGGCAGAGCGCTCGCCTCGCACGTGCGCGGCCCGGGTTCGATCCTCAGCACCACGTAAACATAAATGCATTGCATTGTGTACAACTAAAGTAAATAAATAAATATTTTTTAATAAAAAAAAGGGCTGGGGATGTGGCCCAGTGGTCAAGTGCCCCTGAGTTCAATCCCCAGTACAAAAAAAAAAAAAAAAAAAAACTAGAAGCCAAGTACAAGAAGCTGGAGAAGCGATGAAAATGTATTCCTATGGGATAAACTCTTTTTTAATGTGGAAGAATGTTTCATAATACTCAAATCCTGAGGCTGATGAATTGTCAAAGCTCTTCAAAAGGCAATTATGCTGGTCATCCCAGGAACATCCCAGTGTTGGGTAAACTGGAGGACTGTGGCTGCTCCTGAACCTCCTTTGAGGCAGTGTCCCTCAGAAACTCACACAGCTCCTTACCTTTTACTTGAATGCTTCATTATCTATTCAGGACAGAGACTCTCAAAGTTCAGGATAAGCCTGGGCTTGCCAGTGGAATCAAATGAGAGGACCTGTTTTCTCTGATAGTGGTTGAGTACTACAATATTTTCTTAAATGACTGGATGACTGGCTTTTGAGTTACTGTGTAAATGTTCTTTTTTCTATTAATGATGCTAATGTATTGTTAACAAGATTCTAAATTTAAAAAAGGAAAAAAGCCAGGTGCGGTGGCGCACGCCTGTAATGCCAGCACTTGGGAGGCTGAGGCAGGAGGATCATGAGTTCAAAGCCAGCCTCAGCAATGGTGAGGCACTTAGCAACTCAATGAGACCCTGTCTCTAATAAAATACAAAAAAAGGACTGGAGATGTGGTCCAGTGGTCAAGTGCCCCTGAGTTCAATTCCCAGTACCAAAAAAAAAGACTACATTTAAAAAAAAATAAATAAAGAAGACCACTGCCTTGGGTAGAGAATTCACTAGTAGTTATTTTAACCAACTCTCAGCTTGGGGGTTCTTATTCCTAAGAGTTGCCAAAAGCAAACTGGAGCCACTGTGTCACTAATTTGTTGGTGCCTGAAGCGATGGCCGCCTGCAGCAACAAAGCCGTGGGAACAAGTTCATAGGCAGACTGGAAACGAACAGGCTCTTTATTCTGCCAGGTTCTCTTTCCGGCTCTAACAACAACTCTAACACGCCATCCACACTCCTCCAACCACACCACAAAAATGGCGTTGACCATCCGCAATGTTCCGGGTCAAGTCCCGCGAGACCATGGAAGGTGGCAATGCTTGAATATCTCTATGGCTCACAGCCAACTGCAATCTTAGCCATCTCCTTAATTAAGGCTCCTACACTAATTTATTCCTTTTTTTGGGGGGGGGGTACTGGGGATTGAACTCAGGGGCACTTGACCACTGGGCGACATCCCCAGCCCTTTTTTGTGTTTTATTAGAGACAGGGTCTCACTGAGTTGGTAAGTGCCTCACCATTGCTGAGGCTGGCGTTGAACTTGCGATCCTCCTGCCTCAGCTTCCCAAGTGCTGGCATTACAGACGTGCACAACCACACCCGGCTAATTTATTCCTTTTGCAAGCCAAAAACAGGGACTCTTCCCAAGCCAGACACAAGACCTTCTTTCCCACTATTCCAGTGTCTCTACTTTCAACCCTCTTATGCACTATCTTCACTTCCCTTTAGCTCTCTGTTAGCACTCCCTGTCTCCCCTCTCCTTGCTCAAACTTTCCACCAGGGCTGCTCTTCTCCCATTGCCTGACTATAAATTCTCCAACAATTAAGGACAGGATAAATTTGAAAGAGCTATAAATCAATAATGTTCAGAAGCCAAAATAGAAAGGTCTAAGGTTGCAATCATTGGAAACATTTCCAACCAGCTGCTGTGAGTGGGCTGCTAAGGGCTTACAGCAGCTCTCTTCTCCAGAGAATTGCCCTAGGCTGATAGAAGCTGCCCACTAAGGAGGTTATACCTCAATTTGGAAGTGGCCCCAAGCCAGAGGCATAATAAAAGGAGCTTCACATGGCTGGTCTCTTGACAAGAGGTTAAAACACTGATGTGCAGTTTATGTTTAAGAACTACCCACTGCCTGTATTCCCAGTGACTCAGGAGGGTGAGGCAGGAGGACTAAATGTTGGAGGCCAGCCTCAGCAATTTAGCAAGACCCTCAGTAACTTAGTGAGACCCTCTCACAAAATTAAAAATTAAAAAAAAAGTCTGGGGTAGAACACCAGTGGTAGAACACCCCTGAATTCAATCCCCAGTGTGAAAAGAAAAAAGGAAAGGAAAGAAAGAAGAGAAAAAAATAAAAGAATTACCTACCATAGATCAAGTTGGTGTGGGCCTGTCCTTTCCAGCTCTACAGATAATCACATCCTTCTCCTGCTTGTTATGTTCTATCTGGCATCTTTCCTCCAACAAACCAGTTTTGAATAATACATTGAAAATCTCTTGAGCAAGATACCTCCTCACAATGCTGGTTCTTAAGATATTTGAGAGTAGTTGGTATCTTAGAGAGCTCTGTTCACTCTGATAGGTCTTCACTAAGTGATTTCTCACTTTCATTCATAGATTTAGATGACTGTGGACCCAGGAAATCTGGAGCATAGGGAACAAGCCATAGCTTTTTTTTTTCATACCTTTATTTACTTATTTACATTTTTTTGTGGTACCAGGGATTGAACTCAGGGGCACTCGTCCTCTGGGTCACATCCCCAGCCCTTTTTTGTATTTTATTTAGAGACAGGGTCTCACTGAGTTGCTAAGTGCCTCGCCATTGCTGAGGCTGGCTTTGAACTTGCGATCCTCCTGCCTCAGCCTCCCAAAGTGCTGGGATTACAGGCGTGCGCCACTGCGCCCGGCATTTACTTATTTTTAAGTGGTGCTGAGGATTGAACACAGTGCCTCACATGCTAGGCAAGCCCTCTACCACTGAGCTACAACTGCAGCCCCAAGCTATAGCTTTTGATGCATTAATTCATTCATTCCACAAAGTACTTAATATGTGGCAGAAAGTGTTCTAGGCTCTTAGGATATATTAGTAAACAAAATAAAGATCCTTGCCTTCATGTAACTTATATTATAGCAGGGCAAAATATACAATAGACACAGTAAATAGGTAAAATACATATTGGGATGAAATCAGTGCTGTATAAAAAGAAAAGATAGAGCAGGGTAAGAGATATTGGGAGCACTGAAGGTGGAAAGAGGGGCTACATATTAACATAGGATCATCACATTACTGCAAAATAATAAAATTTCATTCACAGCACTTTTTTAAAAAGTTACTTTTTAGCGTACTTTTAGGTGCTCTAAAACTGAGCAAAATTGAGCAGAACAGAAATTTCTCATATTCCCTATCCCCACACTTTCCCATACATCCCTTGTACCATACATGCACAAATAATCAACCACCTCCACCAGCATGGTACATGTGTTACAATTGATGAACCTGTATTGACACATCATTATCACCCAAAACTTATAGTTAACTACAGAGTTCACTCTTGTACATTAAATGGGTTTTGACAAGTGTATAGTGATGTGTCCAACCATTATAGTATCATACAGAATAGTTTCCCTGCCCTAAAAAATCCACTGTGCCGTATTTATCCCTCCCACTCCCCAGACCTGGAAATCATTGATCTTTTTAGTACCTCCATAGTTTTATCTTTTCAAGAACATCCTGCAAGCCGGGCGCGGTGGCGCACGCCTGTAATCCCAGCACTTTGGGAGGCTGAGGCAGGAGGATCGCGAGTTCAAAGCCAGCCTCAGCAATGGCGAGGCACTTAGTAACTCAGTGAGACCCTACTTCTAATAAAATACAAAAAAGGGCTGGGGATGTGGCCCAGTGGTCAAGTGCCCCTGAGTTCAATCCCCGGTACCAAAAAAAAAAAAAAAAAAAGAACATCCTACAGCTGGAATCATACAGTATGTAGCCTTTTCTGATTGGCTTCTTTGAATTCCTAATATGCACTTAAATTTCCTCCATGTTCTTGCATGGCTTGATTACCCCTGCCTTTCTTCCCCCACCACCACCTCCCAGCACAGAGAAACAAACCAACCTAGAACATGCTAGGCAAGCTTTCTACCTCTGAGCAAACCCATGAGCCCTTGATAGCTCTTTTTTTTTTTTTTTTTTTTTTTTTTAGTTTTGGATAACATCCCATTGTCTGGACATACCACCTTTTCATTTGCTTTCTTTCTTTTTTTTAATTGGTAGCAGATATAATCTGCTGGGTGTTAGATAAAAAATGGGCTGACAGGCCATACCCCCAGGTGCATTAGGATTATCCAGTGAGCCTGAGCTTTAACTTCCCGGAAGTACCCATGTCTCCTGAGAATGCAGCTTAGGTGGGCTCCGAGTCCCAGCCCTTTCTAATCCTGGGAATACTAGCCTCTCACTGGAATTCACGGGGGGGGGGGGGGGGAAGGGGGGGGGAACGGGGGCAGACCCTCCCTTTCTGAGCCAATCCAGACCGTTCAAGTCACACTTCCACCCCTCTGTACTTAAACCCCTGCCAGTCCAGAACTCAATCCCTTTTTTCGCTGCCATCTTCTCTCCAGCTCTCCCCTTCTTCCCTTTCCCTGTTCTCCCTTCTCCCCTTTCCCGTTCCCCTCTCCCTTCTCCCCTTTCCCCTCCTCCCCTTCCCTTAATAAACCCTTTTACTACACAGTGGTCTCCAGGCATGGGTTTTTTTGCCCTTCACTGGGTAAAAGGAACTACTGAGAATAGATCTTTAGTACTGTGGTGGTAGGATGCTTGAGGAAAGAAAGAATCCTATAGTCCTATGGTTAGGTCTGACTCTTTTAGTAAGCCTATGCCTCTGGGCTGTGAACATCACAAGTACTTCTCAGCCCTCCCCACCATCCCATCTTTGGTGAGACAGGACAGCTAGAGTGGGGTGGAATTGAGCATTTCCCTTTCCCCAGGTCAGGTTGACTCTGATAAAACACAAGCCCATTAGGTTCTGGTTAAATAGTTTCTCCAGAGGGCAGACTTTTTAAAAAAGGAAAAATGAATACTCTGTCCTATTTCAAAATGGCTCCTGCTGAGTATGGTGGCACACACCCATAATCCTAGTGACTCAGGAGGCTGAGGCAAAAGGATCACAAGTTTGAAGCCAGCCTTAGCAACTTGGTGAGACCCTATTTCAAAGGGCTGGGGATCTGGCTCAGTGGCTCAATCCCCAGTTCCAAAAAAGAAAAAGAAAAGAAAAAAAGTGGTTCCTTTTCCTTTTCTGCAAGAAGTTCAAGGGGATTCACTGTGAGGACAATGTTGGGCTGTGGTAGTAAAACTCACAAAATTGTGTCCTCTCCACTAGGTCCCCCTAGGATTTTTTTGTTTTGTTTGGATTGAGACTGGGTCCCCCTATTGTTGCCTGGGCTGGTCTGGAACTCCTGGGATCAAGAAATCCTCCTGACTCAGACTCCCCATGTTGGGCCTACAAGAGAATGACCCGGTGTCCACCCCATCCAGAGCTTTTATCTTCCAGAATTGGTCACACTGAGCCTTCGGCAGTTCATCGATTGCAGTTCAGGTTTTCCTACTTCAGCACCTTTTTCCCACACAGTTTTCTGCTCATGGATTTCTGCTGTGATGAACTGTGACTCTGCGCAGGCCTGTCTGACTCTCCTATTCTGGGAGCAGCACTTTGCCCTGTGAGCTCTTCTTTTTGGATCTAAGGATAGTTGTGGCTTTTACAGTTTAATCAGCTTTTTACTTGTAAGGATGCAGTGGCAACTTCCAGGATTCTTACATGCTGTACTACAAACTAGAAGTCTGATTCACAGCATTTTTACGAGGCTCACCATTTGAGTATTTGAACAAACTTCTAAAGTAGTCTCCTAAATTAGTATTATTACAGTTACAGGCATATAACAATGATTCTCCACCCTCAATCCCACATTCAAAAATGTTCCATTTTCTCATCTGATTTGCATCTCCTCTCCCTGGTTATTAAGGGTTATAAAAACACAGAATGTTTTTATCTGCAATCATTTGCTCTTTATTATTCATAATTGTGTCTATGGGGTCCCCCACCCAATACTAGTCATGTCTCACCAATTTAAATTTTTCCAATTTGTTTCTCTCTTCATCATGAATCTAGCCATCTTGTGGCAATTCCAACATTTCCTCTATATTTGCATTTATGATGATGGAGGATTAGAGTGTAATATTTAGCAAATACATTTAGATTTCACTGGAGATATCAGAAAAACAATTTCTTGTCTGTCTCACATAATATTTAGGATATATTTATACTAAAATTGTTTTATATGAAATTCAAATTTAGCTGAGCATATTCAATGTTAACTGACAATCCTATGCAGGAGTCAATTAAATTCATCAAGATTTGTTAAATGTCCATTAAGAGCTTTGTTCTATATAAAGCAGTGGTTCTCAAACTGTGCCTGAGGCTAGCAGCAGCAGTATTATCTGGGACTTTGTTAGCAATGCAAATTCTGAGGTGTATCAAATGAATCAGAAACAATGGGCTTGAAGCCTAGCAATCTCCATTTTAAAAGCCCACCAGGTAATTCTAATTGTATACTAAAGTTTGAAAACAACTGACAGAGACAGCTCTGTTAATGTCCCACCCAGATATCAACAGTGGGATCATCCTGCAGCTGCTAAAGAGTTAGCTGCTAAAGTCTCCCAGCTGTCCCCCCTTCTCTGAAGTATTGCCCTCAGCTGTCACAGACACCTCTTCTAGGAAGTTCTGTCCCAACATGGGGGTGTTCCATAATTTGTGAACAACAGATAGAGGTACAAAGTCTGACTTCTTGCAAAAAGGGAAACAATTCCACAGTGTGGTTTGTAGTCCGGGGCCCTAACCCCATGGATCAGATCACAGCTAGACTTTATCTAAGACACATTATTTTCCTTGTTGCTTTTCTCTTCCCTATACTGCACTTCTTACTTGCTTACTTAATGTCTCCTGAACAGCATTTCATTAGTACATGATATGAAACCAAATCCATATTTCAGGCTTTGCTTCTATAGAATGTGACACAGGATGGATTGGGTTAATATTGCTCATAAGACTACAAAGCTGAGCCAGGTGTGGTGGCACACGCCTGTAATCCCAGCACATTGGGAGGCTGAGGCAGGAGGATCACGAGTTCAAAGCCAGCCTCAGCAATGGCGAGGCACTTAGCAACTCAGTGAGACCCTGTCTCTAAATAAAATACTAAAAAGGTCTGGGGATGTGGCCCAGTGGTCAAGTGCCACTGAGTTCAATCCCCGGTACCACAAAAAAAAAAAAAAAAAATACAAAGCTGGCTGGGCATAGTGGTGCACACCTGTAATCCCAGCTACTTGGGAGGCTGAGGCAGGAGAATCACAAGTTCAAGTCTAGCCTGAGCAATTTAGCAAGATCCTACCTCAAAATGTAAAAAAAAAAATAAAGGGCAAGGGAAGTAGTTCAGTGGTATAGCACTTGTCTAGCATGTTCAAAGCACTGGGTTCAATCTCCAGCACCAGAGAAAGAGAGACTATAAACTAAGCCCCCCCCCAAAAAAAATTCACAAGCCAACTAGAGAACAAGACTAAAATGATCACATGTAATCACTGATGCTCTTTAAAGACAAGGAAATAAAAAATGTGGGAAAAAAAGAACAAGGAAGAGTTGTCATAATCTTTTTAAAAAACATTTTTTTAGTTATAGGTAGACACAATATCTTTATTTTATTTTTATGTGGTGCTGAGGCCCTAACCCAGCACTTCAAGTGTGCTAGGTGAGTGCTCTACCTCTAACCACAACCCCAGCCCCTCATAATATTAATATTAGGTTTTAAGAGCCAAGATTTAAAGAGTACAAAAAAGAGAAGAAGAAGAAACCAAAACATCCTTTAAAATGACAATATTAGGGTTGGAGAATGTAGCACAGTGATAGAATACTTGCCTAGCACAAGCAAGGCCTGGGATTTGAGTCCCAGCACCAAAAAAATGGCAATATTAAAAATGATAAAGCCGGGCGTGGTGGCACATGCCTGTAATCCCAGCACTTGGGAGGCTGAGGCAGGAGGATTGCGAGTTCAAAGCCAGCCTCAGCAATGGTGAGGCACTTAGCAACTCAGTGAGACCCTGTCTCTAATAAAATACAAAAAAAAGGGCTGGGGATGTGGCCCAATGGTCAAGTGCCCCTGAGTTCAATCCCCAGGACAAAAACAAAAAATGATAGTAGCTTCCATTTATTATTTTATACATGACTTTCTGTAAATTGGGTAACAATACTGTTGGATTCTAGGCAGAGGCTGCACCTCCCAGGCAGAAGGCCACACCTCCCCAGGTGCCTTGTGAAAAACTACAGCTCCCAGGATCCTCAGTGTGACCAAAAACCTGACCAGCAAGTCCCCTGTCCACTACCCCCCCCCCCCGACCTCTGCTGGCCTATAGGACAAGGACTCACTCCAAGGGGGTTTTATGGCCCCTACTCTATTTAAGCCAGCCCCGGACTGAGCTCTCCCCCTTGTTCCTGCTCTCTGTTCGCGTTTGCCCCTTGTTCCTGCTCTCTGTTCACGTTTGCCCCTTGTTCCTGCCTGTCCCTATTCCCGTCCATCCCTACCCCCCTTCCCTTCCCTTCCTTTCCCTACCCTTGCCCACGTAGCACCCCAATAAACCCTTTTATTTCAATAACACGGTGTTCCCAGCTAAGTCAACTATGTTTCAGCAGTTTTCTAACAAATACAATTCAGTTATTATCTGAAAAAACTTGAGCGTTAACACCATGTCTCCATCATTTTGCATGGAGCCTCACTCAAGGAAGATGCTCAAGAAATGTTTACTAATGAAAGAAAGATACATGTTCAAAGTGACACCAAGATTTCTAGGTTGGAGACTCAGATGAATACTAACCAGAGAAATAGAAAGCAGGGGAGGGGGAGTATTTCATTTCAAACAGAGTTTGCGGTAGCCCAAATTTGAGAAACCTAAACAAAGATGTTTATACATAGTTAAAAACAAGAGACACGGCATAAAAGGCAAAAGGTTAAAGGTAGAGACAAACATGTATATTGGACAGTGGTTTTCTTTGATGACAATACATATAAGCTTAGTCTTCATTCTCTGGCGTGAAGCCTAGGCATCAGATCACAGTTTTAAAAGCTAAAAAAAAAATTACTAAACACAAATGTCTAGCTGCTCTTTCTTCTGAATGATCTTTTAGAAATTGAATTTAAAGGAAACTTTCTGGTAAAAGACTTTTAATTTAACAAAGATGCTTCTGTATGTAGCAAGTGATGGTGAAAGAAAGTTATTCTCATTAGGAAGGGAAGCATCTTTGAGAATATTGGAACCATTGAGATAAGATGCCATTTATATTTAATTTTTGCCTTGGGAGAACTTTGTGTTTCAATTAGCCTATGATTGTCACATATTTTTTTGATAACTTAGGGTTCCCAAAATATATTTAAACTGATATTTTATGTATCAGTCACACCTGAATCTTTGCACTAAAGAATAAAACTTTCAATTCATGGCTTGAAGTTTTTTTAATATTGTTTTTAAGGCTAAATTTTAAAACAGACATTCCCTATAACAGTCCCTTCTCTTTTGTCTGGGTTTTGAAGCACACACAAAAAGGTCTGAGACCCCAGGGGCTTGTTTCTTTGATATTATGAATCAATTACATTATGCATGAGGATGTGATGACTCATGCCTCATGCCTCCCCAAACCATCTTTAATGTCTATATAATCCATTTTATTCTAAAAAATGCAATTTAATGTATGTTGGAAAAGGCAAGTGATATGGATACTGACTCATGGGAGATAAAATGCAAATGTGCAAACTACATAGAACTTAAGTGTAAGCTACCTGGTACCGTAAACCGGGATAAAAACTCTCGGGGGCAGAGTTAAGCTTTTACTACTTTTACTTCTACTTTCTTAGAGCTTAGAGAGGGAAAGAAAGATTTTTCCTTCTTCTTTCTTCTGTCTTCTGTCTTCTGTCTTCCTCAGGAGCCTCGGCCTAACTCTGACCAGTCATTACTTCTTCTATCTGGTTTCTCTTCTGTAACCGCTCTGCCTACGTTCTGGCCGCTCTGATTCTTCTGACCGACCGAGTGACTGCCCGGCTGACTGAATTCTCCGTTCTCCTAACTCGGACCGCTTTCACCCAGTTATATACCTTCAGCTTTTCGGGTGCCTACAGGTGCGTCACATACATATCAGGTGGAACTTATGGCTTCCAGCTAGCTGCAACAGCCCTTCCTAATTAGGGCTCCTTCATATTCCTTCCCTTTAGTTTAAAAAGGTGCTTTCTATTTTCTCTATTTTATTTTCTCTATTTTCTTTTATTTTCCCTACCTAGCTTTTCACCTTTTATTTTTGAAAGGGTGGATATTTGAGCCCTTTTTGAGGAGGTGCTGCGGCTTTTAAGGAAGCCTACTGCTGAGGAGCAGCTAACGCACTTAGTTAAGCACAATTGCATAAGCGGCTTTGACTTTTTTTTTTTTTTCCTCTTCTTTATTTTTACTAAAGCTCAAGGCTTTTTCTCTATATTTTTTATGGCTTTTGGCCGGCTACTCTGCTTTGGCTTTATGGCTTTCTTGCCAAAGCTCAATGGCTTTTTTTCTGCATGGTTTTTACCATGCTATTTAATTCTCTATTTTCTTTTAATTCTCTATTTCTTTTGGCCGGCTCGCTTTGGCTTTTCGCTGTCTACTCTGCTTCAGCTTTTGGCCAGCTACTCTGCTTCGGCTTAATTCTTAACTGGCTTCAACTGAGTCAGAGGCTCTGCTCTCTTGTTTCTACTCTTTTTGCTGGTCTCAACTGAGTCTGAGGCTATGCTTTTTCGTTGCTCTCCTTATTTCTTAGCTTTTCTTCTCTGCCTGCCGAGCCCCGGACGGACCACCATTTGTAAGCTGCCTGTCACGGCCAGCCACGGCGCCGCCACGGGAGGAAAATTCTCGGAGGCAGAGTTAAGCTTTTACTACTTTTACTTCTACTTTCTTAGAGCTTAGAGAGGGAAAGAAAGATTTTTCTTAGAGAGGGAAAGAAAGATTTTTCTTCTTAGCTTAGAGTAGAGTAGCTTAGAGTAAAGAAAGATAAAGAAAGATAGAGCTTAGCTTAGAGAAAGATTAGAGCTTCTTTCTTCTCTCTTCTTTCTTCCTTCTTCTTTCTTCTGTCTTCTGTCTTCCTCAGGAGTCTCGGCCTAACTTCTGACCAGTCATTACTTCTTCTATCTGGTTTCTCTTCTGTAACCGCTCTGCCTACGTTCTGGCCGCTCTGATTCTTCTGACCGACCGAGTGACTGCCCGGCTGACTGAATTCTCCGTTCTCCTAACTCGGACCGCTTTCACCCGGTTATATACCTTCAGGTTTGCGGGTGCCTACAGGTGCGTCACATACATATCAGGTGGAACTTATGGCTTCCAGCTAGCTACAACAGCCCTTCCTAATTAGGGCTCCTTCATATTCCTTCCCTTTAGTTTAAAAAGGTGCTTTAATTCTATTTTCTCTATTTTATTTTCTCTATTTTCTTGTCCCTACCTAGCTTTTCACCTTTTATTTTTGAAAGGGTGGATATTTGAGCCCTTTTTGAGAAGGTGCTGTGGCTTTAAGGAAGCCTACTGCTGAGGAGCAGCTAATGCACTTAGTTAAGCACAACTGCATAAGCGGCTTTGACTTTTTTTTTTTTTTTTTTGTCTCTTTATTTTTATGGCTTTTTTCTTTCTTGCCAAAGCTCAATGGCTTTTTTTCTGCATGGTTTTTACCATGCTATTTAATTCTCTATTTTCTTTTAAGCTCATGGCTTTTTTCTTTATACTAAAGCTCAAGGCTTTTTCTCTATATTTTTTATGGCTTTTGGCCGGCTACTCTGCTTCGGCTTTTGGCCGGCTCGCTTCGGCTTTTTTCGGCTTTTGGTGCCGAAACCCGGGAAGAAATCTCGGGGGCAGAGTTAAGCTTTTACTACTTTTACTTCTACTTTCTTAGAGCTTAGAGAGGGAAAGAAAGATTTTTCCTTCTTCTTTCTTCTGTCTTCTGTCTTCTGTCTTCCTCAGGAGCCTCGGCCTAACTCTGACCAGTCATTACTTCTTCTATCTGGTTTCTCTTCTGTAACCGCTCTGCCTACGTTC
Organism: Tamias sibiricus; assembly: GCA_025594165.1. Classification (NCBI taxonomy): domain Eukaryota; kingdom Metazoa; phylum Chordata; class Mammalia; order Rodentia; family Sciuridae; genus Tamias; species Tamias sibiricus. The sequence continues at coordinate 106,306,921 of CM046667.1, forward strand.
TGGCCGCTCTGATTCTTCTGACCGACCGAGTGACTGCCCGGCTGACTGAATTCTCCGTTCTCCTAACTCGGACCGCTTTCACCCAGTTATATACCTTCAGCTTTTCGGGTCGGTGCCTACAGGTGCGTCACATACATATCAGGTGGAACTTATGGCTTCCAGCTAGCTGCAACAGCCCTTCCTAATTAGGGCTCCTTCACTTAAGATGAAAAATACAAATGTACAAATGACTTAGAACTTAAGATGATTCTGAGTCAGTTGAAAACCATAAATAGACATGAAGAGGAAGAACTGAAATACCAAAAAAAAAAAAATGGAGAAAAATTAAGATGAAAAAACTGGACTCAAGTCTCAAGAGTAGCTCATGAAATCTGACCACGGTCAGGTGCCTGATTACAATTTTATTCATGGAATTCGGAGGAGAGCAATCCAAGTGGGGTATCAGGGCAACTTCTATGTTATAATTGGTCTGGTATCCTAGGTTCATGCCTGAAACCTACTCACGAAGACCTTTTTTAAAATTTTTTACTTTTTTCATGGGTTACCAGTGTTAGCGAAATTTGCAGGAAGGGACGGACGCTCGAACTGTCGTATAGGAAAAGGAAAGGGGTTTATTGAATTACCAAAGAAACACGTGGAGGGGATGGGGACAAACCGCGGGGAACAAACGGGAGCTGGAGCACGCAGGAACGGAGAGCAGGAACAGAGAGCGGGAACGAGGGCAGAGTTCAGTCCAGGGCTGGTTTAAATAGAGTAGGGGCCATAAAACCCCCTTGGAGTGAGTCCTTGTCCTATAGGCCAGCAGAGGTCGGGGGGGGGGTAGTGGACAGGGGACATGCTGGTCAGGTTTTTGGTCACGCTGAGGATCCTGGGAGCTGTAGTTTTCCACAAGGCACCTGGGGAGGTGTGGCCTTCTGCCTGGGAGGCGCGGCCTCCTGCCTAGAATCCAACATTTCCCCCCTTTTTGATTTCTTAGGAAGTGGGGCGTCGTGTTTCGATCTGGCTGCTTCGGAGCTGAAATGGGGCGACGTGGGGTAGTTTTGGGGGGAGGGAGGAATGTGGGCAGGCAGGTCAGGCTTGAGGGTTAAAAAATTCCCAGGAGGCAGGCACCATAAAGATGGATCTCTGCAGGAGTGAATTGGATGAAGGTTCCTTGAAGCCATAAATCGGTGAGGGTGTTAAACCAGGCTTCTGCAGAGGTCACCGGGGGAATCAACCAACTATCCTCTTGGAGAGCATGTAGGAATTGTAGGCATCTCGAGTTTACAGGTGGCATCTTAACACTATTATGGAAACAACAAGGAAAAGAAGGTGAGAGGGATGATTGTCCGGCTGCTTATTCCCCAGGAGTTTGTTGTTCCCATAACAGGATGGGACCAATGATATTTACAGCTCCAGGATGGACATCCAACCCATCCATTAGGGTCGTTATTGCACCAATTTTCTGTCTGGTCCTCTTTAAAACAAAGATACTTTGGTAATTTTGACATGTCAGGAAAACATCGGTGAGTACATGTGGAAACTTCATCAAAAGTAAGCAGAATGGAGGGACAATTATCAAAAGGGCAGGATGATTGATTGAGAAGGCGTGTTTTTTGCCCATCATTATCTAGTTGCCAAACCTCGAAAAAGTAACGGCATGGAGGAGCAGAGCAATAAGACACAGAACCTGCAGGGACAAATGGAAAGAGAGCCAGGGATAGAATGAAAATTTCGGAAAGGGTCATTTTAGATCAGTATTAGGAACACGAGAGAAGCAGATCTTCAGGGGATCGGTGGGGAGGGGGAGCAGGTATACTGAGGTAGTTGTTTGTCGTCCTTTTGTAGATCCTCGGTTGGTTGAGCAGCTGGTTTTAGTCTGGAAATATGAATCCAAGAAGTCAAATTCCCTGAAGTTTCACGAAGCTTAGCAGCCGTGGGTGTGCACAGCACAACCTGGAAAGGGCCTGTCCACTTTGGGGCAAGGGAGGTTGCTCCTGTGTCCTGGGGAGGGGAGAAATATACCCAAGAACCGGGTGTCAATGGAAATGAAGTAGTGAGTCTATTTGGGTCAGGCAGAATGAAATCTTGGCATTTCCATAACTGATATCTAATGAAGGACAAGATGGGAAGAGAAAGATCTTTGGGTAGGGGTCCCTGAGTTGGGGAAACTCCAGGTGGAAGGGCTGGTCACCCAAACATAACCTCAAAAGGGGATAGTAAGGAGGGCTTTTTTGGGAGGACTCTGAGCCTAAAGAGGGCAAGAGGGAGTAACATGACCCAGTCTAAGTGGAGTTCTAGGGAGAGTTTAGTCAGGACATCTTTAAGAGTCCTATTAGTCCTCTCTACCTTCCCTGAGGACTTGGGGTGATATGGGATGTGAAAATGCCAAGGGATATTAAGGGAAGTAGAAACACTCTGGGTAACCTGGGAAACAAATTCAGGCCCGTTGTCAGACTGGATGGACGTGGACAATCCGAAACGGGGAAGGATTTCTGAGACTAGAATGGAGGCTACTGTGGAGGCCCTTTTATTGGAAGTAGGGAAGGCCTCCACCCATCCAGAGAAGGTGTCTACCAAAACCAGGAGATATTTGTGCCTCCGGGCAACTGGCATGTTGGTGAAGTCTATCTGCCAATCAGCTCCTGGAAGCTGGCCTCAAGCTTGGTGAGAGGGAAATGTCCCTGGTTTAAGGGGAGTATATGGGTTGGCGCACTGACATGCAGTGCACGCTGAGGTGAGCCGATGGAGAAACTGTGTGTCTTCCGGAGTCAGGGTTAGGAAGGAGGTAGCGAAAGTCTTGAGGGCCTGAGGGTTAGGATGGAAAAGGGAATGGAGATAGGAGAGGATTGATTGTGTGGAAGGGGATGTGGGGGTCTGTGTAGTATAGGACCGGAGCCAGAAGAGAAGGAGAAGATAGTGCTGCCTCCCTTGCTGCCCTGTCGGCCTTCGTGTTTCCCTGAACTATGGGAGAGTCTCCACTTTGATGTGAAGGACAATGGGAAATCCCTATTAGCTTGGGCAGGAGAGAGACTTGCAAAAGTTTTGATATTAATTTAGAATTAGTAACTGCAGAACCTTTTGTGGTCAGCAGCCCTCACTCTTTCCATACTGCTGAATGGGAAAGCAAAATATGGTAGACATATTTTGAGTCTGTGTAAAGGGTGAGGTTTTGATCAGCAGCTAATTCGAAGGCACGAATGACAGCTATTAATTCAGCCCGTTGGTTTGTGGTGTTGGGGGGTAGGGGTGCTGCCTCAATAACCTCTGATAGGGAAACGATAGCGTATCCAGCAAAACGTTGCCCATCCCTAAAGAAAGAGCTGCCATCTGTGAACCAAATTAAGGAAGGATCAGGAAGTGGTCCCTCTTTAATATGGGAGGGATGGGGGATTAAAGCCTCGAGTGTCTCTATACAGTCATGTTCTGGGGGCTCTGAGGAGACTGGGAGAAGGGAAGCTGGGTGTAAAGAGGAGCAGGGTTGGAAGGTGATTGAGGAGTCATGCAAAAAGGAAACAAGGAGAGAAAGAACGCGACAGGGTGGGAGAGTTTGAAGGCTTTTATAGGTTAGTAAGTCTTTTAGATGATGAGGAGAGGCAACAGTAACCTGGGCACCAAAGGTCAACTTTTTTGATTCCTGCAGAAGTAGGTAAGCAGCAGCCAAAGCCCTAAGGCAGGGGGCCCATCCACAAAGGGTGGGGTCAAGTTGTTTAGAGAGGTAGGCAACTGGAGCAAAGGTGGTGGCTTTGTATTGGCCTAGAACACCAAGAGCCAAACCCTTGGTTTCATGGACATAAAGGGTAAATGGCTGAAGGAGGTCTGGGAGGTGAAGGGCTGGGGCCTGTGACAGTGCCTGCTGCAAATGTTTAAACTCGGCCTGAATGTTGTCAGGAAGGAATTTTCCCTCAATCTCCTTAGCTGCCTCATATAGGGGCTTTGCATAAAGGGAGAAATTAGGAATCCAGGCACGGAAATATCCTGCTAGCCCTAGGAAAGAGAGAATCTCTTCCTTTGTCTTGGGGCATGGAAGCTCCTTGATGAGGGCTTTTCTGTCCACAGTAATGGCCTTCGATTGATGGGAAATCTGAACTCCCAAATATACTACCTGGGTCTGGGCAAGCTGTACCTTAGATGAGGAGACACGATACCCACGAGAAGCAAGAAAATTTAAAAGGGTGTAAGAGTCTTCACGAGCTGTGAAGAGGGAAGGGCTGCAGAGGAGGAGGTCATCTACATATTGTAAGAGAGTGGAATTAGGGAATTTAAGATCTTTGAGGTCTGCAGCCAATGTCTGACCAAAGATGTGGGGGCTGTCTTGAAAACCCTGAGGGAGGACTGTCCAGGTCAACTGTTGGGAACACTGGGTATCTGGATCTGTCCAAGTAAAGGCAAAGAGGTCTTGAGATTCTGGGGCTAAGAGTACAGTGAAGAAGGCATCTTTCAGGTCAATTACTGAGAAATGGGTGGATAAGGAAGGAATTAGGGAAAGAATAGTATAAGGATTTGGGACCACGGGATGTATAGGCCTGACAGCCTCGTTGATGAGATGAAGATCTTGGACTAGCCGATAGGACCCGTTGGACTTTTGAACTGCCAATATAGGGGTGTTATAAGGAGAATGGGTGGGTCTGAGAAAGCGTTTCCGCAAAAGATCTGAGATGATGGGTTGAAGACCTCTGAGGCTCGCGGCTGGAAGTGGATATTGGGCTTTATTGGGGAAACGTTGGGGATCTTTAAGGTATATTTGTACGGGGTCACACTGCGCAAGGGAGGGAGTCTGAGTATCCCAGACTTTGGGGTCTACTAAATCGGCGGGGACAGGGTAATGAAAGGTTTCTGTGTCGATAGAAGGTTGGGGGGTTTCCGCCTCGGTAGGGGGCTGAGGGGATCTTACATCACTAGGGGGCGATGGGGTTTCCTCATCAGCATCAGTAAGGGGTGATGGGTCAGTGGCCTTTGAAACGGTAAGAAGAAAAATGGGGGAGGAGATGGAGCAAGACGAACCAGGAAGCATAACTGAGCTAGGCAGATTGGAGAACACGATTGAGGCCTGGAATTTGGCCAATATGTCCCTGCCCAATAGGGGCACAGGACACTGAGGCATTACCAGAAACTGGTGGGTGAAGGGATGGTGGTGAAGACAGCAAGAAGGCATAGGAGTCTTGCGGGGGCGAATAGCATTTCCCTCTACCCCAACAATAGGGGATGGTGCTACGGTGGTGGGACCCCAAAACTCCCTCAAGACTGAGAAGGTGGCTCCTGTATCTAGCAGGAAATTCACGGGGCGTCCATCAACAAGGAGAGTAACCCTGGGCTCCTTCAATGCGATGTCAACGGTCAGGAGAGGAGCCCCTGGGCCCCTTCAGTCTTCCGTGGCCAGTGCCAGCAGGCTGGGGTTTGTGACCGGTCCAGCCCCCCTGCGGGAGCTGGGGCAGTCGATGCCCCAATGGCCCATCTTGGAACACTTTGGGCACGGGCGCTTAGGGGGCTTGGGATTAGGGCATTCTCTAGCCCAGTGTCCATCTTTCCCACACCTAAAGCAAGGCCCTGGTGGTTCCTCCTGTGTGGACTTATATGCCCCTTTTCTTGAGGCCTGAGCATCAGGGCCCCTAAGGGCCTGAGCTAACATTTGAAACCTTGATTGCTCAGCCTTCTCCTGCTTTAGAAACCTGCGACATTCAGCGTTTTCTTCGCAGTTATGATAGACTTTAAAAGCCGTAGCCAAAATCTCAGTCTGGGGAGTCACAGGGCCCAATTCTAATTTCCTTAACTGAGCTCGAATGTCGGGGTAGCTCTGAGACAGGAAATATGTCATAAGGACTTGACGGCCCCCCTGGGACTCAGGATCTAAGTTTGTGTATTTTTGGAGGGCCTTCGTGAGCCGATCTAAAAATTCAGAGGGGGTCTCTTCTCTCTTTTGAATAATGTCCTGTAGCTTATCAAAATTAACAGGTTTCTGAGCTGTTCGTTTCAGACCATCTACTATACACGTTAAAAACTGGTCCCTTAAGACCACGTCCCCTGGGGCATTGTAATCCCAGTGCGGGTCTCTGTCTGGCACCGCCTCAGGACCTATGGGGAAATTCGGGTTCATTCTGTGAGTCTCATCTGCATATGCTCTGGCTTGCTCCCAGACTCGCCTACGCTCTTCAGGAAGTAAAGTATTTGACAAAATAAAGTATGTGTCATGAAATGTAAGGCTATATGCTTGAGTGACCCACTGGAATTCCTTTATGTACGTCGTAGGGTCTGTTGTAAAGGAACCCAAGCGGAACTCAATTTGGGAAAGATCAGACATGGAGAATGGGATATGGACCCTTACAATTCCCTCCATTCCAGCTACCTCCCTTAATGGCGCGATTATCTGAGCTGCCTGTTTTCTCGAGCGCGTCATAGGAGGACTGAACGGTGGGGGCGGTAGAGTGTTAGGCGGGTCTGGGAGGGATGGTGCTGGAACGGCTGGGGCCGGGAGTTCTACGGGAGACGCTGGGGGAGAAACGCGGGCTACGCAATGTTCTCCCTGCGCCGCCGCCGGAGCCGTTGGGGAAAGAACCGAGGAGGGGGCCAGAGCCTGGAGCAGCATGTCTGGTAAGAGACGAGTCTCAGAATCCGAAGGAGTACGGACTGGAGGCTGGGACTGAGGCAGCGCGCTCGGCAGCGGCTGCATGGCTGGAGAGGGCGGGGGAGCTGTGGCCGGAGATGACTCGGAACCGAGCGGCGGGAGCTGAGCGGGCGGGGATAACGGCGGAAGCAACATGGAGCTGGGAACCGGAAATTGAGAGGGCGGGGGTAGCGGCGGGAGTGGCGCCCAGCTGGAAACAGGAAATTGAGTGGGCGGGGGTAGCGGCGGTGAGGGCACCAGAAATGACGTGGACAGAGAGGGCGGGTTTACAGAGGAGGGTTCTGACGGTGCGGAAGGCGGGGGCGGGGCGAAGGATGAAGGCAAAGGAGGGGGAGGATCTAAGCTCGGAAGCCCGCCAATTTCAAAATCTAAAGCCTGAGCTGGGGGAGGGGAAGCGGTCTGGAGCAGCCTCCGAGGCTGCTGGTACGGGGGAGGTGGAGCCTCTAATCCCGGATCGAAATCGGGGTCAATGGAAGATGGGGGGGAATCTGCCTGCCTATGGACGAGCAATACCATGTCGGGATTGCACCTGGTGCACAAAGAAGGATTCGAACATAGAAGGAAGAAGGCCTCGACATATGGCAATTCTATCCATCTCTTTGTTTGTTGACAAAAGCTGGAGAGTTCCCGTAAAAGCCGGGACTCCAGGGATCCTGACTCTGGCCACTTATTGGATAGCGGGTAAGAAGGCCAAATTTTTGTACATAGCTTTATTAATTTGTTTTTGTTAATTTGGGGTTTTAAGCCTAAACGTGCTCGATTTCTTAGGAGACAGTTGAGAGGCGTGTCGGCTGGAGCTGATAGGGAAGTTCCCATATTTCCCGTTAACGGGGAGGGGCTGATGCAATACTTTGGAAGGTGTCCCTTTCCAAGTATGTATCAGTAAAATCCAAGTCTGCTCGCCCAATCGTCACCAGGTAAGACTAGCCTTGGGACATCTAACCACCTTCCGTCCCGGACGGCAGGTTTAAAGATGCCGGGGAGCTGTGAGCTTACTCCATGGAGGTTTTCAGATTTTTTTCCGTTCCGAACGGAAAAACGGAAGCTCAAGCCCGGAGTGCGGAGGGGAACTTTCCTAGCTACAGACAGCAGAGAGCTGTAGTCTTACAGCTGGAAATTTTAAAGCAGGCGGATAAAGGTGGGGGAGGGGGGGAGAGTACCCGGGGTCCACCGTCGCCCTGAAGGCTTGGGTGGGGTGTGGCCCCCCCCTGTAAAGGCCGCGGGCGAGATTGCAGGACACTCGACAGTCAATTCTCGCCGCGCAGTGGCCAAACAGATTTAGGAACTCGGGGTGGATGGGGGCTTACCGAAGTCCAGCGATGGTGTGGAAAGGTGGGCAGATACACGGAGACGTGTTGGACGCTCGTCTCCTTCCTGGCCAACGCACCAAATGTTAGCGAAATTTGCAGGAATGGACGGACGCTCGAACTGTCGTATAGGAAAAGGAAAGGGGTTTATTGAATTACCAAAGAAACACGTGGAGGGGATGGGGACAAACTGCGGGGAACAAACGGGAGCTGGAGCACGCAGGAACGGAGAGCAGGAACAGAGAGCGGGAACAAGGGCAGAGTTCAGTCCGGGGCTGGTTTAAATAGAGTAGGGGCCATAAAACCCCTTGGAGTGAGTCCTTGTCCTATAGGCCAGCAGAGGTCAGGGGGGCGGGTAGTGGACAGGGGACTTGCTGGTCAGGTTTTTGGTCACGCTGAGGATCCTGGGAGCTGTAGTTTTCCACAAGGCACCTAGGGAGGTGTGGCCTTCTGCCTGGGAGGTGCGGCCTCCTGCCTAGAATCCAACAACCAGTGATCAAACATAGGATTTTGCACCTGCTAGGAAAGCACTCTACCACTGAGCTACATCCTTGATGCTTTTTAATTTTTATTTTGATACAGGGTCTTGCTAAGCTGACCAGGCTTGTCTCAAGCTTGTGATCTTCCTGCCTCAGCCTCCTGAGTTGCTGGGATTACAGGTGTGCTCCACTGCACCAAGCTAAAACACCTTTTTTTTTTTTTTTTTTTTGGTACCAGGGATTGAACTCAGGGGCGCTCGACCACTGGGCCACATCCCCAGCCCTTTTTTTGTATTTTATTAGAGACAGGGTCTCACTGAGTTGCTAAGTGCCTCCCCATTGCTGAGGCTGGCTTTGAACTCGCGATCCTCCTGCCTCAGCCTCCCAAGTGCTGGGATTACAGGCGTGCGCCACCGCGCCCGGCTTAAAACACCTTTTTTAAAATGTAGTCATCAGGGGCCTAATAGTAGTCCAGACTGTTTTGTGGGTATATGAGGTTGAAATAAGAAAACAAATTTGTGGGAGGTCCTGTAAAGTCGTGACTCCCAACTTTCCAGGGCAATTATCTTTTGTTTCCCTACATATAATTTGGAACCTGAGAGTTTTCAGTGTGGCTGTCTGTGCATCCTTTATGGTGGGGAGTAAGATCAATTCTGAGGAGGGTACTTATATCTAAAAGAAAAAAATCTTGCCAAGTGGTGGCACATGCCTGTAATCTAAGCTACTGGGGAATCTGAGATAGGAGGGTCACAAGTTTGAGGCCAGCCCCAGCAATTTAGCAAGATCCTCAGCAACTTAGCGAGACCTTTTCTCAAAAAATTTAAAAGGGCTAAAGGATTAGGGATGTAGCTCAGTGGTAAGGATCCTTTCCCAGCATGTGTGAGGTCCTGGGTTCAATCCCCAGTACAGGAAAAGAAACTAAAAAAAAATCTTCAACCTATGAAGAAAGATGTTAAGAAAATGATAACAAAAATGGGGAATATTCTGTTGCGTGAGTAGTCCTAGCATTTTGGCCCAAGAAAGTATGTTAAAAGAAATTCTTTTCTAAATTCTGTTTTCTAAAATCTCAGATACCTTTCTAGTTAACATCTCCAACTCTGCTCTTTAAAACTGTGAAGATCTCAAATTTTGTGAAGGGAATTGAAAAAGAATGATTAAAATAAATTTTCTCTTTAAAGAACAGATAGTTTACTTAAGTAACCAAAAGTGCACAATGAAGTACATCATTCTTGTATTAGCTCTAATAGCAAACAATAGACCATTTGGTGTCAACTGATTCTTTTAAATGAAACTCAAGAGTGAGAACAAAGTACAGCTAATTACTGTAAACAAGCCCAAGGGGACACAGAACTTGTATTACTATTGTGTGCAAAGGAATACTAATAGAATATTCAGCCAAACATATTTATTCATCAGATTATTTTGTGTGTGCTTAAATCCAAATTCTAGGTTTTATTTAATATTTCCCACTTCATATAGTCATATTTTCCATTATCAAAATTATTCATAATGGAAGGCAGTAGATGTTGTAGCTAAGATTATTAATTTTAAACAGTGGAATGAATCTGATTAAACTTTTCTGTGTATATGTACAAATATACCACATTGAATTTCACTTTTATGTATATCCATAAGGCACTAATTTAAATAAATAAATAAATAAATAGAAAAATATCAGTAAAGAAGAATAAAGTGGAGGGAAGAAGAGAGGGAAATGGGAAGTACTGGGAACTGAATCAGAGCAAATTATATTTCATGCTTTTATAACTGTGAAAATGAACATAAATATTATGTATATATACAACGAACTAAAAAATATTTTTAGAAGACAATAAACTTTGAGTTGGGCATAGTAGCATAGTCTAGAATCCCAGTAACTTGGGAGACTGAGGCAGGAGGAGAGAAAGTTCAAGGCTAGCCTGAGCAATTTAACGAGACCCTGTCTCAAAATCAAAAGCAGAAAGGACTGAGGATGTAGCTCAGTAGTAAAACATTCCTGGGTTCAATCTCCAGTACCAAACAAAAAAAATTAAGGGACTGGAGATATAGCTTAGGGTTAAAATATCCGTGGGTTCAATCCCCACTACCACCAAAAAGATTATAAGCTTTGAGTAAAGTGTGAAAATATGGTTTCTGCCAGTTCTCAGTTGTGTTAACTTGGGCAAGTTTCTGAACTTCTGTGACTTCTGAAATTTGCTTCTGAGCATCTATTTTCACCTAGTACATCTTAAGCAGGGTTCTAGTGAGAACTGAATAAGGTCATGCGTATGAAGGAATTAATAGAATGTTTGGCATATAAGTACCTAGTACATCTTGCACAGGGTTCTAGTGAGAACTGAATAAGGTCATGCATATGAAGAAATTAATAGAATGCTTGGCATTTAAGTACCACCAAGTGTCAGGTGCTGTGATAATGCTATCATTTAATTCTTACATTAAGTGATGAAGTTAAATGAAAAAGAAAAACACTTCTTAAAATCCCCAAAGTGGCTGGGGTTGTGGCTCAACAGTAGAGTGCTCGCCTAGCACGTGCACGCACGGGTTTGATCCTCAGCACCATATAAAAATAAACACATTGTGTACAACTAAAGCAAATAAATAATTTTTTTTAAAAAATCCTTGAAGGGCTCCATGATGTCCAGGTACTCTGCAACTTGAGCAAATTTGAGAACAATAGCATAGCATAACTATCCCTGAACCCAAAATATTATACCTTAAAAGAAAAATGGGCTAAAAGTAAAGTTTTAGATTAAAAAAAAAAAAAAAACATGAAAAGGAGCCTTCAGGGAGGAAAACTATGCAATAAAAGATGCTTCTGGGTGGAGGGGAAATCCACATCCAAAGGTCAGACAACTATGATGTATAGGATCTTTAGGGAGACTGCAATGGTTTAATATGTCGTCCAAAATTCATACATTGGAAACATAATCCCCAAATTAATATGTTAATAGTTTTTGGAGATGGGGTCTTTAGGAGGTAATTGGGATTAGGTGGAGTCATAACAGTGGGGCTCCACAATGGCATTAGTGGCTTTATAAGGTGAGGAAGAGAGCCAGGTGTGGTGGCACACGCCAGTAATCCCAGCACTTGGGAGGCTGAGGCAGGAGGATCGAGAGTTCAATGCCAGCCTCAGCAATGACGAGGCACTTAGTAACTCAGTGAGACCCTGTCTCTAAATAAAATACAAAATAGGGCTGGGATGTGGCACAGTGGTCGAGTGCCCCTGAGTTCAATCCCTGGTACAAAAAAAAATTAAATTAAATTAAATAAGGAGAGGAAGAGAGACCAGAGCTAACATGCTTCCTCTACCTGTGTAATTCTCTCTGCCATGTTGCCATGAAGCAAACACACACTTAGTGTTGGATAAGATTCAGGCTGGCAGGCCATACCCCCAGGCATCTTCCCGGAAGTGCCCACCTCTCACAAGAATTCACTTTTGGCGGGCTCCGAGTCCCCGCCCTTCCTGATCCTGGGAATACTCGCCTCTCGCGGGAATTCAAACCAGGGTGGGCTCTCCCTTTCTGAGCCAATCCAGATATGCTCTTGCCTGCTTTCTCGAACGGGTCAGGGGAGGACTGAACGCAGAGGGCGGCAGAATATCCCGCGAGTCGGGTAGAGACACCGTGAGAGCCACTGGGGCTGAGAGAAACTCCGCCAGAGACGCTGGGGAAGAAGCACAGACTGTGCAGCTCTCTCCCTGTGCCACTGCCAGAGCCATTGGGGAAGAAATCGGGGAGGGGGACAAAGCCTGAAGCGGGGCATCTGGTAAAGAACGCATCGCAGAATCCGAGGGAGTGGGGGCTAAAGTCTGAATCGGCGTGTCTGGTAAAGAACGCATAGCAGAATCCGCGGGGGTCGGGGCTAAAGTCTTAAACCATGCAGCTGGTAAAGAACGTGTCGCCAAAGATGGCGGAGAAGGCGTGGCAGGAGATGATGCAGAACTAAGTGACGGAAGCTGAGTGGGCAGGGATAACGGCGGAGAAGGACAGGGCGGGGAAGGTGGTGGCGGAGGCACAGGAAATGACGTGAAAGAAAGAGGAGGGTCTTCAGACAAAGGCACGGTGATTGCGGAAGTCATAGCCGAAATGGAGAGAAGGGGAGGGGTGGAAGATGATGTAAACGGAAGAGGAGGGTCTACGGGCGAAGGCAGGGTGATTGGGGAAGTCAGAGCCTGAGCCGGGAGAGGGGGAGGGGCGGAAGGTCTGGACTGCTGGTATGGGGGCTGTGGGGCTTCTAATCCTGGGTCAAGGTCAATCAAGGATGGAAGCGGGTCACTGGGTTTGCATGCTAGTGAAACGGTTTCAGGACTACACTGAATACACAGGGAAGGATTTGAACGGAGAAGGGAAAAGGCATCTATGTAAGGCAACTCTGTCCATTTTTTCGACCGTTGGCAAAAGCTGGAAAGTTCCTGTAAAACCCGAGCATCTAGGAACCCTGACTCTGGCCACCGATTGGATAATGGGTAGGAAGGCCAAATTTTTGTACATAACTTTATTAATTTCTTTTTCTTTATGTGTGGCTTTAAGCCTAAGTTTGCCCGATTTTTTAGGAGGCAATTAAGAGGAGAATCAGCTGGAATTGATAAGGAAGTTCCCATATTTCCCCGTTAACGGGGAGAGGCTAATACGATATTTCGAAAAGCGTCCCTTTCAAAATATGTATTAGAGTGAGATCCAAGTCCGCTCGCCCAGTCGTCACTGGGTCAGGCCGACATGGAGCACCGTGAGAAGTGTCTTTCTCAAGATGCCGGAGGACTATGAGCCCCCTGCGCAGGGAATTCTCGTGTCCTGTCCCGGACGGGAAAGAAAAGCTCAAGTACGGAGTGTGGAGAGGAACTTCTCTACCCACTCCCAGCTGAAAGCTCTAATCACTACAGCTGAAAACTTTAGAGCGGGCAGATAGAGGTGGGGGTGGGGGGGGAGTTCCTGGGGTCCACCATCGCCTTTAAGACTCGGATGGGGTGCTTTCCCCCCTGCACAGGTCACGGGCAAGATTGCCGGAAAATTGACGGTCAATTTTCACCACGTAGTGACCAGACAGGTTTAGGAACTCGGGGCAGGGGCAAGGGTGTGAGGCTGCCACGTGGCACAGACTCATGAACCCTGACAGACAAGCGCAGACTCCGGGTGGGGGCTGTCGGATGCGGAGTGTGGTGGCGACAGAAGCCGCGGGCAGGCTGGAAGCATGTTCCCAGAAAAAAAGGAGAGAGAGAGAGAGAGAGATTGAAAGGGAAAGAGCGAGCTCCTTGGGGTCCACTATAACCTTGAAGGTCTTAGGTGGGGTGCAATCCCCCCCATATGGACCACAAGTAGGGCTGCCGGACGATCAATGGTCAGTTCCCACTGTGAAAGGCTCAACAGGTTTAGGAGCCCTGGGGATGGAGGGGCTTACCAATCCGATGACCAGCAGTGGATGCGTTGGAGTGGCGATCAAAAATGAGCGAAAGGCTGAGTAAGGTGGTTCCAAAAGCGGTTCCGAGATGGTTATGCCCTCCGGAGGGATGAGGTTCCCGGCCAACGCACCAAATGAAGGGCAAGAACCACACCGGGACTGCCTTGTAGAAAAAGGGGGAGGTTTATTAAGGGAAGGGGAGAAAGGGGGAAGGGGGAAAGGGAAAAAGGGAAAAGGGGAACGGGAAGGGGAGAGCTGGTGAGATTATGACGGCGAAAAGAAAAGAGAGTTCTGGACAAGCCGGGGCTTAAGTACAGAGGGGTGGGAGCATGACTTGTATGGTCTGGATTGGCTCAGAAAGGGAGAGCCCACCCTGGGTTGAATTCCCGCGAGAGGCGAGTATTCCCAGGATCAGGAAGGGCGGGGACTCGGAGCCCACCAAAGGTGAATTCTCGCGAGAGGTGGGCACTTCCGGGAAGACGCCTGGGGGTATAGCCTGCCAGCCTGAATCTTATCCAACACTTAGCAAATGCTGATGCCATATTCCTAGACTCGTTAGCTTTCAGAACTGTGAACTAAATAAACTTCTATTCTTATAAATTACCCAGTCTCTGGTATTCAGTTATAACATCAGAAAATGGACTAAAAGCTGGGAGTGGTGGCACATGCCTGTAATCCCAGTGCCTCAGGGGGCTGAGGCAGGAGCATGGGGAGTTGAAAGTCAGCCTCAGCAAAAGTGAGGCACTACGAAATTCAGTAAGACCCTGTCTCTAAAGAAAATACAAAATAGAGCTGGGGATGTGGCTCAGTGGCCAAGTGCCCCTGAGTTAAATCCCTGGTACACCCCTCCACACACAAAAAAAAGAAAGAAAATGTACTAAGAGCATAAATATTACTGCCTTACACCTGAGTTTCTATGGGAGGAAATCATAAACCAGTGTTTTTCTTGCTCCATCCTCTTGCATTCTCTAGAAACTTCATTCCCCATTTTCTTCCCACATGTTCTCCAATTCCTTGTGTTCTCCACCCAACCCGTAAAATTCTGAAAAACTAAAAATCTCATAAGTTCTGTGGGGTTTGGTACTCATATCTTTCCATTTCTCTTATTTTCTTCTAGAGCTGGTCCAAGAGACAAACATTGTCATGGCCCTTGGCCATCAAAGTAAGACTTTTCCTGGTACCTGAAAAAGGTATGACAAGTGGCCATCAGTGTTCATGTGTTCTCAGTTCCCAATAAAGACGGTGCTGTCTTTCAATGATGGAGAAGCCAGTGGTGTAATCTCTCAGGGTCCTGCCGTGGTTGTTGACATTGAGGTTGTTGACATATTAGAATAAAGTTATTTTCATTTTCACTTGTTAAGTTATTAGAAATTCTTTTTTTAATATTTATTTATTTGCTTTAGTTGTACACAATACAATGCATTTATGTTTACGTGGTGCTGAGGATCGAACCCGGGCCGTGCACGTGCGAGGCGAGCGCTCTGCCGCTGAGCCACAACCCCAGCCCTATTAGAAATTCTTTGCTGTAACATGTGGGCATGGCTTCAAGGAGGGCTGGGCCAGATGATATCTGTGACAGATACTCTAGGGGATATATAGATATATCTATATCAGATATATAGGAGGACACAAGTACTCACATTTGCACAGGCTCAATGACTCTTAAGTGAGCTACATGACACTCTTCAGATGATTTATTTCCCAGGAGGCTTCCTGATGATTATGCCTTATCGAAGAGTCCAGTGTCGGGCTGTGATTGTGGCTCAGCGGTAGAGCGCTCACCTAGCCCGTGGGCAACCCGGGTTCAATCCTCAGCACCATGTACAAATAAAACACATTGAATAAAATGCATTGTGTACAACTAAAGCAAATAAATAAATTAAAAAAGAGCCTAATGTGCTCAGCCAGTTGTGCCTGACTTCCACAGCAAATACCACTTAAGTTCAGGATGGGGTTCTCTATTATCATGGGATGGCCAAAAGGAAGAACTAGGAACAGGGAACTGAAGTTCAATGAGCAGGTCTACTTATCATGAATCATTTACTGAATATCCACTGTGTGTGTGCTTCACAACATCCTTGCAAACCTACCATTATTATGCACATTTTACTAGTGAGGAAATTAATGCTCAATTGGTTAAAGTAACAGGACCAAGACCAGAAAGAAAATAAATGACAGGGTTATTTATTTATTTGTTTGTTTGTTTATTTATTTATTTATTTTAATTTTTGGTGCTGGGGATTGAACAAAGGGTCTCATGCATAAGAGTCAAGTGCTTGGCCACTGAGCCACATTCCTAGCCCCCAGAGTTAAAATTTGAAAGCAGTTGTTCCTACTTCAGTTGTCTTTGTGGTGATATTCTATAGCAATATTCTTTTCATGCTTTTATCACAAGGAGTTATGTTTGGTTCTAGGGGATTACAAGTATGTATGTATAAAAGGACAGAAATATACAGGAAGACACATGCACACATATTTGATACTATAGCATTATAGCTTTTTGAAAGATTGTAAGAGCCAGGCATGGTAGCACACACTTGTAAACCCAGCAACTCAGGAAGCTGAGGCAGGAGATAAATAAGTTCGAGGCCAGCCTGGGCAATTTAGTGAGACCCTGTCTCAAAACAAAATGAATAATTTGTTGTACCCAATTTGCAGGAAAAAATTGTCACAAGCCACTTACGTAATAGCCAATGAAGCCTTTATTCCGGCTGGGGCCACCAACTACTACCCACACAAAGCAGGGTGGTAGAAAATGGCGCCTGCTCATAGCTAGGGCAGGGTTTATAAAGCACAGGGTTAATAGGCCCTCAGAGATGGTTTAAGGGTGGGTTACACCCTCAGGTGGAGATGGGTTTAAGGGTGGGTTAATACAATATGCCCTTAGGTGGAGATAGTTTAAGTCACCTTTGCTTATTACAAATAAATAAAAAGGGCTGGGGGAACAGCTCAGTGGTGGAGAGCCCCTTGATTAAATCCCTAGAAAGGTTATGGGCACTTTCTAATTCAGGAGTCACCAAGCTATGGACTGAAGTTCTACAACCTGAGTTTGAGAATGAAGTTTTATTAAAATGGAACTGAGCTCATTCATTCACTTAGGCATCTCCTATGACTGATGTGCTCTACAATTACAGAGATGAGTAGTCATCACAGAGGTCATATTCCTGCACATCTAAAATATTTATCCTCTGGACCTTTAAGAAAAAGTTTGACAACCCCCATCCCCAACCCAACAAAATGTCCTGCTGGGTTTGGGAACTGCCCTCATTAGCAAATAATATCTCCCCGGCCCTACCCACAAGGAATAGCAGAGAATATAGTTCTATGTTTGGGGAGAAATCATCAACCATAAGTATTTAAAGAACCATAGCTACTGCTGGGAAAAAACACTAACATATGCAGGTTCTTAAACTGCCCTTGCTATGAATTTACTGCTGAGGAAATTGATGTTCAATTGGTTAAAATAAGTGGACCAAGATCAAACAGATGATAAATGACAAAGTTAAAATTTTTATTATTTTAAAATTCTTATTATTTATCTAGGGGAGATATTCATAGCTTTTATTATATAAAAAGTTAAGAATCGCATACCTGTAATCCCAGCAGCTCAGGAAGCTGAGACAGGAGGATGGTGAATACAAAGCCAGCCTCAGCAACAGCGAGGGGCTAAGCAATTCAGTGAGACCCTGTCTCTAAATAAAATACAAAATAGGGCTGGGGATGTGGCTCAGTGGTTGAGTGCCCCTGAGTTCAATCTCTAGCACCTAAAAAGAAAAAAAAAGTAGGAATCATTGATATAATTATTATCAGACAGCTTTATGTCTCACCTCAGGCATTGACCAGCAGGTTAATTTTAGACAGTTAGTTCAACTCTTGAAACTTCTTTTCTCATTTGTGAAAATAAGAATCAGGACCTCAGAATCAGGTCCTCCTCTAATTGTGTGAACCTACTTGTTATTAGAGTTCACTGAGAAGTTTTTGCTAGCTTCTGTTCTCTCCCCTATTCCCTTAAATCCAACATGACCATTACTTATATTCTCAAATGATATTTGTGCCTGAACCCTCTCTTCAGCAAATGGATGGTTAAACATACTGTATGATTCTATTTATATGAAATTCTGGAAATAACAAAACTAAAGGGATGGAAATCAGTTCAGAGGTTGCCAGAAGCTGGAATAGAGGGATTGATACAAAAGGTGTGGAAACAGAATTTTTTACTCTATGACATTTTCCTTGGTGTTAAGCCCATGAATACATTAGATTACATGCCAAAACTGACTTTATAAATGTAAGTAAGGTTACTAATCAGTTGACCTTAAAATAGTGAGATTATCCTGGATAATCCAGGCAGGCCCTATGTAATCACATGGCCTCTTAAAATCAGAAGCAGGCAGAGAGATTCAAAGCACAAGAATGATTCAATTCATTGTTGCTGAATTGAGAATGGAGAGAGCCAAATGTTCAGGAAATGGAGACCTCAGTCCTAGAGTTGCACAAAAATGATTTCTGCCAATACCCTGAATAACTGTAGAAGTGGATATTTACACAGTGCTTCCAGAAAGGAATTAAGCCTGAGTAACCCAGGGCTTTCCCTATGCTAGGCAAGCACTCTCCAACTGAGCTACATCCCCAGCACTTTTTATTTTGAGACAGATCTCACTAAATTGCCCAGATGGCCTTGAAAATGTAATCTTCCTGCCTCAGCCTCCTGAATTGCTGGAATTACAGCTATACACCACCATCTATGGGTAAAAATAATAGTTTTAAATGCCCTTTCAACAATAGATATGTCTATTATACCTGTAGATAGATAGATACAGATAGATAAATAGATAGAAATTTCTTAAATTTTTCATTATGGGGGACAGAGCTCAGGGCCTCCCACATGCTAGGCAAGCTCTTTACCACATAAATACACCCACGTCCTATACAATTTTTGTCAATTATACTTAGTAAATGGGAATGTATATGTGTGTGTGTGTGTGTGTGTGTGTGTGTGTGTGTGTGTGTGTGTGTGTACCCCTCATAGGTAGGATTGCCATACAAAATATATTATGCATCATTAAATTTGTTTCAGATAAACAACAGATAATCTTTAGGATAAGAATGTTCCATGCAATATTTAACTGGCCATTGGGAAGGTGGCTAAGTCTGATAATTCTGATCGTGGGGCATACCCATCTGTTGATGACTGTTCGCCGCCGGAAAGGGATTGCAGCCTGGAACGGCAGCGCCGCGGTAAGGAGTCCGGAGACAGGATGGAGACGAAAAAATTCTTTAATCTTTCTGTCTCTGTCTCTTGTAATTTCTAACACTACATACACACTCTCACAAGAAACCAAGGCACCTACTCTTACAAGAAACTACAATATATCTATACAATAGCGATAACCCTGTCCTTTCTCTCTCTGGTCTCAATCCATGCGCCCGAGCAGGAATGGCGCTTGCTCGATCTGCTGAGTCACTCCTCAAATCTCTCGAGATCCTGGGCCAAGTCCCGTGAGACTACGGAAGGCGACAATGCCCAAAAATGTTTATGGCCCGAAGTCAACCGCAATCTTAGCTATCTCCCCAAACAGGGCTCCTGCAGATGACTAATGTTAACGTAACATATGTTTTAAATATGTTAAGATTTTACTGGGTGACAGCTACATTAAGAGTTGGAGAGGGAAATAAATGTATAGGTTAATTTGAGACGGGCATGAGGAGAAAAAGAAAACTTTACAGTAAGTTGTGTTTGATGAGAAAATTACTTCATGCTATTTGAAGGCCTGCAAAAAGTCGCCAGAAAATAGTATATTAACAAAGGTAAGAAATTGCTATTGAGAATGCTGGTGTGGTAGCACATGACTATAATTGCAGCCATTCAAGGGGCTGAGGCAGGAGGATCACAAGTTTGAAGCCAGCCTAGGCAACTTAGCGAGACTATGTCTCAAAACAAAATAAAATAAAGAGCACTGGGAATGTACCTTAGTGGTAGAGCACCCATGGGTTCAATTCCCAGTTAAAAATAGGGGAATAGCTACTTAGGAAAACCTATTCAGGATCCACTGTGCCCTCCCACAATGATGTTGCACCTCACTTGGGCCCAGAGCAATAGAGTCGGCCAACCATGGACTAAAACTCCAAGACCATGAGCCAAAATAAACTTTTCCTCCTCTAAGTTGTTCTTATCAGGTATTTTGGTCACAGTGATGCAAAGTTGACAGAAGGAGGTTCAAATCACTCTGTCAGAAAGAGAAGTTTAATATTTAATGGGAGTGCTGACAAAATATTTTAAAAATTTAAAAAGAGAAAACCTAGTCAGGTAAATAGGACTTTGGGAAGAAACATCTAATAAGGCAGTGCCAGAAAGAATTCACAGGCAAGTAATAGTTTAAAGTTTGAGGAGCAGGTGAGTGGCTGCAGAGCAAGCAAATTCTAATTTCTTCATTCAAAAATTAATTTGACAGACACAATGGTGCAAATCTGTGGTCCCAACTACTTGAGAAGCTGAGGTAGAAGAATTCTTTGAGCCAGATGCTCAAGGCCAGTCTGAGCATCATAGCAAGACTGCCTTTCTTAAAAAATTACATTATTGTTGTTATTATTAATCACATATTTTGTGCCATTCATTGTTTAAGATACAAACAAAAGCCTCTCTATGTACAGAAAGTACATTGCAGCTGGAGAAAGGGAGTACACAGTGAATATAAATAAGAAAGTACATAATATGCACTTGATGATTAGTGCTATGGAGAAAAATGAAGCAGGGTATGGAGATAGGGAATGTGGATGACAAATACTTAAAATAGAATGCTCAGGGAATGCCTCACTGAGAAAATGGCATTTGAACAGAGACCTTAAATAGGAAGATAAAAAAAGTCATGCTCACATCTGGTGTAAAAGTATTCCTGCAAAAAGAACATCTGGGCAAGGAAATTGGTGTGGTTGATTTTCAGTGAACCAGAGGGAAAATAGCTTGAGGGGAGGTCAAGGAGGGATTGGATAAGGAACTGTAGATCTTCCCTGTGGTATTTCAAAGGCTAACATACATATCTTTCTTTTATTTTGCCGTGTGTGTGTGTGTGTGTGTGTGTGTGTGTGTGTGTGTGTTTTGGGGAGTGTACTAGGACCAAACCCAGAGCCTTCACATGCTAGGCAAGTGCTCTACCACTGAGTTACATTCCCATTAGCCTCCTCCCACCACCCTTTTTCACTTTTCTTTGAGACAGGGTCTTACTATATTGCCTAGACTAGCTTCCTGCCACAGCCTCCTAAATTGCTGAGATTACAGGTGTGTGCGTGCCACTGTGTCCAAACAAAGTATGGCTATTTAAAAGGGTCACTCTGGCTGCTATGTAAAGGATAGTATGTAAGGTGGCAAGGAAAGAAACAATATGACCAGATTTAAGAGCAAACTAATAAAAAATCAAAGTGTTATTCTTTGAATTATGGCTAAAAGTGGTGAAAATATTTTTTTATTAAACAGTAAAATGACACCAAGTTACTGTTCTTTTATTGTAGTAAAGAAATAGTTTTAAAAGAGAATAAAATCATAGCATTTGCAGATAAATGGATGGAATTGGAGAATATAATGCTAAGTGAAATAAGCCAATCTCAAAAAACCAAAGGCTGAATGTTTTCTTTGATATGAGGATGCTGACTCATAATGGCAATGGGGAAGGGAGCTCAGGAGGAATGGAGGAACTTTAGATAGGGTGAAGAGGAGGGAGGGGAAGGGAGGGGGAATGAGGGTAGAAACTTCATGGAAGGAGTTAGACATCATTACCCTGAGTACAAGTGTGAAGACGCGAATGGTGTGAAAATACTTTGTATGTTATAAGCAAAGGCGACTTAAACTGGACTTGGACTGTCTCCACCTGATGGCCCATTAACCCCCCCTTAAACCCTCTCCACCTGAGGGCTTGAGGGCATATTAACCCTGTGCTTTATAAACCCTGCCCTTGCTATGAGCAGGCGCCATTTTCTACTATCCTGCTTTGTGCTGGACGTAGTTGGTGGCCCTGGCCAGAATAAAGGCTTCATTGGCTATTACGTGAGTGGCTTGTGAGACATTTTTCCTGAAAATTTGGTACAACAGTGTACAACCAGAGACTTGAAAAATTGTGCTCTATATATGTAATATGAAATAAATTTCATTCTACCCTTATATATAACAAATTAGAATAAATAAATAACTTAATAAAGAAAGAAAGTTTTATGTGACGGAGTCCTCAAGAAACCACTTTACCTCAGTTAGATGCTTTGTTTAAAACCTGAGGAACTAGGATTTTTGTCTTGCATTATAAGAATATTTTGCAAGTGTTTTATAAAATAATTTGTCTGGGCCCACGTGCTACATCAATCTCTTCTCACTCCAGGCCTCCTACCTCTTCAGGACAGGCTAGAAGTCTCTAGTCCTTAGATAGCAAATTCCTGGCACACCTAGTGCCATTTTCCCTGGCCAGGCAAGTCATCACAGCTTTTAACACTGTATCTATGGAGCCTGAAAACAGCCTGAGAATCCTCAGCAACAGCCATTATTGATTCATTAGAATTTACACCACAAAGGAAACCTATTTAGCAAAACTGAGAGAAAGAAATGCAACTAATAGCCAACCCAGGTTCTGTTCAGCATGGTCTGGGACTGAATTCTATGAGTGTCTTCATTTTTATATTTTGGTACTGGGGATTGAGCTCAGGGGTGTGTAACCACTGAGCCACATCCCCAACCCTTTTTTTTTTCTTTTATTCTGAGTTGTTATATATGACAGCAGAATGCATTCCAATTCATATTACACATATAGAGCACATTTTTACATATCTCTGGTAGTACACAAAGTATACTCACACCATTCGTGTCTTAATACATGCACTTAGGGTAATGATTTTTTTTTTTTTTTTTTTTTTTTTTTGTGGTACCGGGGATTGAACTCAGGGGCACTCGACCACTGGGTCACATCCCTAGCCCTTTTTTGTATTTTTATTAGAGACAGGGTCTCACTGAGTTGCTAAGTGCCTCGCCATTGCTGAGGCTGTCTTTGAACTCACAATCCTCCTGCCTCAGCCTCCCAAAGTGCTGGGATTACAGGCGTGCGCCACCACACCCAGCAATGATATTTTTTTAAATATTTACTTTTTAATTGTAGTTGGACACAATATCTTTATTTTATTTATTTATTTTTATGTGGCACTGAGGATCGAACCCAGGGCCACACACATGCTAGGCAAGGGTTCTACCGTTGAGCCTGAGCCCCTGCCCCCGAACCCCTTTTTTATTTTGATTTTGAGACATGTTTTAAGTTGCTTAGGGCCTCACTAATTGTTGAGGCTGGCCTCAAACTTGTAATCCTCCTGCCTCAGCCTCCCAAGCTGCTGGGATTATAGGCATGAGCCACTGTACCAGGCAAGTGTCTTTCTAAATCACACAAAGGGAAATGAGCAGAGGATGACTTGTTATAAATGGTGAAAATTCTAAGAAGAGAATCTTGGAATTTTTTAGATGAGAATAATTTGAAGCATTCATCTTTGAAGAATTACTAACATTTTATTTTCTATTTCAAAAAGGCAATGATGTAAATGATAATAAGGTTAGTGTGAAAATGGTTTGAGCTAAATGTTGCAGGTAGAGAGATGCAGAAGGATTGTAAAGAATGGGGTTTGTTGGCTGGGGTTGTAGCTCAGTGGTAGAGCACCTGTATAGCACGTGTGAGGCACTGGGTTCAATCCTCAGCACCACATAAAAGAATAAAATAAAACAAATAAATAAATAAATAAAAATAAATAAATAAATTAAAAAAAGAATGGGGTTTGTTCATGCCAAATGGAGATGCATACATAGTTATTTGCCTGCACCTGATGGCAACCAAAGCCAACCTTAGCTTCTAAGTATGTTCAACATTGAATGCCTTTCCGTTAAAGAAATTTAAATATAACAAAACCAAAAGCAGTTTCCTATTTGCTGATGCATTTTCAATGTTTGTTAGTTCTCTGTTAAAGAAATGCACCCACCCATTTTTATTTTACACAACAAAGAAATTAAGTGCTAAATTATTCATAGTACACAGTTCCCTAGGCAATATTGATGTGCTCAACTTGGTTGAGACCTACAGACCCTAAAGAGTGAGTCAGTTGGCCTGGAAGGGCAATCAAACTGGAACCATTATGAACTAATCAGCGTTCTTGTTTGTTAACTGCCCCTCACCTATATAAGGGCATCCTGGGGATGGGGTTATAGCTCAGTGGTAGACTGCTTCCCTTGTGTGCATGAGACCCAAGGTTGGATCCCCAGTCCAACAAGAAAAACAGTATTGTGCCTGTAGTCCCAGCACTTGGGGATCTGAGATGGGGGAATCACTTGAGCTCATGACCTCAAAACCACCCTGACCAACACAGCAAGACTTTCATCTTCAAACAAAAGGAGGGGGTATGCTAAATGAAGATGTGTAAGACTGAGGATATTTCAACTGGGTGAATTTAGAGAAAATTAAAAATCCAAACTTCACCCCAACTGTATAGCTTGTATGCTCTGGCAAGATACCAGTAACAAATTCTGGTAGGCACACAGCTATCTGATGAGGCTGACTTTAACCAGTTTCATTAAGAAGAGTTGTGATTTTATGTATAGCCTGTCCTCAGTCGTGCTATCTGTCCCTTCATTGTTGTAGTTCCTTTTCTTGGGATCCTCTCCAATTTTATTATTCTGGTCTGATCACAGATAAAAAGCCTGGGTGCAGTCAGCAACATCTCAAGCATTTACCAAAATGTAGGATGGTTGCTTACTGGTTTCCACTCCTGGTTTTTAGTTTGTTTGGGATTTCTTTGTTTTGTACTTCTTTCTTTTCTACTTTCTTTAAGGTAAGGTCTGGCTATGTTGCCCAGGTGGGCTCAAGGGACCCTCTTGCCCCAGCCTCCCAAGTAGGTGAGAAAAAAGGGGCATGCCACCATGCCTAGCCCTCTTATTTTCCTTAATGATAGTATTTTCCTGAATATTTTGGCCAAAGAAATACTTGGGCAGGGAACTCAGTGAGACCCTGTCTCCAATAAAATACAAAAAAGGGCTGGGGATGTGGCCCAGTGGTCGAGTGCCCCTGAGTTCAATCCCCAGTACCAAAATAAATAAATAAAGTAAAAAAATAGAAAATGAAAAAGGCTGGGAATGTAGCTCAGTGGTAAAGTGTCCCGGTTCAATCCCCAATACTGTGCTTTTGTGCTAAGCAGTTACTTTACAAGTGAACTACACACCCAGCTCCTTTACTCTCTATTTAACAGATCACTTAAGTGGATCATGAGACTATTTGAAGTCCATAGTTTCCAGAAACTTCTCTGGAGAATTTATGTTGCATTTATTCTGAACAATGCTCCACTAAGAAATAAAAAATGAATTGATAACAGATTTTCAAGAGTGTTGAAAGGCAGCAGGGTAGTCTGTGCCTGAAGTCCCAGCTACCAAGGAAGCTGAGGCAAGAGGATCACTTAAGCCTAGGACTTTAAGAGCAGCCCAGGCAACACAGTGAGACCCTGTCTTAAAATTTAAAAAAATGGAACAGTTTTGGCTAAGGGAAGGGTCAGATTGTCTCTATCTGGAACCCTGACTTTATCTGTATCCTCTTTATGACAGTAATAATAATATCCACCTCATAGGCTGTTTCAATGGTTGAGTTAGATAACACAGAAACTGCTTAGCACCAGGAATTATATGTAGTATGTGCTTAATTAGGGTTACCCAGTACCATTATATGAATTTTAAAGTTGACTTTTGATTTTTAAGCATCTCTGTATGAAAATATATTTAATGCCATTTCAACTTAATAATTGGAAAGCTAACCTCTATTACTTATGTATATATGTTCATGGCTCACACTTAAGAAAACTGAAAATGCACATTTATTTGGGTGGCTGTCAGAAAATACCTTATACATGCATAATGCTTTATGGGTTTAGTTTGGTTTGGTTTGGTACCAGGGATTGAACCCATGGGCACTTAACCACTGAGCCACATCTCCAGCCCATTTTTATTTTTATTTTGAGACAAGATCTTCCTAAGTTGCTTAGGGCCTTAATATGTTGCTGAGGCTGGCTTTGAACTTTCGATCCTCTTTCCTCAGCCTCCCGAGCCACTGGGATTACAAAAGTGCACCACTGCACCTGGCTTGCTTTATGGTTTTAAAAGAGTCTTTCACATATATTTGCACTTAGTCCTCATAGTAACTCTGATAGGAGGAGTGAAATGGACTTTCCCAATACTATACAGGAATTGTGCAATGAAGCTAGTATTAGAACCTAAGTCTGTATCCTATTTCATGGTAGGCTGCTTTTATTATTTGTAAGACTTCCCTGAACCAATTTCACATACACAAAAAAGTATACTTAAGAAAATTTTTTTATTTCAAAAAATGAATATCTGAAAGTTTGTATGGCAAAGTTATAAAGAAATTTATCAGGTAACCAATGGAGTAAGCATAATATAATGTAATAGAATGCCCATTCCCCTCAAAGCCTGAAGAAAATGGAGTGCTCTCTTTATAACTGCACAGATTATAAATTTAATCATGATTCAGGCCCTAAAACCTCAGTGGTCAGAGATGCTATAGGGAATTTGAAGGGAATTTTATTTAAGTAAGATCATCAACTGCAAAAAAAAAAAAAAAAAAGCAGCTACAAATGGGAGCATTCTATAATTCTACTTCATCCTTGGTGAAAGATATTTTCATTTCATGCTGGGAGCTGTTCTTTCTCCATCACTCAGATTACTTTATGAGCCATTTGCTTTGCTGGTAAGTATTTTTTTTCCTCTTTTAATGGAATGAAATGGTACAAGGTTATAGCTCATTATCAAATTGGAATGCAGAAACAACATTAGCTACACTTTAAATATGCCACTGTAGATATTGTAAAAAAAAAAAAGAAAAAAATGTGTGTGTGTGTGTGTGTGTGTGTGTGTGTATAATGAAGTTTCTTTCCTGCTAAAAACTTTAAAAAGACTTTGACATACTCAAGGCTATTAACTTTAGTGAAATAGTCAAACTCACTAAAAACTTCTGATTGAAGGAAGACATTTCATATTTCTTGAAATTTTAACTATCCAAAAAGGTTTGAATTGTCAGTATGTAGACAAAAGGACAATCTTTCTAACTTTATGTGACTATGAAATCATTTAGTAGTTATGACAAACTAAATGCAAGCAAAAGTTTATTACTAGATATGAGTAGGTGACATAAAGTGAGGAATGAATGGGAAAAAATAAAAGGAAGGATAATTGTGTAGCATATCACCTAGTCTAAGGTTCATATTCTACATGGAACAGTTCAGGGTACATCACTTTTTTATTCTCTTGGCAAAATATAAAGGCACTTTAAAAAGTTAGATATTAATGATTTTAGGCTATAACATTTCAATGTGTTAAAGAAAAATTATAGGAAAATAAAAATAACACTGTTGGTAAAGCATATGCACTGATAATTGGGCACTCTACTTGGTGAAATATGAAGCTCAAAACAGGGCTCAGATGTTTAGCATAAAAATAAATTTCAGGTACTTAAAAAATACTACTTTAAGCCAGGCGTGGTGGTGCATGCCTGTAATCCCAGCACTCGGGAGGCTGAGGCAGGAGGATCGCAAGTTCAAAGCCAGCCTCAGCAATGGTGAAGCACTTAGCAACTCAGTGAGACCCTATCTCTAATAAAATTAAAAAAAGAGCTGGGGATGGGGCCCAGTGGTCAAGTGCCCCTGAGTTCAATCCCCAGTACCAAAAAATGCTACTTAGTTGGGCACAGTAATACACACGTCTGTAATCCCAGCAACTCAGGAGTCTGAGGTGGGAAAATCACAAGTTTGAGGTCAACTTTAGCAACTTAGTAATATCCTCAGTAACGTAGCAAGATCCTGTCCCAAATAAAAAATAAAAAGGCTGGGGATGTAGCTCACTGGTCGAGATTTCAGTCCATGGTTGGTTGGTTTGTTGCCTTTGTGCTCAACTCATAGCAGCTGGGAAGGGAAGAGGGAGAGAGAAAAGGGGAGGAGAGAAGGGACAGGAGTCTCAATGTCTCCTTCAAGGGTACACCCTCAATGGCCTACTTCCTTCATCTGGGTTCCACCTCCTGAAGCTTCTACCACCTCTCAATAGTGCAGAAAAGTTGGCAA
The DNA here is from genome assembly GCA_025594165.1 of Tamias sibiricus. NCBI lineage: Eukaryota > Metazoa > Chordata > Mammalia > Rodentia > Sciuridae > Tamias > Tamias sibiricus. Next base: position 106,334,826 of record CM046667.1, read on the forward strand.
CCAACCTTCAACAAATGGGCCGTAGAGTGGATACTTATCGAAGCCATAGCAAATTACTAGGCCATTCTTTCATTTTTAAGATGAAATGACAACCAATAAAATTTAGGGAAAGTACAATGTTTTTCATTCAGGGCAGACCTGTTATTTAACTCCAAAGATGCTATATATATATGCATTATAAAGAAAAAAGAAAAAAGAAATGCCATCCAGAAAGTTATATGGTGTTCACTATGAAAGAATTTCTTTCATGATATTACAAATTGAAATTTAATTTTAACAGCTTTCTTAGGGTATAGTTTGACTTTCAATAAACTACATACATTTAAGTTGTACAATTTTATAAGTTTTGATATATGTCTACATACATGAAATCATTGCCACAGTCAATATAATGAACAAATTCACTGCCCTCAAGAAGTTCCCCTGTACTTCTTTGAAATCCTTTTCTCACATCAATCCCTGCCACCCATATCCCAAGGCAACCAATGATCTGCTTTAGGTGACTATAGATTCATTTGCATATTCTAGTACATGTGGAATTATATAGTCTGAACACTTCTTTTGGCTGGCTCATTTCACTCAACATAATTATTTTGAGATCCATCCAAGTTGTTGAATGAATCAGAAGTTCTTTTTTTGTTGTTTTTTTGTTTTTTTGGTATCAGAGATTGAACTAGGGCACTCAACCTGTAAGCCATATCCCCAGCCCTATTTTGTATTTTATTTAGAGACAGGGTCTCACTGAGTTGCTTAGTGCCTTGCTGTTGCTGAGGCTGGCTTTGAACTCACGATCCTCCTGTCTTAGCCTCCAGAGCTGCTGGGACTACAGGGGTGAGTGCACCAACACACCAGGCTCAGAAGTTCTTTTTTTTTAGGATTAAGTTATATTCCATTGCATAGATATCTCAGGATTTTGTTTCTTCTTTCACCTATTGATTGATATTTTAAAAGCTTCCAGTTTGGGCTCTTTTACAAATAAAGGTGGTATCTACAATGCTTTTATTTATATATTTATTTATTTGGTACTGGGGATTGAACCCAGGGGCACTGAACCACTGACTCTCATCCCCAGGCCCCCTCCCTTTTTTATTTTGAGTCAAGTTCTCACTAAGTCGCTTAGAACCTCACTAAGTAGCTGAGTCTGGCCTCGAACTTTCAATCCTCCTGCTTCAGCCTCCCTAACCACTGGGATTCCAGCATGTGCCACCATGCCCAGCTCTTATTGTAGTATTAATTTTCATTTATCTGATCACTAATGATGAGTATCATTTCATGTGTCTGCCATTCATGTACAGAGGTCTCTGACTTACAGTGGTTCAACTTAAAATTGTTCAACTTTATGATAGTGAAAAAAACCCACATTCAGCAAGGCCCAGTGATTCATAGATGTCATCCCAACTACTCAGGAAATTGAAGCAGGAGAATTACAAATTTGAAGGCAGTCTTGACCATTTAGTAATTTAGACCCTGTCTCAAAATAAAGTTTAAAAAGGGTTGGACGTGTACCTCGGTGGTGGAGTACTTGCCTAGCATGTGAGAAGCCCTAGGTTCAATCCCCAGTACTGAAAAAAATGTATAATATGCATTCAGCAGAAAACCATACTTGAAATTTTGAATTTTGATCTTTATCTGGCCCAGCCGTATGCATAATGATACTGTGATGCTGGGCATCAACAGACAGTCACCTGATCACACAGGTCAACGACTGATTCTCTGCTGGGCACTGTGTCTTGAAGCTATGATTTGTGGTAGATTAGGTGTATAGATGCCTTTTTTTGTGTATGTATGGTACTGGGTATTGAACCAGGGCCTTGTGCATGTTAGCAAGTGTTGTCCCGCTAAGTTACATCTGCAATCTTATAAAAGACATCTTTAACAGATTCGTCACTATGAATTTCATGTGTTTTTTTTCTTTTTTGATGCAATTGCAAATAGTACTGTTTTATTTAATTTACAACTTCTGATTGTTATTAGCTAGTATATAAAAACAAAATTGATGTTTCAATTTTTATCTTGTATCCTACAACCTTACTAAACTTACTTAGTATAACTATTACCTTTTTATAAGTTCATAAGATCTTCTATATAGATGATTATATTCTGTGAATAAAAGAAGTCTTACATATTTCCTTCTATGAATGCCTTTTATATCTTGTCCTGTTACACTGACTTAAACATCTTGTACAATGTTGAATAGAAATGATGAGAGCAAACCTCATCTTGTTCTTTATCTTAGGAGTAAAGCATTCATTTCTTTTTAAACATTAATGTGATGCTAACTACAGTTTTCATAGATACTTTTCATCAAATTGGAAAAGTTATGTTCAATTTCTAGTATTTTGAGATACTGGACATGACATCTTTTTGAGCTTTTATAGTTTTTTTGGCGGGGTATAAGATTTAATAACCAACATAAACAGAAGCACACCAATATTTTTCCATTTAAAAAGATTCTTGAGAGGGTAGATACTATATGCCAAAGTGCCCAAATGGAGTTCTTACTCATCTCAAGAGGCAACTCTGGGACTTCTTGTTGCGTATCCTTCTGCAAAACACTTAACCTCTCTGAACCTCAATATTTTTCACCAGCAAAAAAAAAAAAAACAATAATATCACTTATGTAATGCATGGGGTTTGTATAATTTTCAAGTAAGATACAGTACAGAAAGGCACTTTGTGTGTTTTAACAGAGCACATAGATACGGGTGGTTCTATCACCAAAAGTATATGTATAAATCATATTATTTATTTATTTATTTGCTTTAGTTGTACACATTGCGTTTATTTGTACGTGGTGCTGAGGATCAAACCCGGGCTGCACACGTGCTAGGCGAGCGCTCTACTGCTGAGCCACAATCCCAGCCCCTAAATCATATTTTTATTTAAAAGCTTAAAGAGTATATAAAATGTCTGAAACCCAATAATTCTTTAAAATAGAAAATGTTTTTGGACAGGAAAAAGAAAACAAAATTTATCACATACCAAAGTCATGGGAGTATTAGACTTCTAACATAGAATGCAATTTCTAAGATTATTTCATTTTCACAGATATTTGTCATAATAGAGAAAAAAACCCTTAGTGATTAGCTCTCTCAGAGTTTCACAAAAAGGTTTTCTTATGACACAGTAAAGCAACAACTGAAAGTCCATAATATTTCTTACAAGATTTTGTTTGCAAATCTGATTCCTCTCCCCAAATTGTTTCAAGTTTAGGTAATAGCCTTGTTATTCCAGTTCACTTAGATTCTGCCTTCAAGGATAGCCTGGGGTGGTAGAAATAATCTCCATTGTAGATAAGGGATAATTACGTGATCCAGGCAGAAGAAATCAAGGTATTTAAATATGAAAAAGATGTATTTTTCCTTCTAAAATTGCTCAGAATAAACACAGAATCATCAACTTTTCATACATTTTTGAACCCTCTGATGGTTAGTAGGAATTGAATGTTCAATGAAATAATCAGAACAGGTAAAGTATCTCAGTTATATTTGGGGGAGGTGCAACTAATTACAGGAAAATTACATGTGAGGTCTACATATTCATTTTGAGTTTTCTTCAAATTCTCATTTTAAATATTTCTAGGTTTTGTAGCCAGGCATGGTGGCTCACATCTATAACCTCAGCTACCTGGGAGGCTGATGCAAAAGGATAGCAAGTTTGAGGCCAACCTGGGCAACTTAGCAATACCCTGTCACAATAAAATTGTGGGGAAGCTGGAGGCGCAGCTCAGTGGTAGAGCTCTTGTCTTGTTAAGCCCTGGGTTCAATACCCAGTATCACAAAAATATTAATAAAATATTTCTACTTTTTTTTAGTTTAGTTCCATGGACTACCTCCTTTCTCTTTTCTCTAGTTTCCACACTATTCTGGCTGATCCTGCATACTACGTACAGCAGAGAGTTGAGACATTTACAGTTAAGGCACTTTATATTAACATGGTTAAGTTATAAGTTGAGTCTGAATAACTCAACAAGTAAAGAGCAATTTGGACAGCACAAAAAGGGAACCAAAAAGGAACTTTTTATTAACCTTTTTTTTTTTTGCAGAGACATGCAGGGTTTTTAAATGTATCATTTATAAAATGAATGGTCTTCTTTTAAGAAAAATCTTTCCATTCAAAGAATTCTTGTATATTGAAGAGACATACAGGAATGACAAAAGATGAAAATATAAGGACTGAAAAATCTGCCTCCTAAAAATTAACCAGCCCACTGAAATATTATATAAGCAAGCAATGCTCTACACAGTTAGGATTGCTACATATTGCATGGGACAAAATTATACTAAAACTTATTTGTTGTTTAATCTCAAATTCAAATATAAATGGACATCCTGTAATTTCATTTGCTAAATGCAGCAAGGTGTTAAACCATCACATCTATGGTATTTAAAATTCAGAGTCAAGCTTTATAACTTAAAATTCTTTAAAGAACAAAGAGGTTTTTGAGGGGTATTGGAAATTGAATCCAGATATGCTTTACCACTGAGTTACAACCCCAGACCTTTTTATTTTTTGAGACAGGGCCTCGCTAAGTTGCCGAAGCTCGCCTCCAACTTGTGACCCTACTGCTCAGCTTACTAAGTCACAGGGATATAGGTATGCGCCATCATGCCCAGCAACAACCAAAATAATTTTTACACTGTTTTGTGGAGAAAAATATCTGTTCTTTCATTGATAATAAAAAAGAAATTGAGCTGGGCACAGTGGTACACACCTGTAATCCCAGTGACTCGGGAGGCTGAGGCAAGAAGATCACAAGTTCAAAGCCAGCCTCAGCAATTTAGCCAGGCCCTAAATAACTTAGCAAGACCCTGTCTCAAAATAAAAAGTAAAAAGCCTGGAGATGTGGCTCAGGGTTAAATCCCTGGTAATCAAAAAAAAAAAAAAGAAAAAAAGAAAGAAAGAAACTGAAACTTAACTGTTCCATTACTTAAGCTTCTAAAAGCTTAGAATGGTAATAATTTTATTTACAGAATTTAGATTTTAGTTTCCTACTCAATATCAATATAAATAGAAGAATGAATTCTAGATTTGCAAGTTTTCTCGCTAGCAATGGATTGTCTACCTTCTCAATCAGAGCCCTGTATTTATTAATAGATTTTCTGTTTCAGTAAGCTTGGGAAAAGAAGAAAAATTCAGGAACACAGTTTTTCTATTAGTCCTAGTATAGTAAGTACAATGTGGGCTCTGTATCTGCTTCACACTTGCTGAGCAACAGAGGGTTAACATCTTTTTCAATATTGCCACTCAAATTGCTGTTTACCATCTAAAGTACAGGGTACAGAGTAAGGAGAAAGGCCACAGGGCCATTATGCTTTGGTGGCAAAAGACCTATCATTATTTTCATTCTATTCAATACCTACAAACCATTTATTAAAGGACAAAATTGGAAATTCTCCACTTTACTCTTTTTGGGAACTTGTTTCATTTCATTTCCACAACCTGAGGAAAAGAAAGAGGGCTTTACAGATGGAGCATTGCAATTGTCAGGGCTTTTTGGTGGCCACAGGCTGCCGTTGTCTGATGACACTATGTTCATTGTTGAGACAATTGAATCATGTTTCTTCTCTATACAAAGTTGAAATATTTTAAAATTTTGCTGGGGTTGTCTTCATGAAACTGACGTATCATTTGGTCAGTTACTGAAGGAAACAAATTATGTGAGGTTTTCAGCCTGGAAGAATCACTCTCTTCACTGAAGATACATTCTATTTCATTTGTTCCACTCATTCGTGTCTTTATGCTATATATTACAGTTTATGTACATGGCTTATTTCTACTGTTCGACCATGAACTCTATAAAACCAGGGCCAAGAGTTTCCTTTATTTTTTTTTCTTGTACTGTAAATGAAACCCAGGGCCTCAAGTATGCTAGGCAAGCACTCTACCACTGAACTGAACCTTATCCCTTTTTATTTTATTTTGAGACACCGTCTTGCTAAATTGTGGAGGCTGGCTTTGAATTTGGGATCCTCCTACCTCAGCTTCCCAAGTAGCTGGAATTACAGGAGTAAGCCACCATGCCAGTCTCATGCATTGTTTCTTTTGTAGATGGACACAATACCTTTATTTTATTTGTTTATTTTTAAGTGGTGCTGATGATTGAACCCAGTGCCTCACACATGCTAGGCAAGTGCTCTACCACTGGAGCCACAACTCCGGCCCCCCGGCTCATGCATTCTTAATAAATATTTGTTAAAGAATGAACAGATGTGTGAAGTATTTTTATTTTGCACTAACTATAGCATGAGCAGAGGTATAGTCATATTGTGCAAGCAAGTATTTCAGAAAAAAACTTCTTTTTCACTAGCTGGAAATAAAAGCCTTTGGGGTTCTGTTACCCAGGACTACTTGGATGTGGAAAGAAAAAGGTTTTGACATTTTCCCTGCTGGCAAAATCTAAAATATAACAAAATAAATAACACTCAGCAACTAGGAAAATTTGGGGGGATTCTGTGGTAAATAGAGAAATTAAATTAAATTAAATAACAGAGGTTAAAAACAATTGATTATGTGGGCTATAACTCAGTGGTAGAGCACCTGCTTAGCATCTGCAAAACCCTGGGTTCAACCCCTAGAACCAAAACTGAAAAAGAAAGAAGGAAGAAAGCAAGCAAGAATAAAGAAAAGAAGAGATAAAGAAGGCAGCGAAATCACTATTGACTGTAAGTATACTGTATTCCAAAGTCTTAAAACATGTCTCTTGGGTTGGGGGTAGCTCAGTGGTAGAGCACTTTCTTAACTTGCTTAGAATGTACAAGACCCTGAGTTCAATCCCCAGCACTGCAAAAAAAATTACATACATATAAGTGTATATATACCATATGTAAATTACATAGACACACAGATAGTAAGGAAACAAGCAGGAATTCCATCTCAGGAATAATTTAGGTGGTTCATGACAGACTCCAGACCGACCCATGCTCTTTCCACTATACTTAATGAATAGAGTTTGCATCAGACTGCTTCAAATAATTATGTATAGGAGGGTGTGATGGTCCAGGCCTGTAATCCCAGCTACTAAGAAGGTGGAATTGGGAATATCACAAGATCAAGGATAGCCTGAGAAATTTAACAAGACCTTGTCTCAAAACAAAAATTTTAAAAGGGGCTGGGGAAGAAGCTCAGTGGCAGAACATCCCTGGGTTCAATACCTAGTACCCCCCCCCCACCAAAAAAAAACTGTATATATGCTAGTCTACTTGTTATGTACTGAGACTTCATGACACAGATATAACAATTTTGCAGTGTCAACTGAAAGCCTATAGAGGAGGAATGTCAAAAGGGAAATTAAATTGTTCAGAATGCATGGTATCTATTTCCTGAGGTTTGGACAACAGAAAATATACATGTACATAGATTCCTTCCACCTCCCCTCTAGCCCTATATCTATCTTCTAATTCTAAGAACTTGTTTTACTTATTCTCTTACAGGTGTACTCTCACCTTCCACCCTAGCTGAATCCTGATTCTAAACGGAATTGGGGACAACTTGGCAGCTATTGTTCACATCACATCACTCACAGGGAGACCACTGAAAGAGTCTCACAGCTTCCCCCCCTTCTCTGATATAGGTCTATCAATAACTTCTGGTCCTAGTTTGAATAGCCCTTCAACTGTAAGTTCTCTTTGTCCCTTCTCTCTCTAACCATCAACTTCAATTCCTCCCAGGGCCTGGTTTCTTGACACAAAACTCTATACTTGTCAACACTGAACCAGTACTACCTGGTGCCACGTCTTCTAGATGTTCACCACCAGCAGCATGTCCTTTGATTATATTACTAAAAATTACAAAACTGATGAAGTTTACAAAGCACTATTCAATTTGTTGTCCCTAAAATCTTGTATGCTTGGATACATATATTTCTTCTTTTTTAAAATTGCTGTCAGTTGGTATATTTAATAGGCCATCACATTTCATTAACTTAGCTAACTCATTAAGCCTAATCAGACATGGAAAATAAAAAGTTAATGAACAAAGTTAGAAAGTAAAGTCTGAATTCCAGAGTCATCATTTGCAAAACAGAGACTTGAGTTCCTCAGAAATGGCTTGCTTATTCCATAAGATTCTTCCCCCAAAATAAAGAAAATCCCTACATGATTCCTTGCCATAGAATCAGACCTTACAAAAATAATCCTCTAGTACATGTACTTCTTTATTTTTTTCCTTGGTGCTGGGAATGGGACCCAGAGCCTCACTCATGCTTGGCTAACATTCTATCATTGAGCTACATCTCCAGTCCCTGTTAGAAGTACTTCTTATCCTCATTTTAAGAAAAAGAAGCCTGAAGAATTGTGACTTCTTCTAGGACAAAAGGATATTAGGCTACCAGAACTCATTTTTCTAATAGACCAGTGCTCTTTCACCTACACCCTATTGCCTACTGTATCTCTCCCTATCTTTGACCTCAAGTTCTCACATACTTGCTTTTTGTCCTTTGCCTCCATGGTTCCATTTCTTAAACTACTGTGTCTCCTAAACCCACAGATTCTCAAACTTTAGGGTTGATCAAAATTATCTGGAATGCTTATTAACATGTGGATTCTGGAACCTCAACCCCAAGGAATCTGATTTAGTATATTTGGAACAGGGACTCAGGAATCTCCATTTGAGCAAGGGGATTCCTAGTGATTATGATGCAGAGTGTCCAAGATTTCCCTTTGAGAAATTCAGTCTTAACTATTCTGAAATAAGGCTACAATCAGATAATCCTTAAAGTGAACACGCAGGGGGATTCTTTAGTTTGAGTGTTGTGTTGCCTTAAGTTACAGGGCTCTTGCCCATTGTTAATTGAATAATGTGGAACATTCAATCAACACAGTTGTTCACTGCAATAAAATGTCAACATTTCACATCTTTTTTTCAAAAGACTTCTTAAGAATCGCACTTTCCACACACAGTCCTGTTTAAAGGAAGTACAGCTGGGCCTACTTTTACAACTAACACTTCCAAATGTGTCTAAAAAATATTTAAAATGAACAAAAGTGCAGCTATAGCTATATTTGCAGTTGTGTGGAACAAATCCATTGCCTTCAAAATTATAAACCTGGCTAATTAAAACTAGGAAACAAAAAAAAACTCTACTGAATAAAAATGGAATTTTTAAGCATATAAGCAATGGAATAAATCACATATGGAAAAATCAATAGACTTGATCTATAAAAAAATGGAAAAATATTGATGCTCAAAAGCCATTACCAAGCCGGGCGCGGTGGCGCACGCCTGTAATCCCAGCACTTTGGGAGGCTGAGGCAGGAGGATCGCGAGTTCAAAGCCAGCCTCAGCAATGGCGAGGCACTTAGTAACTCAGTGAGACCCTGCTTCTAATAAAAATACAAAAAAGGGCTGGGGATGTGGCCCAGTGGTCAAGTGCCCCTGAGTTCAATCCCCGGTACCAAAAAAAAAAAAAAAAAAAAAAAAAAAGCCATTACCAGCCTGGCAGTGGCACACACCTGTAATCCCAGCAAATCGGAGAGACTGAGGCAGGAGGATCACTATTTCAAAGCCAGCCTCAGCAAAAGTGAGGCACTAAGTAACTCAGTGAGACCCTGTCTCTAAACAAAATACAAAATAGGGCTGGGGGCCGGGCGCGGTGGCGCACGCCTGTAATCCCAGCACTTTGGGAGGCTGAGGCAGGAGGATCACGAGTTCAAAGCCAGCCTCAGCAATGACGAGGCACTTAGCAACTCAGTGAGACCCTGTCTCTAAATAAAATACAAAAAAGGGCTGGGGATGTGGCCCAGTGGTCAAGCACCCCTGAGTTCAATCCCCGGTACCACAAAAAAAAAAAAAAAAAAAAAAAAAAAAAAGGGCTGGGAATGTGGTTCAGTGGCGGAATGCCCCTGAGTTCAATCCCTGGTACCTATCCCCCCACGCCCTCCCCCGCCCCCCCCCCCCCCCCAAAAAAGCCATTACCAAACAGAAGAACCTAAAAGACAAGCGGCAAACTGGGAAAATATTTGCAACAAACATTGAAAAAGGATGGTATATTTGATATTTAAAAAACTCACAAAAGTCAAAAAAGGAAAATAAGAAACAGCAAGACCAGAAATAAATATACATTAGGCAACTTTGAGAACTTAATGGATATTTATACACATATTTATGTATGTATATATGTACTTTTCAGTGCTATAGATAAGACCCAGAGCATGTTAGGCAAACAATCTGCCACTGAACTACATCTCCAGCCCTATAGATTTATATTTTAAATGTTCAGCATTTTAAAGCACCAGTGATATATACAATTTTGTCAATCAGATTAAGAACTTTTAAATAATTAATTGGGAGAAAGTCAGTGAAATGGACAAACACAACTCAAACATTGGTAGTAGTTGGGTAAAATGGTACAAAATTTCTTTCAAAAAATTAAAATTTCTTATGAATGCTTCTTGAAAAAAAAAAAACACATCCTTAAATTCAGTAAGTTCCTTTCTAGGGTTTTAGTCTAAGGAAATAACAAACAATTCAAATACAAGATTAAGAAGAGAATTATTACTATGATAATTATTATCATTATTATTTTTGCAGTGCTGGGGTTCTAACCAAGTGCTAGGCAAGTGTTACACCACTGAGCTACACCCACAGCCCAAGATTTTTTTCTTTTTTTGAGTACTGGTGATTAAATCTAAGGACACTCTACCACATTTTTATTTTGAAACAAGGTCTGGCCTGGAACTTGTGAACCTCCTGCCTCAGCCTCCCAAGTCACTGGAATCACAGGCATGCACCACCACACTCGGCCTCAGAATTATTATTTTTTTTACAACACTAGGAATTGAACCCAGAGCCTCATGCATGCTAAGCAAGCACTCTTACTACTGAATTACATCTCTAGCCTCCCAGAATTATTATTTCTTAAACCTACTAAAAATGTAATAAGGCCAAGTCCTCAAATCTGTTTTGGGCATTTTTAAAAGTTATTTTATTAGTTGTTGATGGACCTTTATTTATTTATATGTGGTACTGAGAATTGAACCCAGTGCCTCACACATGCTAGATAAGCACTCTACCACTGAGCCACAACCCCAGCCCCCAGAATTATTTTTAAGAGTGAAAAATTATAATCAGATTACATGTCCAACAATAAAAGAATGTCTTAAAATAAACAATACATCATATATCCACATATCAGAATGTTATGTAGCAATTTTAAATGGTGTTTTCAAGCATTTAACTTCACTTAAAAATGTTTCAAAAGGACACTTTGTAAAAGCAAAGTACAGCATTTTATTTTTTTGGTACCAGGGTTTGAACTCAGGGGCACTTGACCACTGGGCCACATCCCCAGGCCCCCCCCCTTTTTTTGTATTTTATTAGAGACAGGGTCTCACTAAGTTGCTAAGTGTCTCGCCATTGCTGAAGCTAGCTTTGAACTCGTGATCCTCCTGCCTCAGCCTCCCAAGTGTTGGGATTACAGGCATGCGCCACCATGCCCGGCTAAGATACAACATTTTATATATAATATGACCACAATTTTCTTCTAAAAGATTTTATATGAACATAAAAAAGCTGTAAATAAATACATTAAAATGCTAACAGCTGTTATCTCTGAGTGTTAAAATTTTTATTCTCCTTTTAGTACTTTTCTGTGCTATCAATTCTCTATAATGACCATATGTTACTTTTATAATCAGAAAATGCAATAAAAGGTATTTCAAAAGTCGCTCTGAAAACATAACCAAACAAAGGAAAAGTTGTCAACTTAATTAATTTATAGTTTGCAAGTGACAGAGAACACTCATCATTTGTTTCTGTAGCAGGCACTGGAATCCATTTATGGAATGCCAGTGACCTTATAGTCTCAAGACAACTGCTTATCTGTCTCTCTAATTGAAAGAGGAGGATATGGAGAAAAGACAACAGTCTCTGGGAACAGATGTCTGGAGGGAGATAAAACAAGTATCAGCATAAAGTAAAAGGAAATTTTTTACTAACAATACTTAGTCTAACTTTGTTCTTTGTTAGGATTCTTAGACCAAAACATTTGTCCTTGTACAAACTGGAATGCCAATTGATCAATATAACTAACACCATTAACATTTACAATGTCTTTTAATTTAACAGCAAAGACTTTCCTCCAAAATTTAAAAATGTAAACATGAAAAATGTTTTATCCCTTAAAATATAAGGGTTAGTTTTGATAATTGAAGGACTGAAAAAGAAGATGACATGTGCTAGATTACTTGACCTACCTCATCAGAGATCAACTTTACATGAGAAAATACCAAAGTACCTAGTCAAGTATCCATGTTAGTTGCTTTATTTTGCAGTACTGAGGATTCAATTCAGGGCCTCCTAAATGATAGGCAAGTACTCTACCACTGAGCTAAATTGCCATTTTGTACAGGCTGGTCTAAAACTCCTGGGCTTAAATGATCCTCCCATCTCAGCCTCAAAGTAGCTAGGACTGCAGGCATGGCCACTATGCCCTGTTCCATGTTAATTTTATATTGATAATGCTATCTAAAAAGACCCAGGGGATAGAAATAATTCTGGTATATTATTTGTTAGCTGAATACTCAACTAGAACCTAAATTTCTTCATATTAAAATCAGCTGGTGATGCAGGAGGGAGGCAGAATCAACATTTTCTGCCCACCTCCATAGGAGGTCATTATTGGAGCATTCACAAACTCAAAGGAGGACATTTGACTTGGAAAAATTTAACAAATTTAACTGTCCATACTCAAAAGGACAGGTTCATAACTGAGAATTATTTTGGTTTGCACTAGGATAAAAAGAGAAATAAAAAATCCATGAGTTTTCTGTTTTTAGGTGGCCAAGTTGAAATAGGCAATGCATCTGTGAAAAAAAAAATCATAAAAGAGCTGGGTGGTGTGGTATACGCCTGCAATCCCAGTTACTCAGGAGACTGAGGCAGGAGGATCTTAAATTAGAGGCCAGCATGGACAACTTAGTGATACCATATCTCAAAAAAATAAAAAAATAAAAAAGATTGGGAATGTAGTTCAGTGGTAGAGCACCCCTGTGTTCAATCACCCAGGAAAAAAAAAAGTTATAGTCAAGGGACAGGGGATGTATCTCAGTGGTAGAGCACATGACTGGCATAAATGTACCTCAATCCCAGTACTGCAAAGAAACAAATTAAAATCAAACCCAACATTTTGGTAAAAGTTCTGGCAGTCAACTCAGTCTCTTTATGTTTTATCACATATTTATTTTCTCTATAATCAAATTTAATAGCATATCAAAAAGATCATACACCATCATCAGGTTGGCTTCATTCCAAAGATGCAAGGATGGTTCAACATACACAAACCAACAAAGTAATGAATCACACTAATAAAATGATGGATAAAAATCACATGCTCATCTCAATAGATACAGCCTAGGTGCCTGTCAAAGAAAGATTTTTAAAAAATGGGCCTATATGCACAGTGGAGTATTATTCAACCATAAAGAAGACTGAAAAAAAGAAGATTGAAATCTTGTCATTTGCAAGAAAATAAAACTGGAGGACATCATTTTAAAGAAATAAGCCAGACACAGAAAGAAAAGTATCCCATGTTCTCTCTCATATGTGGAAACTGGGGGTAGGGGGTCTGAAAGTAGAAGAGGGGTTACTAGGGACAAGGAAGGGGACTGGGAATATAGAAGAAGGGAGGGATGGCAAAGATAGAAGGATGTATAGATATGATCAATGCACAATGTATGGATGTATACAAATATCACAGTGAATCCCATTAATTTATACAATTAAAATATGTTAATGACTACAATAATAAAAATATATTTTATTTGTTCTATTGTATAAATGGGGCTTAGAAACCATAAATACAAAGACCCATAAGAAAAGTTCACTGCCTTTATGGAGCTATTGTCATAGCCTAGTTGGGGAAGTAGACAAATCAACAACAACAGTAGCAATAAGAGTTATGTTATGAGAATGCAGGAATAAAGCTTTATCTCTGCCCAGAACTGCTGAAGAACTCATCTCTAAAGGCATGCCATTTGATGTGGGACTTGAAGGGTAGGTGAGGATTTATTAAATTAAAAAGCAACATAAGGGGGCTGAGGATATGGTTCAGTTGGTAGAGGCCTTACCTGGCGTGCATGAAATCCTAGGTTCAGCGTTATGGAAAGCAGTATGGAGATTTCTTGGAAAACTGGGAATGGAACCATCCTATGACCCAGCCATCCCACTCCTGGGTCTATTCCCAAAGGACCTAAAAACAGCATATTACAGTGACACAGCTATCTCAATGTTTGTAGCTGCACAATTCACAATAGCTATGTTGTGGAACCAACCTAGATGTCCCTCAGTAAATGAGTGGATTAAGAAAATGTGGTATATACGCACAATGGAATTTTACTCAGCAATAAAAGAAAACAAATTAATGGCATTTGCAGGTAAATGGATGAAGTTGGAAGATATAATGCTAAGTGAAGTTAGTCAGTCTCAAAAATCCAAGTACCAAATGTTCTCTCTTATATAAGGAGGCTATTTCAAAGTATAGTTGGATGGGGGTACATAGGAGGATTAGAGGAACACTAGAATGGTCAAGGGAAGGGAGGGTAAGGGAGGGAGCAAGAGGGGAGGGAGGGGGAGAAAAAAAAAGGTGTTTGAATGAGACGGATATCATTTTCCTTAATGCATGATTGAAGACCTGAATTGTATGAATATACTTTGTATACAAACAGTTGTATGTAAAAAGATACTAAATATATGCACTATGAGTTGTACATATTAAAAATTATAAAAATAAAATTAAAAAAAAAAAAAGAAATCCTAGGTTCAGTCCCCAGAGGAGGGAAAAAATGGGGAACATTAAGGCAGGTCTCACAGAGAAAGGGTAAGTGATAAATGATGAGGTACTATGTAACAGCAATTTCTATTTAGGCCCTGTATTAGGTACTTTACATATGTTATATTTGATCCTTCATTCAATAACAATTTATTGAGTACATGCAATATACCTAAATCTATGCAGAAGTGCTAATTTTCAAAAATTTTGCCAAAATCTGCATATTCCTTGAAAACTCATTCCTTATAGAATTATATCTCATAAAATGATCTATAAGCATGATAAGTGGTGTTGAAAACTAAAAGGAAGTATTTTCCATTAAAAATTGTGTTGTCAGGTACTACAAACGAGCAGTCATATCACGGGATTTATATTAAGGCTTCAGGCAGCAAATGATCATGGAAAAGAATCATGCCCTGTACTGAGATTGAGAACATTGCTTTTAAGTTTATAGATGTCAATGTTTAAGCAAATATTTAGTTTCCATGGAATATCAAAGCATTGTAATTAACTTAATTTTTAAAATTTTTTATTGGTTCTTTTTTGTTATACATGACAGTAGAATTCATTTTGATTTTTAATAGAAATAAAACAAATTAGCTTGTGAACATGACACTATCATTTTATATAATTTTTTCTTTTTTTATTTATAATAGTAGTATGTATTACAATACATAGTGCACATATATAGCATGTTTTTACATACAACTGTTTGTATACAAAGTATATTCGTACCATTCAGGTCTTCAATCATGCATTTAGGATAATGATGTCCGTCTCATTCAACCACCTTTTCTTTTTATTCTTTTTCTCCTCTCCCTCCCCCCTTGCTCCCTCCCTTCCCCTCCCTTCCCTTTGACCATTCTAGTGTTCCTCTAGTCCTCCTATGTACCCCCATCCAACAACACTGTGAACTAGCCTCCTTATATCAGAGAAAACATTCAGTATTTGGATTTTTGAGATTGACTAATTTCACTTAGCATTATATTCTCCAACTTCATCCATTTACCTGCAAATGCCATTAATTTATTTTCTTTTATTGCTGAGTAAAATTCCATTTTGTATATATACCACATTTTCTTTATCCACTCATCTACTGAGGGACATCTAGGTTGGTTGAAAAATGTTATTAATAGTTATGTATTTCTTGAACTTGTGCTTTCATGCATGTTACAAATTATGCATCAATTTCTCTTTTAGAAATGAAACTTGTATTTCTCATTATTTATGAAATGCTGTAAGACATTTTGGAAAAAAAAATACAATACTAACCAAAAGTATTCAATGTAGGAGCCCTAATTAAGGAGATAGCTAAGATTGCGGTTAGCTGCGAGCCATAAAGCATTACCATCTTCCATGATCTCGCGAGACTTGGCCCGGGACATTACGGACTGGGTCAGCGCCATTTGCATGATCTCGTGAGACTTGGCCCGGGACTTGGCGGATGTGGTCGGAGCCATTTTGGGTGGTTGGGAGAGTGTGGATAGCGTGTGGGAGTTGTTGTTGGAGCCAGAGAGAGAAGCTGCAGAATAAAGAGCCTGTTTGTTTCCAGTCCGCCTCTGAACTTATTCCTGCAGCATCATTGCTCCAAGCGGCAATAGCTTCAGGCAGCAACAATTCAATTTTTTTAGCCCAATTTTTTGACCCTTACTTTGAAGGCTGAACTGCTCCAAAACTTCAGAGAGTTTTCTTACCTACAAACAATATTGGGTTGATATAAATATTAATGAAGGTATTGATTTATTTTTGAAAATATGCATTTAATTAAAAAAAGGAAAATACGTATAGGAAAGATCTTAACATTCTGAATCATTTCTGGTAAACAGAATAATAATAAATTGCTAATTTAAGTATTGCAAGACAAATTTAAAGGAAGAAAGAATCATCAACAACTGGTTCTAGTCTTACACCTCCACTCTGTACATCTGGGGAGCTCCAATATATTATCATATGTTGCTAGGAGATAGGACAGGCAGGTAGTCATATTGGGATTTAAAGAATGTACTATGGGGCTGGGTGTGTAGTTCAGTGGTGGAGAGAGCACTTGCCTAGCATATGTGAGGCCCTGGGTTCCATTCCTAGCAACACGAAATAAATAAATACTGTCAATGTTTTGCAATTTGTTACTGATGCTTCTCTCTTTGGTGGAATTTTTTGCTCTGTCAGTGTTAAAATTTACATTAATCCGGAATGATTCTGACATTTTAACAAGAAGTACCTGCTTCAACCAAGGTAAAAAAGAAATCCAAAAGGATAAATAAGGATGAAATTTATTTCTCAGATTTAATGAACACAAAGGGTTTCATTCTCCTTTAACAGAACAGAGAGGATCTTGTATGTGTAAAAGGTAAGGGAAAAAGGAGAATTAAGAAAGCAAAGTAAATGATGTCTTCCTATTGTGTGACAGAATGACCTAACATGGGACTACTATGCAGGCACTGCATTGTTCCTAATGATGTGAGTAATTTACTTCAGCCTTCCAAGGAATAATGTAGTGAATTTCATGCCTCTTAGTTTCAAAATCATTAGTTAGAAGACTGAAAAGACAGTCCAAATAAGGGATCTTTGCCCTGTTATGTGATCATTTGGGACACTATCTCAAAATTAACAAATCAGGTTGGGGCTATAGCTTAGTGGTAGATGTTCCATGCCCTGGGCTCTGTCCCCAGCAACTTAAAAAAGCAATACAAAAACAAATACCTCTCTTCTGAGGTTCTACTCACGTTTCCTTTGCCTTCCTTGCTTCCTTCTTAAACTCTCAGATTAGATCTTTAAAGCTCAGATGTTGCATTTCCTTTGGTAATACCTTACCAACTATTTGAACTCAGCCAGTTCCCTACTGTTTGTTTGTTGAGCCAGGGTCTCAGGTACTTGCCAAGGCTATCCTTGAACTTCTGGGGCCCCAAGATCCTACCTCTTCAGTCTTCCAAGCCCCTGGGGCTATAGACTTGTGTCACTACTGCCTGCCAATCCCCTATTGTTGACTTATACAGGAAACCCACAGCTGGAAGTAACTCCACCCTACTACATGGCATGAGTTATGACAATGTCATGGGAATGCATCATTATCTAGCATATTTGCAAAGCCACACTTAAAATGGAAATATATACAAAGAAAATTATAATCCTCCAAAATCCTCCAATGCTACCTGTTAAAGTAACTTTATAAAAGGACTTCAAAAGAATCCAAAGATTGAAGTAAGTAATTTTATTACTGTAGGCCTCAGTTTTACTAATCTATAAAGCAAGAGTGATAGTCTATATTTTTTCTAATTCAGAAAGCATATGATTTAGAGCTGAGAATATAGCTCAGTGGTAGAGCACTTGCCTAGCATGTACAAGGCCCTGGTTTGGATCCCCAGTACCAAAACAAAACAACAAAAGGAACAACAACAAAAAAAAACACTTATGATTTTTAATTATAAAATAAGTTACATTTGGGGGCTGGGGTTGTGGCTCAGCAGTAGAGAGCTCTCCTAGCATGTGCACAGCCCAGGTTCGATCCTCAGGACCATTAAGAATAAACACATTGTGTACAACTAAAGCAAATAAATAAATATTTTTTTAAATTAGTTACATTTTAAAAATTTATATATGTATGTCTAACCCGGGGCCTTACATGTGCTAGGCAAAGGCTGTAACCCGACCTACACACCCACTCCTCAAATTATTTCACTTTTTAAATTTGATACTTCAGGAGACTACATTAGATAAAATTAAAGGAAATGTCACAGATGTGCTTTGGGTGTTTTGTTGTAAACACATATTTTAGAATCTATTCCATTTGCTTAAGTGATTTATGATTGATGAAATTCATAATTCAGAGTTCATCAGGTAGGAGAAATTGGGCTGTAACAGTACATTTTCTGAAAAAAATGATAAATCATGCCTCTGTCTATAATGTACCTCGAGGATAACTGAAATTTTGTTCTTTTGTATTTGTAGCAAATAACTGGCTTAACTAAACCTTTCACTGAAATTATCTTACATTTTAATATCCTATAGAACACAGCCTAAAAATAGAACACCCTTTGTTTTTGGTCTTATAATGCTGAAGTAGCTCTGTTATTATTCCTGAGTATCACCTAAAAATATTACTAAGTAGTAAGGTAGAATTATATTCGTTCGCTGTCATTGGCATACATTGCGATTACACAAATTTACTTAGCCTTCAAAGTTGATCATTTGATTTTGTGAAAAGAAAACACCATGGGTAGAATTATGGAAAAGTAAATACACACTATTATACACAGCTAACAGTATATTAACCATTAGTGTAATGTCTTAGTCTGTTTGTGAAAGTAGCTTAGATTGGGTAATTTATAAACAATAGATATTGTTCACAGTTCTATTGGCTGGGAAATAAACAAGACAGGAGCTGATTTAGTGCCAGGTGAGGGCTCTGCATATCATAGTGCCTTCAAAAGGCCTCAGCTGTCATTAATGCAAGGCAGTTCTGTGGGGTCTCTTTTATGAGGGCGTCAATTCCAATCACAAGGGCTCCATCCTCGTGACTTAATCACCTCCCAAAGACCTCACCTGCTAATACCATCGCCTTGGTGATTAGGTTTCAACTTGGGTGAAGAAGCACAAGTATTCAGACCATAGAATTAAATAAATATGTCTTCTAATCTACAAAATTTACTGCCAGTGGGCTAACCAATTTTCCATGGAAGTAAAAAGAAGGTAGTCAGAAGTGTTCCCACTTGTACATTACTTCATGAGATAAAAGTACAATAAATATTTCCCATAAAATCCTATGGGTCTGTTGGGTGCAATGGCATATACCTGTAATCCCAGCAGCTCTGGAGGTTGAGGCAGGAGGATTGCAATTTCAAGGGCAGCCAGCCTCAGCAATTTAGCAAAGCCTTAAGCAACTCAGTGAGACCCTATCTCAAAATGAAAAGTAGGGCTGGGGATGTGGCTCAGTGGTAGAGCGCTCGCCTAGCACGTGCGTGGCCCGGGTTCAATCCTCAGCACCACGTAAATATAAATGCATTGTGTACAACTAAAAGCAAATAAATAAATATTTAAATAAGAATAAAAAGTAAAAAGGGCTAGGGACGTGGCTCAGTGGTTAAGCACCCCTGTATTAAATTCCTAGTACAAAAAAATCCTGTGGATCTAATCACAGGCTGTAGAGTCAGACATGAAATGGGGCCATCCTCCACCTACCAGCACACCTCAGCTCCTGCATCTCTAACCAAAATGACCTTGGACAAAAGTTACTTAATCTGTAAACCTTATTTGTCTCATCTGGAAATGGCAATAATGTTTTCAATTATGGGAGAGTTATTAATCTTAAGTGAGATAATGTATGTAAAATTTCTAGAAGGCAGCTTACCACATAGAAGCAACTCACTAAGGATCAGTCTTAGTAGTTGTCATTTATCTTCCTTCCCCATTGGAATTTTGTCATTATGGTTACATTCAAATTTGAAAGGTGAAAAAGAAGAGAGTAAATAGCTCTTTGTTGATTGCTTGGCATTGAAGACTATGAAGGCCTAAGATTGGCTCATTTCTATTTTAATCTCTTTTATATCTTTGCTCATGAGCCAACTCTTAAATACCCCTTTAAGAACACAATTCCAGGGCTGGGGACATAGCTAGGGTGGTAGAGTGCTTGCCTATCATGCACAAAGCCCTGGGTTCAATCCCCACCACCACCAAAAATAAAATGAAAAAAGAAAAATAAATAACACAGCCCCAGATGGGTGCAGTGGTACAAGGCCTGTAATCCCAGCTACTCCAGGGAATGAGGATCAAAAGTTTGAGGCTATCCTGGGCAACTTAGTGTGACCTTGTCTCAAAATAAAAATTTTAAAAATGCTCAGGTTATGTCTCTGTGATAGAGCACATCCCCAGCATTTGTAAGACCCTGAGTTCAATCCCCAGGATTACAAAACCAGATGCCAAAACTAAGACCATACTAGAGTAAGCACAGAAATCTAGACAGGGGTTGGCAAACTACAGTCCAGAAGCCCCATCTATTGCTGCCTATTCTTGTAAATAGTTTTATTGGCATACCAATCATGCCCACTGTTCATTTTATATGGCTGTTCAACAGCAAAGTTGAGTAGTTGTAACAGAGACTTATGGCCTGCATGCAAAAAAATATTTACTATCCCATCCTTTACAGACAATGTTTGTTGGCTCTTGAATTAAAATATTTCTTAGGAGTCTGATCTCATTTCCCATGATGTCCTTTCCAAAGGACTCTCAAATGTGTTTTTGTTGTTGTTGTTGTTGTGGTGGTGGTGGTGGTGGTGGTGGTGGTGGTGGTGGTGGTACCGGGGATTGTACTCAGGGGCACTCGACCACTGGGTCACATCCCCAGCCCTTTTTTGTATTTTATTAGAGACAGGGTCTCACTGAGTTGCTAAGTGCCTCGCCATTGCTGAGGCTTGGTTTGAACTCGCGATCCTCCTGCCTCAGCCTCCCAAAGTGCTGGGATTACAGGCGTGCGCCACCGTGCCCGGCTTCAAATGTGTTTTTAAAAATTTAAAATCTTAGTTAAGCTTAGTTATAAGCCTACTCCATTCCATCCAGGGAATGAGATTTATCCTACCAGGATGCCCCTCAGTATGTGATAAGGAATGCCTTTTTAAATGGGCAGCTTTACATTCTATTTGTACCCTTGTTAGTGACCCTATGACACTGATAAACAAGCCAGTGAAAGCATTCTTGATGTTAATTGTCAAGGAGATGTTTGTTGATTTGAAAGGAACTTCTATCCTCAACTCTTTACACTTCCTAAGGAACCTCTTATTTATTGAGATCAAATATCCAATTATCTTTGTAACTGCTGTTTATTAAAACCATGCCATGATTTAAATACTTAGACTAATTGTCACATGATGACTCAAACCTTTCTAAAAGTATGAAAGAACAAATATAACTCTTGCTATCTGGGTTACTTCTGGATTATTTGGCATAAAGTGCTTTTTATACCTTTTTTTTTTTTTTTTTTTTTTTTGTACCAGGAATTGACTTCAGGGGCACTCGACCACTGGGCCACATCTCCAGCCCTTTTTTGTATTTTTATTAGAGACAGGGTCTCACTGAATTGCTAAGTGCCTCGCCATTGCTGAGGCTGGCTTTGAACTCGTGATCCTCCTGCCTCAGCCTCCCAAAGCGCTGGGATTACAGGTGTGCGCCATGGCACCCAGCTAATACCATTTAACTTAAATCCTTTGTGATAAATCAAAGCACTTTGTACTTTTTTCGATGGTGGTGGCAAACAAGGGATCATGACGACCAAGTGATTGATGGGTTACTTTTATCTTCTATGTCCCTTTTTTTGTGGGGGAGGGTACCCGGGATGGAACTCAGGAGCACTTGACCACTGAACCACATCCCAGCTCTATTTTGTTGTATTTTATTTAGAGACAGGGTCTCACTGAATTGCTTAATGCCTCACTTTTGCTGAGGCTGGCTTTGAAATCATGATCCTCTGGCCTTGACCTCCCGACCCTCTGGGATTACAGGTATGCCCCAATGCATAATAAATAAAATAAATAAAATAGCTCAGTGGAAGACAGCCACTGTATTCAATCCTCAGTACATAAAATAAGTAAATAACCAAAATGGTATGATTCAATAGCTTTTAGTTGATTCACAAAGTTGTACAGCTACCAAACAATCTATTTTAAATTTCTATCACCCTCCAAAAGAATCCCACACCCATTAGCAGTGACTCCCTGGTTTTCTCCAACTCTTCTCCTTTCCAGTCCCTAGCAACCATTAATTTACTTTCTGTCTCTTCAGATTTTCCCTTTTTTGTACTTTTCATATAAATGGAATTGTACAATCTGAGGGCTTTTGTAAATGGCTTCTTTCAGTTAGCATAATGTTTTCAAGGTTCATCCATGCTATAGCACTGTCAATCTCCTTTTAAAGTCACATTTTGCATATTCAGTAGACACAGACTCAAATATTTAACCATGACCATTCTTGGAAGAATAAATAGTAATAGCATTTTAAAATGTGATTATATGCTTTCTCTCTCTCATTCCCTCCCCCCACCCCACCCCTCTCTCAGACACTCCTAAATTCACCAAAATCTATTCTAACATAGTAGACTGGACATAACTGTTTCTTTAGGAACCTGGTTAATGGTGTGGAGAATCATGGATAATCCATTTTCTTTTTAAACATGCTCTATAATTTATTCTGAAGGGTCTTTAGTATATCTTTAACAGACCCTTCTCATCAGAAATCTCCAATATTTAAAAGACATTCTGACAAAGATTTAAATTAAAGATTTCATCAAAATGAGTGCCTTATACCCAAGACATACAAAAGGATGAAATCAAGATGTGTTTGAGTTGCTACACTCACCTACCTTTACATTCCTATAAGTTTCAGCCATGTTTATATTTATTCTAGAAGCAAAATGCAATGTGTGAGACTGAGGATGTTGCTCAGTTGTAGAGTACTTGCCTAACATGCATGAGGCTCTAGGTTCCATTGATAAATACAAACCAACAAACAAAAGGTGATGTGTGTCAATTGGTTACATAGACCTCATAGGAGGGGTGGGGATTAATAGGCTATATAGAAAGTAACTGTTAAAATTACTGTAGCCAAAAGCAAAATTTTCTGTGACCTGTAGTTAAAATACCATAAAGTCACAAGTCTTTAATTTCTAAAATAAGTTTAACAAATACATAGTTCTCCCTCTATATCCACAGTGGAGTTGGTTCCAGGCCTCCTGAAAATAATAAAATCCTTTATATAAAAGTCCCCTATACAAAATGGCACACAATATTTGCATATAACCTGTGCATATCCTTTATCTCTAGATTTTTTTTTTTTTTTTTTTTTTTTTTTGTTGGTACCGGGGATTGAACTCAGGGGCACTTGATCACTGGGCCACATCCCCAGCCATTTTTTGTATTTTATTTAGAGACAGGGTCTCACTGAGTTGCTGAGGCTGGCTTTGAACTCGCCATCCTCCTGCCTCAGCTTCCCAAGTGCTGGGATTACAGGTGTGCACCACCGCGCCAGGCACTGGATCTTTATTTTAAGCAAATCCTCAGCTTTTGTTTTGCAGACAGATAAATAGAAGTCCAGAAAAGAAGCCCAGTTCCTGAAACTTGCCCCTTTTGTTTTCTTCCCAGGAATTGAATGTTTTACGTTTCTACTTAGCCTTTTAAAAATTTACCCATTTTTTTCAAACCTCCTTCAATCCCACTGTACAAAGGATGCCTTCTCTACTTCAGCCTATCATTTTCATTCTTTTAAAAATTCTCACAGCACCCCTTATATATTCTATCTTGAATTGTTTTCTCATTATTTCAGTTGTGTTGATTTTGGTATTTGAATTAGTATTCGACTATTAATTCTTTGTGTATTGAGGCCATAATTTTTCTATGCTGCTTATAATATTAATTGAATACTAGAACCTAATAGGCTCTTAAAAGAATATTGTTGGGGGGCTGGGGTTGTGGCTCAGCGGTAGAGCGCTCGCCTAGCATGTGTGCAACCCAGGCTCAATCCTCAGCACCACGTAAACATAAATGCATTGCATTATGTACAACTAAAAGCAAATAAATAAATATTAAAAAATAAATGTCCATCAACAACTAAATATTTTAAAAAAGAATATTGTTGGTTAATTATAAATTTAATAGACAGCAAAACCAGGAAAACGCATTAGTTTTAAGTATTTCCAGTGATGGTAGTGACATTCATTGAATCTACATAAATGGATCGAATTTGATGTTGATTAAATATGTCCTAATACTATTAAATATATTAAATTAATTTTGTTTTTTATTCTTAATTTTTCAACAATTGAAAATCTAAACTAACCTTGGACATGTTACAGTAACTTCTTTATAACAATGTGTTTGTAAAATAAGTAAACCATAGTAACCTTGGATGTTTGAAAAGTGTTTGTCAAATGTCCATTAAAGGAATTAGCATTTGTGTACTATACTGGTATATGTTTTGAGTTATAAACATAAAAAAATTCCCCATTTAGTAAACAATGGAGATAACTGTTCCAATTTTTATCCTCTGGTTAAAAAATTTTTAAGATTTTCCAGATCTACCAAGATTTCCTCAATGTGTAATATTTTAAGGATAAAAGAAACTTTTAAATCACACTTAATTTTTTTAAAAAATTCATGTCAAAATATGTTGAACAAAAAGAAGAATCAAGGATCAATTCAATATTTTAACATGGAATAGAATTATCATATAAACTATAAGATGAAAGAAATATAAATGAGTTCATAGAAATAAACTGACAAAATAAGAAACAAAACAGATTAGTACAGGGCTGGGGTTGTGGCTCAGCGGCAGAGTGCTCTCCTCACACGTGCATGGCCCGGGTTTGATCCTCAGCACCATGTAAACATAAATGCACTGCATTGTGTACAACTAAAGTAAATAAATAAATATTTTTAAAAAACAGATTAGTACATAATTCTATATTTATTTTTTTACATTTTTTTATTGGCGCAAAGGATGGAAAATTGTTGTGACATATTCAAACATGCACACAATATAACAGTATCACTTCCCACTATAATTCCACATTTAGGCACTGATAAAACAGATGAGTTAGAAAAATGATTCAGTATTAAATCAATTAAGATTATTTAAATTATTCCTTCTATTAAATAAAGTTTGTGCAGCAAAATCACTTTAAAATTTTTTTTCTTTTTTTTTTTTCTTTTTCTTTTTTTTTGGTAGCAGGGATTAAACTCAGGGGCACTCAATCACTGGGCTACATCCCCAGCCCTTTTTTGTATTTTATTAGAGACAGGGTCTCACTTGAGTTGCTAAGTGCCTCACCATTGCTGAGGCTGGCTTTGAACTTGCAATCCTCCTGCCTCAGCCTCCCACGTGCTGGGATTACAAGCTTGTGCCACTGCGCCTGGCTACTTTTTTAAAATTTTTATATTTAATTTTTATTTATTTATTTACTCTTGCTGAGGATTGAACCCAGGGCCTCAAGAATGCTAAGCAAGCACTCTTCCACTGAGCTAAATACCTGTCTCAAAAAAGGGTTTCCTGTTTTTTTGTTTTTGTACTAGGGATTGAATCCAGGGCCACTTTACCACTGAGCTGAATTCCTGCCCTTTTTATTTTGAGACAGAATCTCACTAAATTGATGAGGCTGGCCTCGAAATTACTATCCTCTTGCCTCAGCCTCCCAAGTCAATGGAGAACACTCCTGTGCCACTGCACCCAGCCCAGAAAGTTTTTCTTAAATATTTTTACTTGTAGATGTACACAATACCTTTATTTTGTTTATTTAGTTGTGTGTGTGGTGCTTCACATGTGCTCAGCAAGCACTCTACCACTGAGCCACAATCCCAGCCCCCAGAAAGTTCTTTAAAAATAGATTAAAAGGAAACTGACAGCCACAAGTAGTGGCCCACACCTGTAATTCCAGCAATTTGGGAGATTGAGGCAGAAGGATGGCAAGTTCCAGGCCAGACCAGTCAATTTAGCAAAACTCTGTTTCAAAATAAAAAAATAACAAAGGCTGGGGATTAAAGATCAGTGGTAGAGTGCCCCTGCGTTCAAACCTCAGTACTGCAATAAATAAATGAATAAGAATGAAAGAAAGAACAAAGGAGCCAGATGTGGTGGCTGGCTCACACCTGTAGTCCCAGTGGCTCCTGTGCCTGAGGCAGGAGGATCACAAGTTCAAATCCAGCTTCAGCAATTTATTGAGACCCTAAGCAATTTAGCAAGACCCTGTCTCAAAAATCCCTGGTACAAGGGAGGGGAAAAAAAGGAACAAAAGAAAGAAAATGACAACTTACTCTAAGAAAGTTTTCAGAAAAAACTCAGACTGTATGCATATCATAAATTTTGAACTGGATTGGGGAGAGTGTTGGGGAAATGAATAGAAAAAAAGAGCCAAGAGAAAGGGAATATGCATGTGGAAAGGGAGTAAGAAAGGTAAATTGGACAGAGAAAATCTAAAGGGGAAAATGGAGTTTCCTATGATACTCAAGAAAGACAAAAAGAAGAAATGTTTTCAAAATCTTGTGATACTGATTTTAAGTTATTTATTACAAAGTCAAGCGAGATTGAAAATTGGAGCTGACAAGAAAAGGCTAACACTCTTGGGTTATTGATTCACAGGGTCTGTGAGAGACCTATATACCACTTTTTGCTGCTGTTGTTTTACAAGAATAAACCCATAAAATAACCATTAGTTCAACAAACATTTACTGAACTCCTAGGTGCCAGGCACTATGCAAGGTGTGGTTAAGATGAACTAGATCCCATAACCTGCCTATAAGCAGCCCGAGGGGACCCTGAAAATTATGTGTATAGTCTTTTTTATATAGCTATGAAAACTATCAACTTTGGCTTCTTTGTGAATAAGCCTATGTGCGTTAAATTGTTGCATGGAAGACATAAAGAAATGCAATCTAACTAGAACTTTGAGCCTGAGGCTCCTTTCCTAGAGCAAAACGCTAAAGATTGAAAAGGTCTTTTTAGATTTCATGCAACACAAAGGTAGTTTAATGACGTCGAGTTGGGTATTTTAATGGTACTCATTAGAAAGGAGTTCTACCTAGATTATACTGTTGGGCTTGTTAAACAGGAATCTCAACTAGAATCCAAATTGGTGCTTCTGTGCTTAAGGCATGCTTTATCTGTTGGAAAGTTACTGATGCAATAAGTAGTGCTATCACCTGGACAGCCTACAATTTTGAAGTATGGACTAACTCACTTCCATTAAAATGGTATTTAAGCCAGGCATGGTGTGTGTTGTGGGAGGCCAAAGCAAGAGGATTGCAAATTCGAGGCCAGACTGGGCAATTTAGTGAGATCCTGTGTCAAAATAAAAAGGGCTGGGATATGGTGCAGTGGTAGAACACTTGTTTAGCCATATACTAGCTCTGGGTTCAATCTCCAGTACTGGAAAATAAAAATAAAAATAACGCAGGTGGAAAACTGAAATACCCTGGTGAGTATCTAGAAATTTTGTGTGAGGGTTCCAGAAACAACACCAAGCCTTTAGCCAATTATTGAAAGTAAGAAATCTCATTTTGGAGCCCATTGTAAATGCATATGGCAATGTACTGCATGTTCAATCCAACACCAACATGGTGAAGTCAGTGTTTTTGTACTGACCAAAACCTGACCCAGTACAAAATCCCTTATAACAGAAATTTAATGTTTCTGAAAGCATGATTACCCTCTCATTTCTTTTTTTACCTTCTTGTACCTTTCATAAGTTCTTTCAGTTGGTTAATCATTAATTAATATTTAACAAGGCTTTTTCCCAATGCCAAATCCTTCTCAGCCAGTCTAGCCTTTAGGCAATGTATGAACTCCCCCACCCCTCACTTAAGAAGCCCTGGCACTCACTACAGGTTAATTTCTCTAAGGAAATTCATAATAGGAGATCAAGTGAGGGTTGTTTTTTATGAGATAATTCAATTTTTTAAGCCTCTCTTAATTTAGCATTTTTTCCTGGTGCATGTAAAATGGAACTTAATTGAACCAATTTTAAGTTTTCACAAAACTTTTCAAGCCCACATTTCCTGAACAAAAATGATTATGACTGGAACAGGAAAGTGCTTAGACTTTTTCTTCTACAGCTGTCCCACAACCCACTCTCTTGACTCCTCCCTGCAGAATACCCCCAACTCTGGCCCTCTCTCTAGACCTTTCCAATTCCAAAGGATTGGAATGCAGATAAGGAGGAGTCAGTTATGACAAGGAGGCAGCCTCAAGAGCAGAGAAGAAATGGCACTCTGGGAAGCAGAAGCACTCTCCAAGTTTTCTCTGGTGAAAGGAGACTGGTGAGAAATTGAACCCATGTGCAAACGAATGGAACTAAGTTACTTCCACTGCCTGCTCCCACCTCCACCTCCCACCCCTTTCCACATGAACAAACCTTCCAGACAGGTGATTCTGGTCAACAATTTACTTGGCTAGAAGCCAAAGGCACGAGTTGCCCTGCCTACCCCACTCCCTTAACTTCTTTAAAAAAAAAAAAAAAAAAAGTTTATTGTTGGAGTTTCTTTGGGTATCGTTAGCATCTGGACAGAGCAGATGAAACCAGCAATGTTTCTTGCCAAGCTGAGATTCTTTTCACGATTCTGTGAGAAATTGCCCATCCCCTCCCCCAGACCTAAATAGTTGACGTTCAAACTCTCGTCCCTACATTCCCATCTTTTCATTTCTCCCACAAGATTTTTTGTTTTGTTTTTGTGGTGTTGAGGATTGCCTATGCGAGGCAAGTACTCTATCACTGAGTCACATTCCCAGCCCTTTTAGTTTGTACAAATAAATTATTCGGTTTTTATTGCAATTTATTTGTTTTAGTTGGGTTTTCCCACAAGATTTTTTGAACATATACTTCAAGTCAGGCACTGCAGACTCCTAACTTCTTAGCCCAGGTAGGAAAGAAAGAAACCGGCGCCGGAGACCGGTCTCCACTCCCTGCCGCAGAGTTACAGTTATCATCCCTCCGGAGTGCCCATCCCAGTGCCTACTGTCCCAATGCTCCTCCCAGTTGATGTGACAGGTTCGTGGCCCAATCCCCTTCCTGGTTCCCAAGCGGACTGTTAGCACCACCCGAGCCAATAGCGGCGGCCGAAGGGCGTAGGGGGCTGGCAGAAGGGGAGGGAGCGCTGGCTTTAGAACAGCAGCCGCAAAGATTCCAAGGGGCAGAAGTTGTCTGAGTGTCGGTCGGAGGCTGTCGGGCCGGACCCGGGACTCTGCGACTTTACGTAAGTGCTTTGCAGGCACTGGCCGGCACGAGGGGAGCGGGTTTCCTGGGCGTGGGCTGGAGTGGTTCCTGGGGAGAGCATCTCCGGTAAACTCAGTAGAAAGGTGCCTTGCACCGGCTGACCGGGTTTGGGCAGAAATGGGGAAGATATGAGAAATTTCAGTCGCAGCCTTTGGGCGTCCAGGCGATCGTTTGCTACCGAAATGGGTAGGAGTTACTGAGGATTCCCCACCATCACCCGCCTTAGGCATTTCTTCACTATAGAAGACAGTGCTTTCTCTCTAGTTGTTCGTAAACTTGTTGCCCACCTCGGGCTGGAGTCCTTGACGCCAACCACTGCCCAGATTCCCTTCCGCCGCGGCAGCTCCGAAGTGGAAACCAAGCGACTAACTTCCCTCCGCTGTCCTTCTCCAGCTACTGCCATTTCCCCCTCCCGCTCGCCCGGACTCAGGAAATCCCGGAGCCGGCAGCCCGCGACGCCTCCAGCCCCCGCTCGCCCGCCTCCGGTGACCCGGCTGCTTTACACCGACCCTGAGGCTCTGAGCCCGGGCGTGGGGCGGAGTGTGGTGTCCAAAGGTAGGAATCTGGCTTGCGTTGCCTGCCTTCTGCTTCTCCTCCTTGCCATTACCCAGAGCGTCGCGATCGCTCCGCGTCTCCCTATGAGTAAGCACTTTTTTTCTTTCAGTAGCAGAACATCTCCGGGCCAGTAGAGCAGTACCTTTCCGAAGTTCTTCTCTCCTACAACCCCGTGCCTCTAGTGTGTTCCCTTCCTAGCTGCTCTGCAGCAGAAAGCGGGCAGTCAGGGCTGCAGCTGCCCGGGACCTCTCTGGGCTCCCTTAGAGGGTGAGCCTAAGGGGCGGTGGGAGGGGGATGATGTTGCCCCCTTCCCCCACACAGCTGCACTTGCCTGTGTTTACTTTTCTCCACCCGCCGTACTTCGCTCTAATGAGAAGCCGGGGGACCCCGACCACCCCCGCCCGGGCTTTTCGCCAGTCGCAAAGTTGCTGTCGCCGCCCGGCTGCTCTAGTGTGCTGGCGGTTCCAACTGCCCGCCAGGCTCCAGGCAGGAGCTGGTCCCAGCCCCGGAGGTGGAGTGGACTTAATACCACCTGACACTTTCCGTTCGAGAGGCTTCTTGCTTCTCACTTGAACTGCATAACATCCCCAGTGGTGCAGAAGGTCGAGCTTGTAATTAAGAGACTTGGAGAGCCTCTCCATTTAGGATCAGACAGAAGCGATGCTGGGGGTGCCCGGCCTGTTCAAGGCAGAAACTGGGAGAACGGAGCATGGCTGGCCACCGTAAGTAGGAAACGTAGGTGAAATTAAAAACTACAGAGGAGTAAGTTTTTCCTCCAGTAGGATGTCACAGTGTATTTGGGAACCTAAACTTGATCCCTGCGATGCAGTTTACAGTGAATTCCAACTAAGTGGCCGCAATCCCACACATGCCAGTTGGCATCACGTGCCCCAAGTCTCCGATGCCCCTAGGGTAATGGTCACATGACGTCTTTTGACTTTAAAAGTGGAATGTAGTGACTGAGGCCCATATTCCAGAAACTACCTCGACAAAAAGGGGGGAGAGGGACCCAAGGGAATTCTATTTGGATTTGGATGCGAGAAACGGAAAGGGAATTTGGTGTTCCAATTTTATCCAAAGTAAAGACCGGAGCCACTTTTAAAATAAAGACTTGAAATATATTTGTGCTGGGACATGGCATAATTCTCTTGTCCCCCTACAATCTCATATGGCTTTTGTAAATTTAAAAAAATATATATTTTTTCTAATTATTTTCTAGGAAAGGTATCATTTTACTTATGTTCCATAATTGAAGCCATATCCCATAAGATAAGTGTTAAAAATAAGGCTCTGTCC
This sequence comes from Tamias sibiricus, assembly GCA_025594165.1. Taxonomy (NCBI): domain Eukaryota; kingdom Metazoa; phylum Chordata; class Mammalia; order Rodentia; family Sciuridae; genus Tamias; species Tamias sibiricus. The sequence continues at coordinate 106,366,184 of CM046667.1, forward strand.
ATATTCCTGACATGTCCAATATTTTAATTGACCATTCTCTATATTGGGCATCTACTTAAAGGTAGTGGCTAAGCTCTTGACTAAAATTAATTATCAGTTATTTATGATATGGAGTTAATTGAATCAGAAATCATGCACAAAACCAGTCCACACTAAATTTGACAAATAGAGTTGGTTGGGTTTTTGCTTGGCCATGATTTGGTTAGAATAATGAGAGGATTTGAAACAACTTTCTATATTGTCCTATACCCACCCATGTGGCCCAAGTTAAGGTTGCTGCTGGGAAAATGTGGCAATTTGCTGTTTAGATTATATATTACAGAGCATAGAAAACATGAATCTCGGAGGTAAAGAGTTTGAAAGCTTTATTTAGTTGCAAAAAAAAAACAGATCCACTTGATAAACATTCCTCTTTAAACTAGGGCAGAAGTTATAAAAATGAAACAGACTATTTAAGAGCTTTTTGGCTTTGTAATTTTTTTTCTTCAAGCCCTTTTTGTTTACTGTTGCAACCTCTGAATGAATTGGGCACTCCATTTTGTTGCCATGCATGAGTTTCTGAGTTTGAAGTTACCTTAAAGCACATAGTTCTATTTCCCCAGGCTAGCCTTGTGGCACAGATTAACTAGAAATGGATTTAAACGGCGCCTGAACTACTGGAGTTAACTACACTAGTAGATAGACACCCCCCCTAGTGGAAATGAGATGACAATATAATTTTAGGTTGAGCTAATAAATGTTTAACTTAAAAAAAAAAAAAAAAGGGATATAACTGTCCCACTAGGTTACAGTGGTAGGGAGATAAGATTTCTTTCCCAGTGCTGGGGATCAAACCCACAGCCTCCTACTAGCAGGCTAGTGTTCTATCACTGTGCTACACTCCTAGTGCCATAAATTATATTTTATTTTTTTTCTGTGAAATATTTTTTAAATGTTATGAAATCGCATCTAAATGGAATGATTGGCAGGGCATAGTGAGGCATGCCTGTGATCCCAGCAATTAGGGAGGCTGAGGCAGGAGGATCACAAGTTTAAGGCCATCCTCAGCAACTTAGGCTCTAAGCAACTTGGTAAGACTCTGTAGCAAAAAGGGCTGAGATGTAGCTCAGTGGTAAAATGCCCCTGAGTTTGATGTCCTACACCACAAAAGAAAAGAAAAGAATCATCATTAGGCTTTAGTCCACAGCATTTCACTGCCTTGGGATTCCCACACATTTAAAACCACCCTCAATAGTTCAGTGGTAGAGCATTTGTCTAGCAAACGTTAGACCATGGCTTCTATCCCCAGCACTAGCACACAAACACACAAAACCACCCTCAATATTGCTGACTTCATGTTTTAGTGATACAATCAAATTTTAATAAAGTTAAAGGATAGTGAGCCTAATTCTTATTTTCTACTGTTAAATCTGGCCAGATATCAACCCCTTTCTTTACCTGGGGTAGGGAGCCAAATACATTCTGCTAGGTGATGATGATCAGCATTGAAGTGCAAAGTCTCTAGTCTGACACTGTTCAGATTCAATTGCTAAAAATGACTAGGCTTATGGCTTTTGGGGTAGAAGGATTAATTATAACTACTGAGTAATATTTTGAGTGAGATTAAGTCTCTTCTACCAGTTGTTACACACACGTTAGACTTGACCGTGACTATTTATACTGGCAGAATGTCAGTATCCAGGGTATTATCAGAAATCCAATGAAATTTTGCTCCTAGGCAAACAGTGTGTCTGTTACTGAAAAGAAAGGACAGCTTGACCATGGTGCTTGAGCACTAAAGTGATTCTCTTTGGTGAAATGACAGGGAAAGAGAAGAAAGTCCCTTTGCCATTGTTCTGTATTCTGTTAAGCATTATTTCAGCTTGGCTTTCTGCGAAATTTACTGACATTATATTCTTAGCACATATAATAAAGTCATGACTGATTTTTTATTTGATCTGGCATAATGTAGGTGGAATGTATATGGCAAACCTTTGTTGTTTTTGCTGTTCGGTGCAGATTCTAAAAGTATCTGGTATAAAATAAAATTTGAACATGAACATTATCAATACAGCACAGTTTGGGTATCTATTTTTGGAATCATTTCATACTTATTCATATAACAATTTTTCTTTTGATACAAAGTTATGCAGAGGGGAACTTTTTGACCTGTGAAAATAATAAAACTTGGGTTTGAAGAAAACAGGTCATGTTTTGAGTCTATAATTATTCCAGAGAGTGATAAACCAATTTGTTCAATTTGTTGGAGGTTTCAAAAGCTTTTTGGATGCATTACAATGTTGGAAGCTTGTTTAGATAGCAGTGCTCATGACTGTTTTCAGTTAGTTACATGTTGGTCTTAGGAGAAGTTGTCATCGTGCTGCTTGAGCCTATTTATTTTAGTTATACAGGTGAGGCAGTTTCAAATTATTCACCATAAATTAAAAAGAAAATTTTTAATAAATGGACCAACACCTTTATCTTTATGTGGTGCTGAGGATTGAACCCAGTGCCTCACACATGCTAGGCAAGCACTCTGCCACTTTAATTATATTTATTTATATTTAATTTAAATATAATTATTTCTATTTAATTATTAATAATATTGAATTTTTTATAGTCTTAGAAGTTGAAAAAATTAAGTATAAACTATTTTAGGGATGAAGAAGCATTGCTGTTTTATGAAAATGCTAAGGGGGAAGTATGTTGCACTTGGCCTTAGAGGAAATAGATTCTATACATGGCTGTGCCACAGACTCATAGTTTGACCTTGAGAAAGTCACTTAAAATTATTTTATTGATAATTAACATTGGGTATATACATGTGGCAGATACTGAGCATTTTCTCATTTATGAAATGAGCACTGGCTCAAGGACTTTTTGGTTGGCTGGGGTGTTTTGTTTTGGCCACTGGGGATTGACCCCAGGGGCACTTTACTACTGAGCAACATCTCTAATCCTTTATTTTACTGCATTATGATTATACATAGTATTGAGGTTCGTTTTGACATAATTATACAAGCATGGAATTTAATTTGTTCCAATTCACTCCCTAGCACTTACCCTTTTCCTCCTCTCCACTTTCCCCCATTCCCTTTCCTCTATTCTACCAGTCTGTCTTCTATTTACACATAGTTTTATTTTTAATTAGTGCATTATGGATCTACATAAAGGTGAAATTCACTGTGGTATATTCATATATGTGGTATATTCATATATGCATATAGGATTGTTTGGTCAGTTTCATTCCACCATTCTGTTTCCCCATCCCTCCTCCCTCCTTCATAATCCCTTTCCTCTATTCCCTTGGTGTCTCCTATTTTTCATGGGATTTCCCTGTGCCCCTCCTCCCTCCACCCCAACCCCCCATTTAGGTCTGGCTTCTACATATGAGAGAAAATATTCAACCCTTGAATTTCTGGGTCTGGCTTATTTCACTTAGCATGATGTTCTACAGATCCATCCTTTTACAAGCAAATGACATAATTTCATTCATCTTTATAACTGAGTAAAACTCCATTGTGTATATATATCACATTTTCTTTACCATTCATCTGTTGGCTGGCATCTGAGATGGTTCCATAACTTGGCTATTGTGAATTGCACTGCTATAAACATTGGTATGCTTTCATCATGATGCTGGTTTTAGATATTTTGGATATACTGAATAGTGAGATAGCTGGGTTGTATGGTGGATCCATCCCTAGTTTTTGGAGGAATCTCCATACTGCTTTCCAGAGTGGTTGTACTAATTTGCAATCCCACCAACAAAGTATGAGTGTATCATTTTCCCCACATCATCATCAGCATTTGTTATTATTTGTATTCTTGATAATTTCCACTATGACTGAAGTGAGAGGAAATCTCAGTGTAGTTTTGATATGTATTTCCCTGATTGCAAGAGATGTTGAACTTTTTAAATAATACATTTATTGGCCATTGGTATTTCTTCTGGAGAAGTGTTTGTTTAGTTCTATGGCCCATTTTGTCCTTTTAGTTTGTTTATTTTGACACAGGGCCTCACTAAGTTGCTAAGGGTCTTGCTAAGTTACTGACGCTGGCCTCCAAAATATGCTCAATAAAAAGGGAGTGTTGTTTATTGGAAAAGGCATTGGATGTGGAATCCGGGGTCTTTTAGTCCTCTGCAGTCTGGACAGATAGGTCATCTTCAATAAATCACTGGTGTTCTCAGTGGTCATATCTGGATTGTGCTTTATTTGTAAGCCATCTGTTTTTAATCTATGCATTTCACAGGAATGCTAAAAGGTTAAGTGAGCTATGTGAAGCCTGGGCTCTTTAGCAGACAGGTGCTATATAAATTCAAAGTACTATAGTAGTATATCATAGCATCTCTAAAACTTTTAACAAGTTTTCACTGAGGATATAGCTCAGTGGTAGAGCACTTAGTGTCTAGTAGGCATGAGACCCTGAGTTTCATTCCCAGCATTGGACAAAAAAAAAGTCATGCCATGTTTTTTACTTTGTAAATGTTATTCAGCCATCCAGTTTTACCAGCAAAGGCAAAATAAAGTAAGACATAATGTAATGAAAACGAAGAAGTAGTTGATGACAAGAGAATAAAATTCTGCATGTAATGCTTTTTATATTTCTTCCCTCAGATGTTTTGCAAAGTAACCTTTCAAAGCCATTAGCTCAGTGATTTTTCTCTTTTTAATAAACTACTAAGCAGTATTTGGTCTTCATTGGTAATCATTACAGATTCTGTTGACTTATCATACTTCATTCTTAGTTTTATAATTACCCATATTGTGTAAAATTGCTTATGAAAAATCAAGTGTTTCTCTTCATAATTTCATTCTAAAAAAATGAACAAGATACAGGTATGAAAAATCTCAAAAGGAAGAGGTAATCTCTAAGTGGTATGTCATGAATAACATGGGAAATGTGAGAAGTTAATGTAGCTTTTCTTTTGAAAAATAAGCATGTTGGACTGGATAAATTCTGAGGTAATTTTCAACCTCCATCCTCAGAACTGTTAACTTGGAATTAATTTCCAATATTTATTTTCATCTTGTCAATTATATAGTGGTTCTATAACTAATTCTTTGCATTATTGTACTTTACATTTTGTTAATTTAAATTACACTTGATAATATTTGTTTAAACATCATTTGACAGGTGATTTCTTTTTTTTTTTTTTTCTTTTTTTTTTTTTTTTTGGTACCAGGGATTGAACTCAGGGGCACTCGACCACTGGGCCACATCCCCAGCCCTTTTTTGTATTTTATTAGAGACAGGGTCTCACTGAGTTGCTAAGTGCTTCGCCATTGCTGAGGCTGGCTTTGAACTCATCATCCTCCTGCCTCAGCCTCCCAAGTGCTGGGATTACAAATGTGCACCACCATGCCTGGCAAGTGATTTTGAATAAAGTGAAATAAGCCAAAAGCCCTGATTTAAATGACTTTGGAAAATAATCAGATATCATATAACTAGTGCTTTTTTTTGTTGGTTTGTTTGTTTATTTTAGTTGCCTTTATTCTTATGTGGTGCTGGTGATCCAACCCAGGCTGCTCATGTGCTAGGCAAGCGCTCTACCACTGAGCCACAACCCCAGCCCCCATATAACTAGTTCTAAAGAATAGGTACATTATGCTATTAGAAATAATTTTCTTTGGCAAAGTCTGATCTCTTATTTCTCTCATCTCTGGTTTAAAAGATTTAATAGAAAAAATTTAAATATTATAACCCATTCACTGAAAATAGAACTTTGATTCTCAAACTATGAAACAAGCACATAAATATGTATACATATGTATATGTGTATGTAAAGTTTTATATAATATATAAAAATAAAATTAAAGTGAAGCAGGGGGCATCACCATACCAGACTTTAAATTATACTATAGAGCAATAGTAACAAAACAGCATGGTATTGGCACCAAAACAGACTGGTGGACCAATGGTACAGAATTGAGGACACAGAGACTAATACATATAATTTCAGCTATCTTATATTAGACAATGGCACCAAAAATGTACAGTGGAGAAAGGATAGCCTCTTCAACAAATGGTGCTGGGAAAACTGGAAATCCATATGCAACAAAATGAAATTAAACCCTTGTCTCTCACCATGCACAAAACTCAATTCAAAGTGGATCAAGGGCCTAGGAATTAGACCAGAGACAATACGCCTAATAGAAGAAAAAGTAAGCTCCAATTTCCAACATGTCGGATTAGGCCCCAAGTTCCTTAATAAGAATCCTGTAGCGCAAGAACTATTACCAAGAATTAATGAATGGGATAGATTTAAACTAAAAAACTTCTTCTCAGCAAAAGAAACAATCAGTGAGGTGAATAGAGAGCCGACTAATTGGGAACAAATATTTAATACATGCACATCAGATAGAGCACTAATTTCTAGAATATATAAAGAACTAAAAAAACTTAACACCAAAAAAGCAAATAACCCAATCAATAAATGGGCTAAGGAATTGAAAAGACACTTCTCAGAAGAAGATACACATTTAATCAACAAATACATGAAAAAATGCTCAACATCGCTGGCAATTAGAGAAATGCAAATCAAACTACTCTAAGATTTCATTTCACTCCAGTCAGAATGGCAGCTATCAAGAACACAAACAACAATAAATGTTGGAGAGGATGTGGGGAAAAAGGCACACTCATACATTGCTGGTGGGACTACAAAATGGTGCAACCGCTATGGAAAGCAGTATGGAGATTTCTTGGGAAAATGGGAATGGAACCACCCTATGACCCAGCCATCCCACTCCTGGGTCTATTCCCAAAGGATTTAAAAACAGTATATTACAGTGACACAGCCACTTCAATGTTTATAGCAGCACAATTCACAATAGCTAGATTGTGGAACCAACCTAGATGTCCCTCAGTAGATGAGTGGATAAAGAAAATGTGGTATATATACAAAATGGAATTTTACTCAGCAATAAGAGAATAAAATAATGGCATTTGCAGGTAAATGGATGAAGTTGGAGAATATAATGCTAAGTGAAATTAGTCAATCTCAAAAAATCCAAATACCGAATGTTTTCTCTGATATAAGGAGGCTGGTTCACAGTGTTGTTGGAAGGGGGGTACATAGGATCAGAGGAACACTAGAATGGTCAACGGAAAGGGAGCGGAAGGGAGGGAGCAAGGGGTGTGGGGGGGAAGGGAAAAAATTGGTGGTTGAAGAGAACATTATCTTCATCTATGTGCCCCATCCTGCCAAGTACTTGGCACAGGGTTAGATGCCAATAGTATTTGTATTGCCTCTCAGTTTTTCACTCATATATTCTTATTCAGCAGCAGCAGCATTTATTCACAAGGAAAGTTATTAAAAATGACATGTTTCAACATAATAAGAAGTAAATGCAGAGTTACTCTTTTCTCTTAAAATCTTTCTGAAAGAATGACATGATCATGTACCCAAAACAATTGAGTAGGCTGAAGCAGAAAGTTTGGAGAAAGTCTGGCTAGAAACTAGAAGAGAGCTAGAAAGGTCATTGCAAAGTCCATGTAGACAGCATGGGCCACATGATGACAGGGCCCAGGAATTTATATGCCAGAGCTTCACTCCTAACTTCATTTAAACCTGAGAGCAGTCCAATGACATCATTGTCATACCCATTCCACAGAGGAAGAAGGAAACTTACTTGAAGAATCGGAGAGATTTAAAAATAACCTGCAAAGGTGCTTTGTAGCCAAGCCAGATTCTTTACCCAGATATGTCTGTCACAGTGTTGTTGGATGGGGGTACATAGGAGGATAAGAGGAACACTAGAATGGTCAAAGGAAAGGGAGGGGAAGGGAGGGAGCAAGGAGGAAGGGAGGGGGGAAATGAAAAAAAAATTGGTGGTTGAATGAGATGGATATCATTATCCTAAATGCATGATTGAAGATCTGAATGGAACTTATATACTTTGTATACAAACAGTTGTATGTAAAAAGATGCTATATATGTGCATTATGAATTGTAATACATACTACTATTATAAATAAAAAAAGAAAAAATAAATAAATCCCCCCCCCAAAAAAAAAAAAAAAAAAAAAATTGGTGGTTGAATGAGATGGATATCATTATCCTAAATGCATGATTGAAGATCTGAATGGTACTTATATACTTTGTATACAAGCAGTTGTATGTAAAAAGATACTAGTGCATTATGAATAAGTAAATAATAATTTAAAAATTAAATTAAAATTTTTCCTCTATAAAAATAGAATGTTAGAGCAGTATAATAGTTTTGAATATTCATTATTTTGTTTTAAATCATCCTCTAATTACATATGTTGCACTTAGATTGACATTTCTGCTATTAATACTTGCATAACTCACTGTCTTTCACATAGATGAGTATAATTTTTAGAGCTGAGGATGGAACCCAGAGCCACATGCATATTAAGTACATGCTCTACCACTAAGCTATACCCTCAGCCAACACAAGTATAATTTTTAAGCTTTTTTGCTGTATTTCTTAACTTGCTTGTGTTCCCATTTTTGCCACTTATTCTTCTTTTTGATATTTTTAGGCTGGTATTTCAGGTCAGGGAAAATTACTATTATAGACTGAAAAGTGTTTGCCCAGAGGTGAAAATGATATGAAATTGTTACTAGGGCACTTCCTATTGCTCTGATCAATATGTAAGAATGAGTTAATCTACTAGGAAATTATCTTAAGTAAAATTTAAGATGGTTTTAATCACTTTGCTTTGAATTAAAAATGCATGATCATTGTAAAAATCAGAGAAAAAAGGGTCTATAAAGAAGAAAATAATAGTACCACCTGCTCATAATTGTAAGTATTTATTTCACATGGACTGAGGGACATGTTTTTTTTAAATTGGGGGTTGGGGATATAGCTCAGTGGTAGAGCACTTGCTTAGTATATGTGAGGCCTTGGAATCCACCCCTACCACAAAAAAGAAAAGAGAATAGTACACAAACTATATATACAATATGATTTCTTTCTTTTTTTCAGGCCAAGGATTGAAACTTGGGGCCTTTCCCATGCTAGGCAACCACTCTACCCCTGAGTTACAATCCCCAGCCCATGTTCTTTTAATTTATTACATTGATAATGTTTTTGAGTAATAAAACTTTTTTTTTTGGTCCCAGGGATTGAACCCAGGGGCACTTAACTACTGACCCATATCCCCAACCCTTTTTATATTTTACTTAGAGACAGGGTCTTCCTAAGTTGCTTAGGGCCTTGCTAAATTGCTGAGGCTGGCTTTGAAATTGCAATCCTCCCGCCTCAGTCTCCTGAGAAGCTGGGATTACAGGCATGTGTCACCATGCCCAGCTAGTAATTAAACATTTTAAAAGATATTTGGCAGACATTGTATGGTATGCACTATAATGGATATTTCATAATTTGTATTTCACTAATTCTAGGTTGTTGGATATGTAAGTAAGTTGTTACCAGAGTTTATTATTAATGTTTCTGTGAACATTGTTTTAAAGATGAATGCCTTTGACAGTCTCTAAAATTTAAACATTGGCTTAAAAAAAAAAAAAGATAGCCTTGGGCTGGGGGTATAGCTCAGTGGGAGGGCCCTTACCTAACTAATATTCAAGGCTCTAGCTTTGATCCCCAGCACTAAAATAAAATAACAACAACCTTGATTTCAAGTAGTGGCACTCGAAAACCAAAACCAAAACAACCCTACAGGCTGTTCTTTATATAGTGTACACATACACTATATATATCTCATATATGACTGTAAACTGGAACTGGTTTGGGTAAAGTATATGTCTTGGAAATATTTTGGTTTCCTCTGATTTAGTTAACAGGTGCACAGCAGGATAAAGTAGATTCTTGTGGGGTGTACAATCTTAGGAAGTTCTGTTTTTTGAAAAGGAACTAATAATGGGGGAGGGGACAGATTTGTTTTAAGTACCCTTTATATTTCAGGTTGCTATAAAACTCAGTTCAAGTATACAAAGGTTATTTGTGTCCACAAACATTCAGTATCCTAAAGACTTTATCCTGGAGTTGGTTAGGTGGCTATTGATAGGTCCTTTTATCTCAGGCTATTGGTGTCTTTCTGGGAAGAGGGTGTTGGGTACTAGGAATTGAACCCAGGGACACTCTACCACTGAGTTATATCCTAGCCCTTTCTTTCTTCCGTTTTTATTTTAATTTGGAGACAGAATCTTGTCATCTTTCTGAGGCTGGCCTCAAACTTGCTATTTTCCTGCCTCAGCCTCCCAAGTCTCTGGGTTTACAGGCCTGTGCCACTATGCCTGCACTCTTGATTTCTTAAATTACTTTGATGTCACTAAGTAAGCTTTGAGCTAAACTCAAAACTTTTATATTTCATTCAGGTTGCTTAAATAATATAAAAAAAACTGGTCTGATAGTGGTAAAAATTCTTTTTTTTTCCTGTTATCTTTTCTTTTTTTTAAATTTTTTATTCTAAGTTGTTAGAAATGACAGCATGCATTACATTTCATATTATACTTATAGAGCACATTTTTACATATCTCTGGTTGTATACAAAGTATATTTTCACCATTCATGACTTCATACATGCACTTAGGGTAATGATATCCATCTCATTCTACCATTTTTTCTTCTTCTTCTTCACCCTTTTGCCCCCTCCCTTGCCCTCCCTCCCCATTGTCCATTCTAGTGTTCCTCTAATCCTCCCATGCTCCCCATCCCAACCCTACTGTGAATCGGACTCCTTATATCAGAGAGAACATTCGGCATTTGGCTTTTTGGGATTGGCTAACTTCACTTAGCATTATATTCCCAACTTCATCCATTTACCAGCGAATTCCATGATTTTATTCTCTTTTATTGCTGAGTAATACTCCTTTGTTTGTATATACCACATTTTCTTTATCCATTCATCTACTGAAGGGCATCTAGGTTGGTTCCACAGTTTAGCTATTGTCAATTGTGCTGCTATAAACATTGATGTGGCTCTGTCCCCATTGTATGCTGTTTTTAAGTCCTTTGGGTATAGACCGAGGAGTGGGATAGCTGGGTCATAAGGTGGTTCCATTCCCAGTTTTCCAAGGAATCTCCATACTGCTTTCCATAATGGTTGCACCATTTTGCAGTCCCACCAGCAATGTACGAGTGTGCCTTTTTCCCCACATCCTCTCCAACATTTATTGTCGTTTGTGTTCTTAATAGCTGCCATTCTGACAAGTGTGCGATGAAATCTTTTTGATTTGCATTTCTCTAATTGCCAGAGATGTTGAACATTTTTTCATGTATTTGTTGATTGATTGTATATCTTCTTCTGAGAAGTGTCTGTTCAGTTCCTTGGCCCATTTATTGATGGGGTTATTTGGTTTTTTTTTTTTTTTTGGTGTTAAGATTTTTGAGTTCTTTATATATTCTAGAGATTAGTGCTCTATCTGACATGCGTGCGTGTAGTAAAAATTTGTTCCCAAATAGTAGGCTCTCTGTTCATCTTACGGATTGTTTCTTTTGCTGAGAAGAAGCTTTTTAGTTTGAATCTATCCCATTTACTAATTCTTGAGCTACAGGAGTCTTACTAAGGAACTTGGGGCCTAATCTGACATGTTGGAGATTAGAGTTTACTTTTTCTTCTATTAGGCGTAGTGTCTCTGGTCTAGTTCCTAGATCCTTGATCCACTTTGAGTTGAGTTTTGTGCATGGTAAGAGATAGAGGTTTAATTTCATTTTGTTGCATATTGATTTCCGTTTTCCCAGCACCGTTTGTTGTAGAGGCTATCTTTTCTCCAACGAACATTTTTGGTGCCTTTGTCTAATATAAGATAACTGAAATTATATGCATTAGTCTCTGTGTCCTCTATTCTATACCATTGGTCTACCAGTCTATTTTGGTGCCAATACCATGCTTGTTTTGTTACTATTGCTCTGTAGTATAATTTAAGGTCTGGTATAGTGATGCCACCTGCTTCACTCTTCTTGCTAAGGATTGCCTTAGCTATTCTGGGTCTCTTATTTTTCTAGATGAATTTCATGATTGCTTTTTTTTTTATTTCTGTGAGGAATGTCATTGGGATTTTGATTGGAATTGCATTAAATCTGTATAGCACTTTTAGTAGTATGGTCATTTTGACAATATTAGTTCTGCCTATCCAAGAGCAAGGTAGATCTTTCCGTCTTCTAAGGTCTTCCATATTTTCTTTCTTTAGTGTTCTGTAGTTTTTTTTTTAAAAAAATATTTATTTATTTACTTTAGTTATACACAGTGCAATCCATTTATGTTTACGTGGTGCTGAGGATCGAACCCGGGTCGCACACGTGCAAGGCGAGTGCTCTGCCGCTGAGCCACAACCCCAGCCCCTGTAGTTTTTATTATAGAGGTCTTTCACGTCTTTGGTTAAATTGATGCCAAAGTATTTTTTATGCTATTGTAAATGGGATAGTTTTCCTCATTTCCCTTTCAGAGGATTTGTCACTGATATATAGAAATGCCTTAGATTTATGGGTGTTGATTTTGTATCCTGCTGCTTTGCTGAATTCATTTATGAGTTCTAGAAGTTTTCTGGTGGAATTTTTTGGGTCTTCTAGGTATAAAATCATATCATCATCGGATACTGCCACTTTGTGACTGGTTTCAGTACCTATGGTGACTCTGTGCCTTATAAATGTGTGACTTAACAAACCTTTTGTATATTTGAATAGCTTGTACACTGCATGCCTAAACTCTTCCCATACTGCTTCACAGATTCTTCTTGGTGTTTTTCTCCTTCCAATTTACCAGCCTTACTAAGGACCCTGTTGGTCTCAGAATTCAATGATGACCCAGAATTAACATCTAAGTTTGCCTGACTCAATAACTTATTCCCTCCCCCTCCCCCTCCCCCCCTCCTCCTCCCTCTCCCTCTCTTTCCTCTCCCAGGGATCATGTATGTGCTGTTTCATAGAATTATTTTAGCATAAAATATGAGTTCCAATGGCTTTGCCATTTTATACCTATATGGTATCTGGGAGATTTCTTAATTCCCCTACATCGGTTTCCCCATCTAAAATATGGGAATAATATCACTGTTCTTAGAATTTAAATGGTCCCATTTACAGGTTTGTTAATGTTGTCTTAAATGATTCTACAGATAACTCTACCTCTTCATTTTATTTTGACACTGGGGATTAAATCCAGGGGTGCTTTGCCACTGAGCTACATCCCAGTCCCTTTTAAATTTTATTGTATTTTTATTTTAAGACAATGTCTCACTAACTTGCTGAGGCTATCCTTGAATTCAGATCCTTCTGCCTCAGCCTCCTGAGTCCTATGCACTGCTGTACCCAGCCCTCTTTATTTTCCTCTAATTCAAACCCTTAAGTATCACCATTAAAGAAAATAGTTTTTTTCTATTTTATTAAATCGAATTGTGAAAATATTGCTTCCCATTGTTTTCATTGTGAATATAGAGGATTTCAGCAATGTTCTAGGATAAAAGAGCTTCTTTGCTTAGCTCAGAAACCTGTTTATCATTTAATTCATTCTTTTGTGAGGATATGCCATCCAATAGTCTAAAGAACTCTACTTCAAAGGAAAATTGGAAACATGATTCTTTTTTTTTTTTTTTTTTTTTTTTTTTGGTACTGGGGATTGAACTCATGGGCACTTGACCACTGGGCCACATCCCCAGCCTTTTTTTTTTGTATTTTTATTAGAAGCAGGGTCTCACTGAGTTACTAAGTGCCTGGCCATTGCTGATGGCTGGCTTTGAACTCGCGATCCTCCTGCCTCAGCCTCCCAAAGTGCTGGGATTACAGGCGTGCGCCACCGCGCCCGGCTCGGAAACATGATTCTTAATAAGTTACAGACACCATTATAAACTCATTGCCACTAATAAATATAGCTTAAATAAAGATGAAATGTAATAGGTAATGTTGATTCCTGATTTTTGAGGGGAAGGGAGAAAGCTTCAAATTCTTCAGTGTTGCCACAATAATGGAAAGAATAGAAATGTGATCTTTAGAAAGTATACTTTTAGAGAAAAAATAGGAGAAAAAAGAAAATAATGAAAAGTTAAAATGCTGGGGAAGCAGAGGGCTATAAATTACATCAATATTATTTCTGAGATGACATGTAACCTACAAAAATGGATGAATACAAAACATTCATCATAAATTTGATTCCCATTATTTCCTCTAATGGAGGTTTTCAAAAGCAAAACCAGGAAATTATGACAGATATTGGCATATTCAGTGAATATTTTAAGCAGTTTGTGCACCTCCAGTTTAAAGTTGAATCATTTTTGCAAGCGATTAAGAATAGTTAAAATTTTATATGTCATCTTATAATAATTTAAAAAACAAATAGAGCCAAGTTATCATTAATTAGAGATTTAAAAAATTATATTGACAGATTTACACGTTCAAATACACAAAGCCAACCCATGCATTTTGGTATCTTATCCTAAATCAAACTATTCCAGCTTTTGTTGACCCTCAGGAAAAAGCAAGCTAGAAGATATTTGTAGGTGCTAGCAGAAGGGGAGAAACTTCCCTACCTAGAAATTTGCATAAGGATGAAGGGAAGATTGATATGTCAGATTAAGTACCTTAAAACATGTAAGAATTATATAAAAGAAAGCCTGTAGGCCATTTATAGAGTAAAACGCAGGGAAACTTTTAAAAGTGCCCCAAATTCTTAAGTACATATTGAGATAGTACTAAGTACACATGGAGTAATAGTTAACTAAGGGGGTAACATGAACAATACCTTAGTCTGTCTGTAAATGGTTTCATCATCTGTTCTACTAACAAAAGTTTAATGAAGACTGTTAAATGCTACAAAGATAGATAACATACTCCTGCAATGTAGTAGGAGAAAAAGACAAAAGTAATATTGGTTTTATGAAACCTAAAAATATTCTTATGTGTAGAAAATTAATTTAAATGTGGTGGGGTTTTTTTGTTTGTTTGTTTGTTTTTGTTTTTTTTTGGCGGGGACGGGGGAAGGGAGTACTGGGGATTGAACCCAGGGTCTCAGGTATGCAACCAGTGTAAGCACTTAAACACTGAGCTACATCCCCAGATTCCTTTTTTCTTAACATAAAATAATTTCTAAATTTAAATCTTGTGTGAACAAAGACATTCAATTATAACCCAATATAATCAAATCTAAACTAAGAACAAATCACATTTAAACATTGTTATTTCTTTGCAATAATTATTGCATCTAAAAAAGAGCCCACTATGAGTTAATTTTACTTAAATAGAACATTGCTCAACCTATAAATGAAGGTCAGCAGACACCAGTGTCTTGGAATAAAATAGCCCTTTGGCAAGAAAATGAGCCACACCCCATTTAGTTTTTACAAAAATAAAATTCTTTCCAGCTTTACTAAATTGTAGATGTTATGCACAGCATGTACTTCTGTAGTAGTTTGTTCTGCAGCTGTGGAAATATCCATGTATGCAGAAGCCCTAAAAAAATATCTATTTGCCATTACTTCTGCAAGCAGTGCTCAGACTTTTTGTAGTACAGAGTGCTGTTGGCTTTTTTTTTTTTTTTCTGATTCTTAGATAATACCAAGTGACTACAGTTATAGCTTATGCCTTCATTTTCTGCCTTGAACTTCATGGTTGTCAAAGACATTAAATAGGGCAGAAAAACTTGGAATTTTAAACCTGGCAATTGTTTCATCTGATAGAAGGGCATCAAAACAATGTACTGTCAGCTGTATATGGTTTTCTTCAAGGGCATTTAAAAAAATTCCTTGAGCCAGGCGTGGTGGCGCATGCCTATAATCCCAGCACTTGGGAGGCTGAGGCAGGAGGATCATGAGTTCAAAGCCAGCCTCAGCAATGGTGAGGCACTTAGCAACTCAGTGAAACCCTGTCTCTAATAAAATACAAAAAAGGGCTGGGGATGTGGCCCAGTGGTGGAGTGCCCCTGAGTTCAATCCTTGCTACAAAACAACAACAACAACAAAAATTCCTGTCATTGGGTTGGGGATATAGCTCAGTTGGTAGAGTGCTTTCCTCACATATTCAAGGCCCTGGGTTCGACCACCAAAAAAAAAAAAAAAAAAAATCCTGTCATGTACCATGGGAAAGAACTGTATTTCTGGGGATCAAAGAAATAAACCCTGAGGAAAAGCTCCATTCTCCTAGCTCCTTCACAGTGGTCTGGCATATAGTAGGTCTCCCTATCCACAGGGGATTAGTTCCAGGAACCCCCTCTCTTATATCAAAATCCATGGATGGTCAAGTCCCTTATTAAAAATCGCATAATATTTCCACATAAGCTGCATACATCCTTCCATGCAGGTTTTATTTTTGTTGTTGTTGTTTGTTGGGAGGTGTCTTTTGGGGGAGGGCAGTACAGGGAATCCAACCCAGGGCCTCCTGAATGCTAATTATGTGCTCTTATCTCTGAGCTACATCTCCAGCACTCCCGTATACTTCCACAGGTCTAGATTACTTAATACCTAGTGCAATGTAAATGCTACATAAATATTTGTTATACTGTACGTTTAGGGAATAACGGGAAGAAAAAAATCTATGCATTCAATACAACACAAATTTTTTTCTGAATATTTTCTGTCTGCTGTTGGTTGAACCCATAAAATGGAATCTGCAGGCTGACTATATAAATATTTGAAAGAGTGAAAAATGGTTGCCCATGAATTGTCCTTGCTGATAAAGATTGAATTGGAGTTCTGGGTGTGTAGCTCCTTAATAGAGCATGGGTTTAGCATGGGGGTTCCATCCCTAACACCAAAAAGGAAAAAAAAAAGAAAACCAAATAAGTAAATCAGCAACTTATGGATCACATTGAATAAAATACATAAAGATCAAACCTATGGGAAAACTAACCAAATGTCTTTCTTGGTTTTCTTTACCTGTTAGCTGTATTAAATGAATGGTTATGAGTTCATGGTATGGATAGCACTTTCACTGTGAGAACTACTTAATTTTAGAATCAAAGAGGAAATTGGGACATTAATATTTTTGTGTTTTTAGCAGCTTTATTGAGATCATACCATCTACTTAAAGTATACAATTTGATAGATTTTAGTATATTCCCAGATATGTACAACCGCATCACAGTCAATTCTCAAGTTTTTTTTTCCTTTTGTGGTGCTGGGGATTGAACCCAGGGCTTTGTGCATGCAAGGCAAGCAATCTACCAACTGAGCTATATCCCCAGCAAGTTATATATCCCCATCTCAAGTAAGTTTTCATCAGTTCAGAAAGAAATTTCATATTGTTTAGCTATCATGACCTTTCCCAGCTCTCCAAACTTGAGCATCTACTAACTAATCTATTTTCTATCTCCGTAAATTTCCCTATTCTGACCTTGTTCCCCTTCTTTTTGCAGTATTGGGGGTTGGACCAAAGGCACTCTACCAGTGAGCTCCATCCCCAGCCCTTTTTATTTGTTTGTTTATTTTTAAAGTTTGAGACAGTTCTAAGTTGCCCAGGCTGGTCTCCAACTTCTGATCCTCCTGCCTCAGCCTCCCAAGCAACTGGAATTAGTCATGTGCCACTGCATCCAGCCCCTATTCTGCACTTTTATATGAATGAAATCATGTCTTGTGGTCTTTCATGTCTTTCTACTTTCTCTCAGCATAATGGTTTCAAGTTCACTCACATTGTAGCAGGTATTAGTATTTTATTACTTTTTATGGCTGAACAATATTCTGTTGTGTGAATATGTACCATATTTTGCTTATTTATTAGCTGATGAATATTTGCATTCTTTTGGTTTTAGTTATGAATATTGGAAAATGTCAATATTAAATGTTTAATTACAGATGAGTTAATGGGTTAGAGGTGATAGTGACAAAGTAACATTTCACTTATTACTACTCTACTATTAATGTAAATCTTTGCTTTGATTAATATTGTGTACTACTGATTTTTCTAAGTTTAGCCATTTTTTTCTTGCTTTCTGATTAGCATAGACTTGTTTCCAATAACTTTTTGCTTAGCAATGTTTTTTCTTTACTTGAATAATGTGAAGTCTATAAAGGTTATAGAATCATCTTTTCTTTTTCTTTTGGTATTAGGGATTGAACTCAGGGGCACTCTACCACTGAGCTACATCCCAGCCCTTTTTTTAAGACAGGTTCTTGCTAAGTTACATTGCTGAGGCTGACCTCAAACTTGTGATTCTCCTGCCTCAGTCTCCTGAGTCACTGGGTTTATAGGTGTGAGCCACCATTCCAGGCTCTAGAATCATCTTTTCTAAAATTTATTGTATCATAGATGTTTACAAAATTTTGTTAAACATATTCTTGTTATATTTTTTGTGAGGCTGAACATCAAACACTCAGGGTCTGGAACATGCTAGTCACATGCTGTATCACTGAGCCACATCTCTAGCCCTTATCACTTTTTTTTTTTTTTTTTTTTAATATTTTTATTTATTTGCTTTTAGTTGTACACAATGCGTTTTATTTGTACGTGGTGCTGAGGATCGAACCCGGGTCGCCCGCATGCTAGGCAAGCGCTCCACCGCTGAGCCACAATCCCAGCCCCCCTTATCACATTTTTTGAACACTAAAGAGCAAAGGTAAGCAGGGTTAAGGCCTATAAAACTAATAAATAAATGCTTGGAAATATGATGGTTACAGTCAACCTAAAGAATTATTGGGCCAGGTACCTGTATTACAGTTACTAGGGAGGATAAGGCAGGAGAATCTTAAATTCAAGGTCAGCCTGAGCAACTTAGTATGCCTTATCTCAAAATAAAACAAAAAGTGTTGGGGATGTAGCTCAGGGGTAGAGTGCTTGCCCAGCATGCATGAGACCCTAAGTCCCAATCCCTAGTACTGAAAAAAAATAGTTTGAGAGAATCTTTACCTTTTGACTTCTTGGGAGTAAATATGAGATTGAGGGATTATCAAAGGATGATAAAAGAGTCACCTTCTGCACCGGGGCTATAGCTCAGTGGTACAGTGCTTGCCTTGCAGGTGTGAGGCCCTGGCTTCAATCCTCAGCACCACATAAAAATAAATAAATAATAAATAAAGATTTTTAAAAAAAGAGTCTCCTTCTGCTTCAGATGAGAGCTAATCTTTTGAGCACCCTTGACCTCAGATCCACCTATGTGGTATCAGGTGAAAAAGCTAATGACCCCTAGAACTCTACTCTGCTGTGATGTTCATTCCTGGACCCAGGCTCCTTAGTCATATGGGCAGTGAGAACCTTGAGGTTCTTGAGGAAATGGTAGGTTTCCCTAAGAGAGGAGGTCTAGAGGTTACTCAAGTATAAACGTACCATTTCTTGGAGACCCACTTAGAACTTTCTATATAATTTCTGAATTCCGTTAATAGGCCTTTGTTTATTATCAACAATGTGTCTGGCATACTAAGATAAATAAAATAATATCCTGTCATTTGAGGTGCTCAGAATCAACTCCAGCCACTGATTTTACAGATAAGGCAACTGAAGTCTGATTGTGACTTGCCCAAGCATACAGTGGTCGAGGACTTTTGGTGGAGGACTGGGTTGTCTCCATTACTAGAGAGCCAGATTTTAGCGATGGACCTAATAAATCTCTCTTCTTACTGTATATTTAAACAACACAGTGAGGGTACAACTTTGTGTAATAGCAGTGCCTCTTCCTCCCTGAATCAGTTTATACTAACTGGTATTTTCTTTTAGACATTAACAAAATGATAGATGCTATGTCATTAAAATTGCCATGAACTCTCTGAAACTCAACATCACCTATAACTAAAGCAGCTGGGGTCTGACAGCTCTTCCCTAGCTAATGGAAATGCATTAGCAATAGCTGTAGAGTGGTGAGCTATTTTTCTGGGTCATATTTTCGATCCAGAGTAACTGTATGCTAACAAAACTGTAGTCCTAATCACCAGTCTTAAAGCATTTCCTATATTGTAATACATCCAAAATATTTTAAAAACTCCAATTTCAACATATTGACTATACATAGTGAGGTGTATCATTCTTGATTTCTTCTAAACTGGATTTTTCCATGGCACATAGACTTGGTCTTTCCCTCTATATTAATCTTCACCAAGAAAAAAATCCATTTCATTCAGTTATTCATTCACTCATTCAAATATTTGCCAAGCACTTTATGTATGCCAGGTACTATTCTAGGCATTGGGATTATATCTGTGAATGAAACAAACAAAACTCACTACCCTTATGTAGCTTACATTCTCCAGGGGTGGACCTAGAAAAACAAATCATGACACAGTATCTTAGATGCCAACATGTTATGGAGACCATTAAAGCAGGATTAAGGGAACGGGGAGTGGGAAGAAATGCATTAATAGAAATTCATTAGCAATAGCTGTAGAGTGGTGAGCTCTACATTGGGCATTGCCATCTTGAATAATGTGGTCACAGAAGGCTTTACTGAGAGAATTTTAGGCAAGATATGAAGGAAATCAAGGAATGACCTACCTTACTATCTGGGGAGAAGTGTCACTTGAATAAGTAAAAAATAATTCTAATAACAGATACCTAAATCATCATGTATTGGTGGCGTTTAGCCCTGAAATTCTTCTTTATGTAAGTTCCTTTTTATTTTGGCCTTAAAAAGGAAAAAAATATTTTTACACAAATAAAATACTTTAGTATAGAGTCATGAATTAACTATGTGCTAAGACAATTATGTCATAGTAGTTATTGTTATTTATAACAACAAACACCTTCCTCTCCCCTCAACCCTATTCCTGACAACTGGAAGCCACTAACCTATCTGTTCTCCATTTTTATAATGTCATGTTCATATTATATAATGTAACCTTTGGAGATGGCGTTTTTTCATTGAGCATAATCCTCTGAAAATTCATCCAACCTGTGTTTATCAATACCTTGTTCGTTTTCATTGCTGAATAGTATCATATGGTGTGGAGATACTACAATTTATTTAACTGTTCACCCATTAAAAGACATCTAAGCCAGGGGCTAGGGTTGTGGCTCAGTGTTATAGTGCTTGCCTAGCATGTGTGAGGCCCTGGGTTCAATCCTCAGCACCACATAAAAAAAAAATAAATTAATTAAATAAAGGTATCGTGTTCATCTACAACTAAAACAAAAAACTTCTTAAAAAAAAAAAAAAAGACATCTGGGCCAGGGCTGAGGATGTGTCTTGAGTATAGCACTTAACCTGGCATGCATGCGGCCCTGGGTTTAATCCCCTACCGCCCCCTCCATAAAAAAAAAAAAAAAAACGCATTGGGGCCTTTTCCATTTTGTTTGTTTTTGTTTGTTTTGGTGCTGATAATAGAACCCAAGGCCTGTGCATGCTAACATGCACTCTACCATTGAACTATATTCCAGCCCTGTTCTAATTTTTTTAACTATCACAAAAATTGCTATAAACGTTGTATAGTTATTTTTTTTTAAATATTTATTTATTTGCTTTAGTTGTACACAATCCGTTTTTACGTGGTGCTGAGGATCGAACCCGGGCTGCGCACGTGCTAGGTGAGCGCTCTACCGCTGAGCCACAACCCCAGCCCTGTATAGTTATTTTTGTATAAATGTAATTTTTTTTTTTTTTTTCTCTGGGATTAATGCCCAAAGAGCACAATTGCTGGGTTATATTGGAGTTGCACATTAGTTTTATAAGAAACTGACAAAATGTTTTCCCAGAGTGACTATACCATTTTGTGCTTCCACCAGCAAAGTGTGAGTAATCCAGTTTTTCTACATTCTTGCCAGCATTTGGTGGTGTCACTGTTTAGCTATTCTGACAGGTGTGTAGTGATAATCTCATTGAGTTTCATTTTTCATTTCCCTTATGGCTAATGATGTTGAACATCTTTGCATGTGCTTATTTCCCATCTCTATATCTTCTTCAGTGAAGCAGCTGTTCGTGTTGTGCATGTCCTTTGCCTATTTTCTGATTGGATTTTTTTTTTTTTTTTTTTTTTTGCACTACTGGGGATTGAACCATTGAATCCAGGGGACCCTACCACTGAACTACACTCCCAACCCATGACCTCTTTATAATTTTTAAAATTTTTGAGATGGGGTCTTTTTAAGTTGCCAAGGCTGATCTTGGACTTGTAATCATCCTGTCTCAGCTTCCCCAGTAGCTGAGATTACAGGAGTGTGCCTTCATACCTGGTCAATTGCTTTTTGTTTTTGTTTTTGTTTGTACTGGGGTATGAACCCGGGGGCACTTTACCACTGAACTACATCTATCCAGTCCTTTTTTAAATTTTTATTTTGAAACATGGTCTCGCTTAGTTACTGAGGGCCTCACTGAGTTCCTAAGGCTGGCCTCAAATGTGGAATCCTTTTGTTTCAGCCTTCTGAATTGCTAGGATCACAGGCATGTGCCATTGTGCCTGGCCTAGGTTGGTTTTTTTTTTTTTTTTTTTAATGTTGAATTTTGAGAAGTCTTTATATATTCTAGATATCAGTCCTTGATCAAATATGTAGTATACAAATATCCTAGTCTGGATAAACAAGGTCTTTGGTAGAACAAAAATATCTTGATAAGCCCAATTTATGAGTATTTCCTTTCATAGGTTGTCTTTTTTATTTTTTTATTTTTTTGTGGGTACCGGGGATTGAACTCAGGGGCACTTGACCACTGGGTCACATCCCCAGCCCTTTTTTGTATTTTATTAGAGACAGGGTCTCACTGAGTTGCTAAGTGCCTCGCCATTGCTGAGGCTGGCTTTGAACTCACGATCCTCCTGCCTCAGCCTCCCAAAGTGCTGGGATTACAGGCGTGCGCCCGGCTCATAGGTTGTCTTTTTTAATGTCATGTCTAAGAACTTTTCACCAAATCTTGTTCCTGAAGAATTTCTTCTTTTTACGTCTGTGATCCATTTTGAGTTAATTTTTGTAAAGAGTAAGATTTAGGTCAAAGTTTTTCTTCTTTTTTTATTTTAACCTGTGATTATCCAACTGCTCTAGCACCATTCCTCCACTAATGGGCTTTTTTGAAATTTTTTTTTAGTTGTAGTTGGACGCAATACCGTTATTTTATTTATTTATTTATATGTGGTGCTGAGGGTCGAACCCAGGGCAGTGCACATACTAGGCAAGCGCTCTACAGCTGAGCCACAACCCCAGCCTAATGGGATTTTTTTAAAAATATTTTTTGTAGATGGACACAATACCTTTATTTTATTTATTTTTTTTATGTGGTCCTAAGGATCGAACCCAGTGCCTCATACTTGCAAGGTGAGTGCTCTACCACTGAGCCATAACCCCAGCCCCCACTAATGGGCTTCTTATTCCCTTCTACAAAATCAGTTGAACATGGGATTAGGGGTGTAGCTCAGTGGTACAGCTTATGTTTAATATGTACAAAGCTTTAAATTCAATAACCAGCCCAAAAAGGACAGAAAAGAAAAAGACAAAAAGCCAGAAAACAAGAAGAAAGCAAACCGAAAGAAAGGGGAAAGGAAGTTGAACCTATTTGTATAGGTCTATTTCCAAGTTCTCTGTTCTAGTGTTCCATTGGTCTTGCTCTGCCAATGTCACACTGTCTAGATTCCTGTAGTTGCACCAGGTCGAGTGGTTCCACCTACCTTATTTTTCAATGTTTTTGCTATTCTTAGGCTTGTTCCTGTCTACATACATTTTTAGAAAAAGCTTGTCAGTCGCTATAAAAAAACTGTTCTGGGATCTTGAGAGGAATTGCACTAATGAATTTGATTTTTGAGATTGCGTATGTAATGTTAGTAAAGTTAAAAATGGTAATTCCATTAAGGAAGACAATTTTGTCTCTAGTTTAATACTAGGTCTTATTTTCTGTAAGACTTTTTTTTTTTTTTTGGTGGTACTGGGGATTGAACTCAGGGGCACTCGACCACTGGGTCACATCCCCAGCCCTTTTTTGTATTTTATTTAGAGACAGGGTCTCACTGAGTTGCTAAGTGCCTCGCCATTGCTGAGGCTGGCTTTGAACTCGCGATCCTCCTGCCTCAGCCTCCCAAAGTACTGGGATTACAGGCGTGCAACACCGCGCCCGGCTTGTAAGACTTATTTTTATAATTTGAACTGAAACATGAAAACCTAAATATTATACATGGTACCATGTGATGTCTTGATACACTGTGTACCTTGTGTAATGTTCAAATCATGGTAAATATACCTGTCTTGAACATTGATCATTTCTTAATGATGAAAACATTTAAAAATCAATTTTTATAATTTTGAAATCACTGGTGAATTGACAGTGTTTCTTTAAATATAACTTGAATGTCGTTTTTAACTGCCAAAATTGAAGTTTTTCAGAGGAATACTACATCTTTGATATAAAGGTCAAGTTCTAAAATGTCAGTCAGTTTTATTTATTTATTAGTTATTGGTATTGGGGATTGAACCTACAGGTACTTTCCCACTGAACTACATTGCAGCCCTTTTTATTTTTTATTTTGTGACAGAGTCACTAAATTTCTGAGACTGGCCAGGAACTTGAGATCCTCCTGCCTCAGTCTCTTTAGCCACTAGGATTACAGGCAGCCGTGCCTGGCTCCTCCAAAATGTTTTTAAATTATAAAATAGATCAGAAGCCAGGCAAGATAGTGCATGACTATGATTCCAGCAACCTGGAAGGATGAGACAAGAAGGATGGCAAGTTCAAGACTAACCTCAGCA
This sequence comes from Tamias sibiricus, assembly GCA_025594165.1. Lineage (NCBI taxonomy): Eukaryota > Metazoa > Chordata > Mammalia > Rodentia > Sciuridae > Tamias > Tamias sibiricus. Next base: position 106,390,666 of record CM046667.1, read on the forward strand.
ACTTGCAAGACCCTATCTCAAAATTTTTTTAAAAATTTGGAATTTTACTTCCATAATTCTTAAAGACCACCCACTAAACTTCTAAGACTTCTTAATAAGACTCCTAAACCTATTGTTCTGCCTAAGGAAAGTCTGGTTTATCCCTTCTGTTGTTTCAAACTCATTTCCCAAAAGAATGAAATGGAATATGCTGTTAAAGCATTGGGATTTGGGGTATTGGAGTTTGGGGTGTACTTGCTATACATTAATATAAATCAAAAGTTTTAAAATGAAAATACTTGTATATTCTCATGCTTTGATTATTGATTCTGTAAAATAAAATCTTAAAATTTTCCAAAAGTATCTGGTAAACCCCTTGACTTAAAAGAACACTTGGAAATTTACTGTTGTGTTAAAAGAGGTGGAGGGGGGCTGTGAAACTGATTATAGCTGAAGAACTGAAGAGAAAATGTCACCTTGTTGGTTTGGGGGTGAGAGAAAACTAAATGACATCATGCTTTCATTTCTGTCCTGCTTTCTCAAGATAAAGCTTTTCCACTATTTTTTCTACTTAATGATTCAGAGTAGGAGACATAAAACAAAACCTTCTGGTTCTTTTTCCTATCCTTTTTATGTCTAAATTGGCTTTTATTGCTTTAATAAAATATATCACTGTTGGCCTATAACATTATGAATGTGGGATTAAGTGGTTAGACTTAAAAAGCAGGAATAGGAAAATCACAGTCCAGATGTACTTCCCTAAATACAGTTAGCAGAATTACTTCTCCATAATGAAAACTTCCCTAAGTTACAGCACATGGCTCTTAGTATTATCATTGTAGTGATGTTTACCAACACTAATATCACTCCTAACTCTCTTTAGGTAATAGCTACAGCTTCAGTTAAACCTATCCCCTAACTGGGGCTGAGGCTCAGTGGTAGAGGGCTCATGTTGCAAATGTGAGGCCCTGGGTTCGATACTCAGCACCACATAGATAAAATAAAGGTATTGTGTCCACCTACAATTAAAAAAAAAACCTATCCCCTAATTGAAAAAAGTATGTGTGTGTCTATATAATTTTTTTGTGTGTGTGCTGGGGATTGAGTCCAGGGGTGTTTAACCACTGAGCCACATCCCAGCCCTTTTAATTTTTTATTTTGAGATAAGGCCTTACTAAGTTGCTTAGTGCCTCATGAGGTTGCTAAGGCTAAAAAGTATAATTTAAAGAAGAATGATGTGGACTGGGTCAGTGGTAGAACAGCCCCTAGGTTCCACCCCCAGGCAAAGAAAAAAAGAATGATATAATGGTTCTCATCATAAAGAAATATGCATATTTTTTCTTCACATATAATTATTGCATTTTTGTATTTATCTGGTCTTTTTCTTTGTGGTGCCAGGAATGGAGCCTTGCTTCTACTGGCAAGTGCTATACCACTCAGCCATAGTCCCAGTCATTTATTTGGACTTTTGAAAGCTCATTCTCTGAAGCAGTGAATTCTTAGAGCCAATAAGTCCAGAATAGTCTACGCTGTCAAAAGAACTCAGCTAATGGTTTTAGCCAATTTGTGAGGCAGTAAGCTGGGAGAGGGAAGAGGTTGATTGCTCCTATGCAAATGACATTTTGCCAACAATGTGATTTTTAGCAAGTGAAGATCACAAAAGCCTTCTTGTGGCAGAATTCATTACAATGAGATTTTAGCTATGCCCAGTAACAGATTGCCAAATAAAATACTGAACAAGCAAGACTGGTCAGCTACAATCCAGTCTAGTAATCTTAACCAACATAGTTTTATGTTTATGGATTCTACTCCATTCTCAAAGAAATATGAGGCATCTCAACAGAAATACAATAAATAAAAGTTGTAAGGTGTCCCCCATACATTTGAATGTTAATGGCATATAACCATTTTATGAGACCATGGTATTTTTGCAGCCAATCTTACTGATAAATCTGCATTGTGTTCACAATTCTGTGTTGGGCCAGATTTAACAATGACTATTATGTGTAGAAAATAGCAACCATTGTTGCTGAACTAAACTCTCTCTGGAGAGTTAAAAAAATAAAATAATAACGCTTTAATGGCAATGTAACCAAAGAAATTAACCTGAGAAAAGTGATTAGATATAGCATAGTACTTTTGTTTAATTATTACCTGGCAGAGGAACGTTGAACTGTATGTAAAGCTGGGGACAGTTCACTTGTCTAAAAGGGTAGTTCCAAATTTGCACACACGTGTGCACACACACACACACACACACACTCACACACATTTCTAGCTAAATGTTTTTGTGAAAAGAATGTGTGCGTGTGTGTGTACACATATATATATATATATATATCAGAAGAGATAGAAAGCAGGCTACTTATGGCTAACTCAGTGAAATGGAATTTATTTGAATTGTGTGTGTCTTGATAATGTGTATATGTGCTTGAGAATTACAGGGAAGAATTCCAATGACAGGGTACTTGGTGGTGTTCTTGCAGTGACAATTGGTAGTCTTCAGGGTGTTTTATCAGACAATGAGGCAACAGTTTTTCTCTGTGGACTTGTCTCTACAATAATTGCAGAAGTCAGGAAATATTGCACATACAAATATATCTAAAACTGTCCATGGATACATTTAACACTTTGAAGTAATGGTAACATCTGGTAACAAGTAGAAACCAGAATCTTAGGGGCTATGGCTTCATGCTACCACTTCATCTGAATTAGTCATTTATATGTCTTCCTAAGAACTGACAAAGTTAATCTAGGACTAGGGCAGGCTGGCAGGAAATGCTAGAGCAGCTATTTCTTTTGAACGTTTCTTTTGTTATTCCTTGTGAGGTCAAAAAGTTGTCATTTTAAAGTTTGAAAGCTAAAGCAATAATGTCTTAACAGCTAAGTGAGATGACATCTTTTTTTAACGTGGCAAGCTTGATTTGTTGAGTAGGCTACTACATGCCAGGCACTGTCATAGGTGCTAAAAATGGATTAATAAACAAAACAGACCAAAAATCACTGCTCTCATACAGCATAATAAATGTGAAAACTGTATATCAATTTTAAATCATTTAATGCTACCATTCAGATTTTAAAGACCATCATTGAATGAGTCTTGAGGACTTTTGTACATCTTATCTGGAGTTTGAATAAGGAAAATTTGACAATTTGAAATGTAGGTCAAAAAGCTAGAAACTGATAACTACAGTAAATATTTTCTTTTATTCTCACTGTTATATTTCATTTATCAGTGTTTTATTTAGATCACTTGAAAATGAGAAATATTACTTATGGATTTATTCTTTAGGATAGGTTTAATACGTAGGGGGTGAAAGGACATGTTAGCCTCTAATGTGAAGGTATGGCATTTATAAATATATCTTCTGTCATTTGAAGACATAAAATCCTTAAATGTATTTAATGGTTACTGTAGAAAATGAATGTATTGCTCAGTTATTTTTGCCTATGTGAGTAGTACAAGAGCTGACTCAAAGGAGATGACATGATGGTTCCTGTCCTGAAGTGAAATAAGATGACGGGTTGTGGTGGAACAATGATGTGGTCATGCCCATATTTGCTCACATCTCTTGTTCATTTCCTTTTATAGAGTAAACCCAAGGAGAGTCTCACTTCTTATTTTTTAAGTTTCCCTTTGGTCTTGTCTTTCTCATGCCACTTTTCTTCTATTATTTCTTAAAATTCCAGGATAATGAGTTATAATTTAGTTGGCTCAAGTTTGTGCTGATTGACAACTCAGTTGGCTCAAGCATAAGTACCCCTTAGAATGGTCATAGTGGAGGCATCATGCCCATTTTAAGGAATTACTGTTGATAAGATTAGTATTCTGTGCTTATAATATTAACATGTATGGACACAGCCACGCTGAGCCCCTTGAGGGTATGACAGGCATGTTTCCTAAATCCTTGTATTTCCTGATGCCTTTTTGCAGAGTTGTATGCTCAATCAGTACTTGTCTATTGAATGAATAGAGCCAGGAATTTTAATTTTGCTTCCCAACATAGTAAATACTGTGTATCAAAAATTTTTAAAGCAATTTTATGGAAGCGTTCAAACATACAAAGTCAAAGAGTATAGATACCCCTACCCCCAGCTTTCATGATTATTAATGTTTGATGTTCTTATTTCATCTTTGTCTCTCATTATTTCTTATTTGGCGGGGGGTACTGTGGATTGAGCCCAGGGACATTCTATCACTGAGCAACATCCCCAGCCCTTTTTAAATTTTATTTTGAGACAAAGTCTTGCTAAGTTGCTAAGGCTGGTCTCAAACTTGGGATCCTCCTGCCTCAGCCTCCCAAGTAGCTGGGATTACAGGCATGTGCAATCATGCCTGGTCCTGTCCTGTCCTTTCCTCTTTCTTTTTTTTTTTTCCCTATGATTTGCTTTAGAATAGTCCACACATTATTTTTTTTTCAAATATTTATTTATTTACTTTAGTTGTACACAATGCAATGCATTTATGTTTACGTGGTGCTGAGGATCGAACCCGGGCCGCACACGTGCGAGGCGAGCGCTCTGCCGCTGAGCCACAACCTCAGCCCCATCCACACATTATTTTATCTATAAATACTGTAATATACTTGGTTTTAAAAATTTTTAACCTAGTAATAATTTTTGAATTTCCTATGCTTTTCTGTGCTGCCTTTATGCCAGAAAAGGAAGTTCTTACTGCTTACCAGAAGAAAAAATCCTCATTTGATACAAATGAACAAGATATTATGTTATTTTGTAACAATTGTTTTCTTTGTTAAGTCTTTTTTTTTTGGGGGGGGGGCACAGGGGATTGAATTCAGGGACACTTGACCACTGGGCCACATCCCCAGCCCTTTTTATGTATTTTATTAGAGACGGGATCTCACTGAGAGTTGCTAAGTGCCTTGCCATTGCTGAGGCTGGCTTTGAACTTGAGATCCTCCTGCCTCAGCCTCCCAAGTGCTGGGATTACAGACGTGTGCCACCGCACCCGGCTCTTTGTTAAGTCATTTTAATAAAATTTATTAAAAGGTTTGAAATTACACTGTCATGATCAAATCATGTCTTTGAACATGAACCCAATTATCTCCAAAATGTGCTCTGGAATAGATGTTTTTTAGCTTTCCCCTCAAAATTAATATTAATGACATGGTTTTACTTTTTGCAGTTTAACAGCATAGAGCTCAGGTTAAAAACTAGATGTATAATTTTAATACTTTTATTCTTGGGTTGAAAATCTTGTTAAAACCCACATACCTTATTTCTTCATGTGTGTATTGAAGTATGCTGTATGTACCCATGAGTGTCAGAATTACTTTTTTGAGAACACGTTTGTGTTATTAGCTTTTTTACTGTGTTGACATTTGCACTGATGGTATAAAACTGCTAGTACCTGTCAGGCACAGTGGCACAAACCTGTAATCCCAGTGATTCAGGAGGCTGAGGCATGAGGATGACAAGTTTGAGGCTAGTCTCAGCAACTTAGTGAGAACCTATCTCAAAACAAAACATAAAATGTGTAGAGCACCCAGTGGTAGAGCACCTCTTGGTTTTATCCCCAGTACAAAACAAAACAAAACAACAGCAAAACTGCTAGTGCCTTAGCAAGAACAAGGCAGGGACACCATTCTGTATTACATAATCGTTGTATTTCTTAACACCATACCTTCACTATTTGCAAAAATCTATAACATGTATTTCAGTTACCAATATCCTAGATGAAGCAGGAAACATTAATTTTATTAATTCTGAACTCTCAGGTATGCATCTTTTTAAAATCCTACTTGATGAGATTGGACCCACCCATAAAGCATTTCAGCTACATGGTTGTCATGAGGAAAAGTACTTGTGCAATTGTTTAAGTTATGAGCTGAACTAGTTGGCATTTTAAAAAATTGAAAATCACTTTTCCTTGAAAGATTCAAATAATTGAATATTCCGACCTGAATATTTGACAAATACTTTATCAAAAATGAATCAACTGTGCCTGTCATCGCAATAACTAAGAGGGCTTGTTGCCAATGATAAAATTAGAGCTTTCAAGAAAAAATGTAAATTTTAGAAATTTTATATTGGCCACTGTAGTCTTTTTGGTACGGAAGACTTTTTTCTTTTGTGGAGGATGTTGGGGATGGAACCCAGGGCCTAGTGCTTGATAAGCAGTTGTGCAGCCACTGAACTACATCCCTAGCTCCATTAAGTATTAATACTTAAATATTTCTAATGAGATTGATGGTATAATTAATAAAAGTGATTTGTTATATATTGTATAATGAAGTGTCAGTATTTGGAAGATCTGTGTAACTTAGTGAAACAATCTTTCCAAAGGACCAGTGCATGATGTAACAAAATCAAGTGTGGGTAAAAAGCCCAAAGTACAACATAGAACAAAGGATTTTAAAGTAACAGAAAATGGGGCTGAGGTTGTGGCTCAGCGGTAGAGCACACGCTTAGCACGTGCGCAGCCCGGGTTCAATCCTCAGCACCACGTAAAAATAAATGCATTGTGTACAACTAAAGCAAATAAATAAATATTTTTTAAAAAGTAACAGAAAATGGGAAAAAATTGAAACAGCAGATTCCATATTGTAACCAACATTTTAAGAAACTGCTACTTCTGGAGTTTTGGTGTAGTACTAAAATATATCTGTAATTTTCTGGAAAGATTTTTTAAGTACTTCTTCCTTTCTTAAGAATGTATTTGTGGGATGACAAGTTTTCTTCCTATATACAAATCAAACCACATATTATAATAGGTTGAATGTGAAGCAGATATAAGAATTCAACTGTCTTGGGCTGGGATTGTGGCTCAACCTGTAGAGCGCTTGCCTAGCACATGTGTGGCCCTGGGTTCAATCCTCAGCACCACATAAAAATAAATATATAAAATAAAGGTTTAAAAAGTCAACTGTCTTGTGTTAAGTTAAATAAGGTAAACAATGCATAACAAATGTCAACTAAGTGCAAAAATGTAAATAATGCTACTCTTAACTAAGTTTGTTATTGAAAATAGTTACTTTTTATAAAAATATTATTTATGTTAACAAGTAATGGACTTATGATTTTTTTTTTTTTTTTTTTTGTGGTACCGGGGATTGAACTCAGGGGCACTTGACCACTGGGTCACATCCCCAGCCCTTTTTTGTATTTTATTTAGAGACAGGGTCTCACTGAGTTGCTAAGTGCTTCCCCATTGCTGAGGCTGGCTTTGAACTCGTGATCCTCCTGCCTCAGCCTCCCAAAGTGCTAGGATTACAGGCGTGCGCCACCGCGCCCGGCAGGACTTATGATTTTTTAAAAATTCTTTTAGTTGTAGATGGGCACAAGACCTTTATGATTTTTAAATAATTAAATACCTTTAACATTTCCTAGTTGTAAATTTTTTTTTTGTAATGCTGGGGATGAAACCCAGGTCCTTGGGCATGGTAGGCAAGTACTCTGCTATTGAATCACATCCCCAGAACCTCTAGTTATAATTTCTAATGTGATAACTACGTTGACAGATCCAGCCTGCATATCAGAAAGCTCTTTGGGGTCTTCAAGTGAACTTTAGTGAACTTTAGGTCCAAAAGTTTAAGAACTACTAAGTTAGTTGGATTTTGTCATTGTTTCCCTTCTTTCCTCTCCTGTCTTCATTTCTCTGCCCTTCTCTCTGTATGCCTTCCTGTTCTCCCATACCTTTCCTCCTCTTTGAATGAGAGATCCTCTGGATAAAAAGGTGTAGAGCATATACATTATGTCTTTGTATGTTTTTATTAACTGTGAACAAAACACAGATGTCTTTTATCGTGTTATTTATTTATATAGCAGTGCTGGGGGTCTGACTGGGGGTTTCACTCATGCTAGGCATTTGTATTATACCACTGAGCTACATCTCCAGCCCCAGATGTCTTTTAAATCAGTCCCTGGCCCATGTGTAGTTCAGTTAACAATTTTTCAAAACTCATATTTAAAATTGCCTTTATTTTAAATTTCTGTTTTTAATGCATTAGGACAAAGTAGATAATTCAATATACAATAATAATCCTATTTGATTTTAAATGTTTGGTTACTTTGTTACACAAAGAGCTAATAAATACTCAGTATCTGGGGGATGTCCCTCAGAATATTGAAATTAAGATATTTTTGTGACTTATTTTTCTACCCAAATGTGAAAAAAAGATTACAGGGGCTCAGGTGTAGCTCATGGTTAGAGCACTTGCCTAAGGGTATGCGCAAAGCCCTGGATTCATTGCTCAGCACTGGGGGGAAAAAGAAAAAGAAAAATGTTTACAGAAACCAGATCCACTTGTTGTTCAAATTGATACATCTGTGCAACAGGACGTTTGTATACTTAATATTGCTTCTAGTATAAATTTCTTAAACTTTCCAATATGGCTCAAAATTACAGTAGCAGTTTCCAGCATGTTAATTTGGCTCCTGCTTTGTATGTTAGATCCCTCTGCTTTGATGTTTCACTCACTGTGTTACTTATTAGTCTGCTTTGCCTTTTTTTTTTCTGCTTTGCTTTTTTAGGTGACAAAGATGGGTAAAATCCTCTTCCATGAAAGGAAAATAGATCATGTTGTGTGGTGTGTCATTAAACACACTGGGAGAGGCCTCCAGTGTACATGTCACACACGGAAAGAGCATACCTAGTGCTGGGTGTGGTGGAGAGCATGACGTTTGGATGAAAGTTGGAAGGAGACCTTAAAAATACTGTGTCTGTGTTTCGCCTTCTAACTGTATATTGCAACTCTCCTGTTCCTTTTTTGGGTGTGTCTCTTTCCAGCCCTAGAGGTGCATATGTCCAGAGGTGTGTGTGAACTTCATGGTTTTGTTTGTCACAGCTGTTAGAGCTTGGTTTCCATTGGCTTTCCTTAGCATTCATCATGATGAATTTGGAATACAATGTAAAAGTTGTTTTCATTCTGTGGCCTGCTTTAAAAATGTAAAACTTGGGCTGAGGTTGTGGCTCAGCGGCAGAGTGCACACGCTTAGCACGTGCGCAGCCCGGGTTCGATCCTCAGCACCACGGAAAAAAATGCAATTGCATTGTGTACAACTAAAGCAAATAAATAAATATTTTTTTAAAAAGTAACAGAAAATGGGAAAAAATTGAAACAGCAGATTCCATATTGTAACCAACATTTTAAGAAACTGCTACTTCTGGAGTTTTGGTGTAGTACTAAAATATATCTGTAATTTTTCTGGAAAGATTTTTTAAGTACTTCTTCCTTTCTTAAGAATGTATTTGTGGGATGACAAGTTTTCTTCCTATATACAAATCAAACCACATATTATAATAGGTTGAATGTGAAGCAGATATAAGAATTCAACTGTCTTGGGCTGGGATTGTGGCTCAACCTGTAGAGCGCTTGCCTAGCACATGTGTGGCCCTGGGTTCAATCCTCAGCACCACATAAAAATAAATATATAAAATAAAGGTTTAAAAAGTCAACTGTCTTGTGTTAAGTTAAATAAGGTAAACAATGCATAACAAATGTCAACTAAGTGCAAAAATGTAAATAATGCTACTCTTAACTAAGTTTGTTATTGAAAATAGTTACTTTTTATAAAAATATTATTTATGTTAACAAGTAATGGACTTATGATTTTTTTTTTTTTTTTTTTTGTGGTACCGGGGATTGAACTCAGGGGCACTTGACCACTGGGTCACATCCCCAGCCCTTTTTTGTATTTTATTTAGAGACAGGGTCTCACTGAGTTGCTAAGTGCTTCCCCATTGCTGAGGCTGGCTTTGAACTCGTGATCCTCCTGCCTCAGCCTCCCAAAGTGCTAGGATTACAGGCGTGCGCCACCGCGCCCGGCAGGACTTATGATTTTTTAAAAATTCTTTTAGTTGTAGATGGGCACAAGACCTTTATGATTTTTAAATAATTAAATACCTTTAACATTTCCTAGTTGTAAATTTTTTTTTTTGTAATGCTGGGGGATGAAACCCAGGTCCTTGGGCATGGTAGGCAAGTACTCTGCTATTGAATCACATCCCCAGAACCTCTAGTTATAATTTCTAATGTGATAACTACGTTGACAGATCCAGCCTGCATATCAGAAAGCTCTTTGGGGTCTTCAAGTGAACTTTAGTGAACTTTAGGTCCAAAAGTTTAAGAACTACTAAGTTAGTTGGATTTTGTCATTGATTCCCTTCTTTCCTCTCCTGTCTTCATTTCTCTGCCCTTCTCTCTGTATGCCTTCCTGTTCTCCCATACCTTTCCTCCTCTTTGAATGAGAGATCCTCTGGATAAAAAGGTGTAGAGCATATACATTATGTCTTTGTATGTTTTTATTAACTGTGAACAAAACACAGATGTCTTTTATCGTGTTATTTATTTATATAGCAGTGCTGGGGGTCTGACTGGGGGTTTCACTCATGCTAGGCATTTGTATTATACCACTGAGCTACATCTCCAGCCCCAGATGTCTTTTAAATCAGTCCCTGGCCCATGTGTAGTTCAGTTAACAATTTTTCAAAACTCATATTTAAAATTGCCTGTATTTTAAATTTCTGTTTTTAATGCATTAGGACAAAGTAGATAATTCAATATACAATAATAATCCTATTTGATTTTAAATGTTTGGTTACTTTGTTACACAAAGAGCTAATAAATACTCAGTATCTGGGGGATGTCCCTCAGAATATTGAAATTAAGATATTTTTGTGACTTATTTTTCTACCCAAATGTGAAAAAAAGATTACAGGGGCTCAGGTGTAGCTCATGGTTAGAGCACTTGCCTAAGGGTATGCGCAAAGCCCTGGATTCATTGCTCAGCACTGGGGGGAAAAAGAAAAAGAAAAATGTTTACAGAAACCAGATCCACTTGTTGTTCAAATTGATACATCTGTGCAACAGGACGTTTGTATACTTAATATTGCTTCTAGTATAAATTTCTTAAACTTTCCAATATGGCTCAAAATTACAGTAGCAGTTTCCAGCATGTTAATTTGGCTCCTGCTTTGTATGTTAGATCCCTCTGCTTTGATGTTTCACTCACTGTGTTACTTGTTAGTCTGCTTTGCCTTTTTTTTTTCTGCTTTGCTTTTTTAGGTGACAAAGATGGGTAAAATCCTCTTCCATGAAAGGAAAATAGATCATGTTGTGTGGTGTGTCATTAAACACACTGGGAGAGGCCTCCAGTGTACATGTCACACACGGAAAGAGCATACCTAGTGCTGGGTGTGGTGGAGAGCATGACGTTTGGATGAAAGTTGGAAGGAGACCTTAAAAATACTGTGTCTGTGTTTCGCCTTCTAACTGTATATTGCAACTCTCCTGTTCCTTTTTTGGGTGTGTCTCTTTCCAGCCCTAGAGGTGCATATGTCCAGAGGTGTGTGTGAACTTCATGGTTTTGTTTGTCACAGCTGTTAGAGCTTGGTTTCCATTGGCTTTCCTTAGCATTCATCATGATGAATTTGGAATACAATGTAAAAGTTGTTTTCATTCTGTGGCCTGCTTTAAAAATGTAAAACTTGGGCTGCGGTTGTGGCTCAGCGGCAGAGTGCTCGCCTTGCACGTGCGCAGCCCGGGTTCGATCCTCAGCACCACGGAAACATAAATGCATTGCATTGTGTACAACTAAAGCAAATAAATAAATATTTTTTTAAAAAATGTAAAACTTATTACACAACCCTTGCCACCATCTTTTTTTAATATTTATTTGCTTTGGTTGTACACAATGCGTTTATTTCTACATGGTGCTGAGGATCGAACCCGGGCCGCGCACGTGCTAGGCGAGCGCTCTACTGCTGAGCCACATCTCCAGCCCCACCACCTTCTATTCCCAAGCCAATTTTCCTTACCCATAGTAAAAACAGATTCTATAACACGCAGAGTCACACACATTGACATACACAAACACACTCCCCTCCACTCTGCATACCCACACACACCCCAGATGGTGAATGAGATAGAAGTTTACAAAATGAACCATAGATGAAAACTGGTCACACAATTGATGAGGTAGGATTGTCTTTTAGTAAATGCCCTCCCCAACATTTACTAAGTTTAAAAAAATGTGCCTTGTTTTTCCTTTTGTGGTGCTGGGGCTGTAACCCAGAGCTGCATACATGCTAGACAAATACTGTACCACTGAGCTATACTCCCAACTCAATTCAAAGGGAATATCCATTCCTAGAACATTGACTACAATATCATGCAATTGAAAACAATGCTGTTACAGTGAATAGGCTTTGAAATCAGTGACTTGAAGTTGGCAGGTTTTACTCTCATCAAAGATTAGTCTCTAGCCAGAGGTGGTGGCACATACCTATAACCCCAGCTACTTGGGAGGTTGAGGCAGGAGGATGGCAGATTGGAGGCCAGCCTGGGCAACTCGGCAAGACCTGTCTCAAAATAAAATTAAGAGGATTGGGAATGTAGCTCAGTGGTAAAGTGCCCCTGGGTTCAATCCCCAGTACTGAAAAAAAAAAGGAAGGAAGGAAGTAAAGAAGGAAGGAAGGAAGGAAGGGAGGGAGGGAAGGAAACTTCCGAGTTTGGAAGCATATATATTCCAGATGAACAAGAATGGGGAAGTCAAGTAAAAACATTTTTTAAGTAGTCCTACTGTAAGGATCTGTAAAACTTGTGCATGAAATTGAGAAAGTTGTCTTCTCAAATAGAATATTTTATGTTTAAAAACGTTAATTTCAAGCCGGGCGCGGTGGCGCACGCCTGTAATCCCAGCACTTTGGGAAGAGGAGGATCGCGAGTTAATTGAGGCACTTAGTAACTCAATGAGTAATAAAATACAAAAAAGCTACATCAAGTGCCCCTGGGTTCAATCCCCGGTAAGTTAATTTCAATGGTAATGCTACATCTCTGGGAAAGGTTTAATTAGCATTTGGGACAAAGCCATCTAAGTGGCTTGAGGTGACTGGTGTGGCTGAAGAGAAGGTAAGGCTGGGGAAAAAAAAAACCAACATTTCTGGTCTAACATTGATACTGTCTTTTTACTTAAGGCATTTGCCTATGTCCCAATTTTGTCTGCCTGCAAAATGCATACTAATGCATTAGCTCAAAGTGCTTGGTAGCTCCTTTCTACTTCCTGTACTCTACCATGGCTGCAGGCAGACAGTGCTATGCTTGTTGTACACATGAAGAAATTAAGAAAGTTGAAGAGGCTTCATTCACATAGTGAATCAGCAATAAGACAGATGGAAAAACATGTCCTCTGGCTCCTTCTGCTATGTTCCTTCTGTTCCGGATTGTATTGCTTTTTGATATTTCACGCAGTTTATGTGTTTGGTGCAATAAATTAAAGTACTTCCATTAAAGGAGACAAGATGTAATCCAGGGCCTGCTGGTGGTGATTAGTGATGAGGACAGGAGAGCACTGCTTCATGATGGGGACTGTCCAATGAGGGCTTCTTTTCACAAGTGAATGAATTGTGAGTTAACTCCACATGCCATGAAGTCAGTATATCGTAAATAAGATGCATCACTTAGTTTTGTTATCTCACTTTTTCCATTTGCAGAGGTAGACAGAGTAGTGGTAGTATGTATGCTTTACTCCAGACAGATTATAATAATATCTGCCACTTACTGAGCACCTTCCTGGACCCAGATGCTCTCATGTACTTAAATCTTCTCTTTGATCACCATGGCAGCCTTCTAAAGTTATGTGGAATTAGCTCCATTGTTGCCAGGTGTGGTAGTACATGCCTATAATCCCAGCAGCTTGGGAGTTGAGGCAGGAGGGTCACAAATTTGAGGCCAGCCTGGGCAACTTAATGAGACTCTGTCTTAAGATAAAAAAAATAAAAAGGGCTGGGGATGTAGCTTAGTGTAAAGTGCCACTGGGTTCAATCCCCAGTACTAAAGCCAAACAAGCAAAAAAAAAATCTTCTATTATTAAAGGACATGGGGCTCAGAGAGGCTACAAAATTTGTTCTAGGTCACAGGGACTTGAAGTTTGTCAAATGCCCAAGACCTCGATGTTTTCGTTGTGCCCCATTTCCTCTCAAATTTTTAGCTTGTCCTCTGTCAATGTGTAGAAATGGTGTCCTGAGCCTAGCCCAGTACTCCCATTGATTTTTTTGTTTTCTTCACTTCCATAAAGGATGCTCACAACTAACCAGTTGCTTAATTTAGCAATTCACTGATTAGATTGCTAGACCAGTTTAAAAGCAAATTTTAATAAGAGCAGTTATCATATGTGCTCACCATGTGCCAGGCTATAATCTAAATTTATGGCATATATTAAATCATTTAAGCCTCTCAACAATACATAGTTACTATTAAATGAATTGGTATTGATTGGTTGATTGATATTGTTGTGCTGAGAATAGAACCCAGGACTTCATGCCTGATAGTCAAGTGTTCTACCACTGAGCTACATCCACTGCCTAAAGTAGTTATTATTGTCATTGTCCTGGATGAGAAAATGAGGCAGAAGAGTTTAAGCAACTTGCCCAAGGATACAACAGGTAGTGAATTGTGGAACCAGGATTTGAACACAATCCAGCTCCAGAATTATTTACTTTGCAGTCCTGCTTCTCAATAGAAAATTACTCAGTTCAGAGGGTATTGGCTTAGCTCCTATGTGCTATGCCAGAAGCAAATGTAGTTCCTTATATTTTCAACAAAAACCAAAATATACATAATTGAAATAAATTCTACAACAACCAGAATATGGAATATAAATGTTATGTATGGATCAAAATGAATCATAGAGAATATAAATGGTCTGAGACAGTTAACTTGCCTTTCTAAGTAATGTACTTGACTATGGATGAGTGACTTGGGCACTAGGGAGAAGCTGTTCCATGCGTTCTAAAATAAGCAGGTTACTTGGCTACTGTTCAAACTCTAAATAGGTATATGGGTTGTAGCTATTTGACCTGAACCAACTTTAAATTCCCTTGGGTCCTTGTATGGTTTTAAAAGTGGAGCTGAAATGAAAAAAATAAACTTTTTCTCCTAATGTCGTGTTTAAGTTAGAATTTATTAAATCCATGGCAAAGGATCTCAAGGCCCACAGGAAGGGGATTCATAGGTATTGTATCATTCTTTTGTCAGGGTGTTCTCTTTTGCTAGCAGGAAGTGTTGTGACTTGCTCTCTAAAGATGCAATTGTAAGAAGAATGTTGGGTTTCCAGATTGCCAGTTCTGGGCGTGGGAGAAGGTTCTTTCTATTAGTGCAGCGAGAAAGGAAACAGGTTTGCTCTCGTCACAGAAGGGTAACTATTTTAATATTATTTTGTTAGGCTGTAACTTTTACATTACTAAATATTTAATCCGAAATTTACTTTTTAAAAAAGGGCTTAAAATTCCTATTATTTGGTGAACATTTTGAATCATTTTCTAAATAATATTTGCTCAAGTCAAATCAAATTTGTTTTGAGAGTGTTTTGAAGTTTAGAATCTAACTTGTTCTGTGTATATTCTGTTTTTTTCCTTTAGTTTGGGAATATTCTAGGGACTTTTGTATGTTTAAATATTGATTTAGAACTCCTCAGTTATATAGAGCCGTATAAATGAAGAAATTATTATCTGTTTTGGGGAGGAAGCAGGGAGGAGGCAGGATTTCAAATGCCTTTTGATCCTTGTTAAATGGTTTTTCCAAATTCTATGAAATAGAAGTTGAGGTGTCTGTCATGACAGAACATGTCATGATTAGATTAATATTTTGCTCTTACAAAATGACTTATGTCAAACAATTCTAATGTTTATGAAGTACAAAATACATGAAAGTCACCGGTGATGAAATTAGGTGGTATTACTGTAACCTGGTAGTGATTTCCAGTGTTCATAGATTTACCAGGGTTTACCATCATATAAAGTAGATAATTGTTTTAAGTTTTATTTCTCCACATTTCTGGCAAAAGAGCAGTGTAGCTAATTACATAGTAAATCCCAGTTCTGAGTTAAGTGTCATTTCTCAGATTGGTTGTAGTTAATATACCTATGTGAAGTAAAAAGTGAAATATGAAACACAAAAATGTAGTTTTTTCAGTTAAATACTGTATTTGAGAGGGTAGGACACTGCAGGAGGCACTTTCAGTGTTGAATAGATAAGCTTTTCTGTTTAGCTGGAAGTAGAAGCTGAAATTGTGTATAGTGATTTCTGAGTTGTAAGTCATAACATTTTATGATATCTTTGTTTTGAGTTGAAGCACACTAACTAATTTAATCTTGTGTGTGCATATACACACACATACATACCTCCCTAAGATTGCCCTGAGCTTCACTCATTTGTTAATTTTCACTGGAAAGTAGACTGGAAATATTTCTCAGACGTGAAGGTTAATTAATTTCATTAGCAGATTTATTTTCCATAATCTATTCGAATTTGTTTTGGAGACAGTAAAAAATGTACTTGGGAAATATGAAACAGATGAAATCTTTTAAAAGGGATGTACCCTATTTCAATCCAAAGAGTTAATATAAGCTTTAGCTTGGTAAAGATAGGAGAAGGAAAAGGTATCGCTCTGTTACCTCTTTGAGATTGATATATTTAAACCATCATTAAGACTTGCATTCAATATCTACAAAATTCTTACCTGATAAGCACTTAAAGAATGCCTTCAATTGAAGTAAAATTAAATGTTTCTATTAATGGGAAAGTTATTTATTAACTTGTTTTTAAATAGTCATTGAAGAGAAAAGGAAACTTAAAATGGAATTATTTGATATTACTCCAGGAAATGACACAGAACTGGGCACCCTTTGGGGTTTGAGTGACTCATATGTATTAGTACTGGGGAAAAAAAAAAGATCAGTTAGAGTCTAGCTTATACCTGATTCTAGTATAGAATAGAAGTACTTCCAGAAAATTGAATTCATTTCTTTGTAGCTATATAGGGGTGAAATCATGGTATGTATGGGGTTTTCTTTAAAATAATCCAGAGAAGGAAGGAGGAAAAAAAGAAGAGAAGAAAGGAAGACAGATTAAATGAAGCAGTTGTGAATATATCCTAATAAAGGTAGAACCTGTGATATGTTAATGGGTGTTGATTGTACTTTTTTCTCTTATTTGTATCTATTGAAAGTGTTCATAATACAAAACTTAAGCACAGCTTTAACTTGGAGCAATTTATATTTGTATTAACTTTTTGTCTATAAATTGAAAGCCCATCAAAACATGATCTGTGCATGAAGTACATTATAGTAAAAGTGAAATGTGCTCCCTGTATGCAAAAAGTTGTGCTGTATTTGTTTGTTTATTGCAGTGCTAGGATTGAACCTGTGCTAAGCAAGTGCTCTGCTACCGAGCTGTATCCCCAGCCCGGTAAATACTGTTTCTAAACAGACCTTTGTTTGACTTTCAGCTAAATTCAAAGTACAGGTTGTAAACATCTTAAAGAGTTTTGTAGTGTCTTGAACTATTAAACAAGAATAGATAGGTGAGGCATGATAACAGGCCAATTGCATGTGAAGAATGTGAGAACATTATTATGTCTTGATGATTTATTTTTTATTTTTTATTTTTTTGTACCAGGGATGAAACCCATGGGTACTTAACCACTGAGCCACATCCCAAGACCTTTTTATTGTTTATTTGGAAATAGGGTCTCGCTAAATTGCTTAGGGGCTTGCTAAATTGCTGGGACTGGTTTTGAACTTGTGATCCTCCTGCCTCAGCCTCCCAAGCCACTGGAATTACAGGCATGTGCCACTACACCCAGCCATTTTTAAAGGTTTTAAAAAAAAAAAAAAAAACTTTGAGACCTGTCTCACTAAGTTGCTAAAGCTGACCTCGAACCTACAAATCCTCCTGTCTCTGACCCCTAAGTTACTAGGATTACGGGCATGCATCACCACACCCAGGTCAAGTCTATGCATTTTTTTAAATAAATTTTTTAGTTGTAGATAGACATAATACCTTTATTTATTTTCATGTGATGCTGAGGATCAAACCCAGTGCCTCACACGTGCTAGGCAAACACTGTACCACTGAGCTACAGCCCCAGCCCTCAAGCATATGCATTTTTAAAAATATTTATTTGCTTTAGTTGTACACAATGTGTTTATTTTTACATGGTGCTGAGGATCGAACCCAGGCTGCGCACATGCTAGGCTAGCGCTCTACCGCTGAGCCACAACCCCAGCCCAAGCATATGTATTTTTAAAACTACATGAGAAGCTGGGCATGGGGTCGCATGATTCAGGAGGCTGAGACAGGAGGATCATGTGTTCAAGGCCAGACTCAGTAAAAGCAAGGGGCTAAGCAACTCAGTGAGACCCTGTTTCTAAATAAAATACAAAAAAGGGCTGGGGATGTGATTCAGTGGTCAAGTGCCCCTGAGTTCAATCCCTGGTACCATAAAACAAACAAACAAACAAAAGAAAAAAACACTTGAGATAACCAGATAGCCTGATTGATGTATGAGTTGGCTCACCTGCCCTACTCACCCCCATCAAAGTTTATTTATTCTACCAATATTTAGTAGGTGCTATTGTAAACCAAGATACGGAATCAAGTCAAATATCAACCCTGCTTTCAGGGAGCTCACAGACAACTGGAGGAGACAGAAGTACATGGTCATTACACTGAAAGGGGTACAGTGGCATGGGGAAAAGGGGTTATTGGTTAGCAAAAACTATGACTATGATGTATTTCCTTTAAAACAATACAAACAGGAAATTTGAGATGGTTTGATTGGTTTTGTATATTAGAGAAATAGGAAGAGGACAAGATAGCTTAATATAACTGTACATGACTTCACACATAGGAATCATCTCTGCTCCTTGGTCTTTCCAAAAAAAAAAAAAAAAAAAAAAAAAAAAAAAAAAAAAAAAAAACCTTTATAGTGACAATGGTGTGGTTGTACATGCCTGTAATCCCCACAGCTTGGGAGGCTGAGGCAGGAGGCAAGTTCAAAGAAAGCCAGCCTCACCTACTGGAATGAGGCCCTAAGCAATTTAGCAAGGCCCTGCCTCAAAATAAAACATTAAAAAGGGGGGCTGGGAATGTGGCATAGTGGTTAAGCACCCCTGGATTCAATCCCTGATCTAAAAATATCTTTATAGGTCTCTTGTGCATTTGCAAGGGGTTGCAAGGCAGCACACATGCAGGAGAGAACATGCTTCTTAACATTTAATGGTAGAGTAGACGGGCGCATTGGTGCTTGCCTGTAATCCCAACTACTTGGGAGGATGAGCAGGAGGATGAGGCAGGAGTATCACAAGTATGAGACCAACCTGGAAACTCAGTGAGACCCTGGCTCAAAAACAAAAACTATTAATGGCTGGCAGTGTGTGTACCAGAAGATCTAAGCATGAAAAATAACTTTGCTGAGCAAAGTTTGCTGTTTATGTGTTAGATATTGCTTTCATAGAAGTTTGTTCTCTTCATTGACATCAAGCAATTTTTAATAATGTTAATAGGCTAGAATTAGTGAGCTATAAAATTCTTCACCATTTCTTCTATCTACGGCTCTACCAAGAGTCCATATAAGTTTTCTAAAAGGAAATAAATGAAACTCCAAGCCTCTTTCTTTGCTCCTTGAGAAAAATCCTGTGAGGAAAAAGAATCCTAAAATGAAAAGTAAACCACATAGATACTTGAGTGTTTGGTTATGTTTATATTAAGACTAAGTTATTAGCACTGATAGAATGGGAGTGGTTGTTCCTAGTACTTAGCATTCAAGAGGATGAAATTAAGCAATGTTAAATACAGTGACACAGAAGTGTGTCATATATAGGAATGAATGTGCCACAGAGAAGGGAAGCATTTGTGTGCTGCTTTTCTTTTTTACTGCTTTGCTTTGCTTTTTAAAAATATTTTTAGTTGTCAATGGACCATTTTTTAAAATTTATTTATGTGGTGCTGAGAATCAAACCCAGTGCCTCACACATGGTAGGCCAACGCTCTACCACTGAGCCACAACCCCAGCCCTGCTTTTCTTTTTTCTATTCTTTTTCAAGGCCTTGTGCAGGCTAAGTATGTACTCTATCAATGAGGTACACCCAGGCCCTGGGTGCTTATTTTCAAAGACCATGGACTGTTTTACCACAAGGGCCAATTTTTATACCAATATTTGTGTGTTTTGTAATACTGGGCATTGAACCCAAGGGTCTTCTACCATGCTACATCCCCAGCCCCTTCCCTCCTTTTTTATTTGAGACAGAATTTTGCTAAATTGCCCAGGCTGGCCTCCAACTTAAAATCCTTCTGCCACAGCCTCATGAATTGCTGGGATTATAGGCATGAGCCATTGCACTCAGCCATTCCAATGTTTGAAGGAACAACTTTTAGAACTCTGAATAGTCTTTGCTGAACTTATTGTCTATATTCTGTATGTTTCATACAATTAGTATTTGCTATCAGTTAATGCTTAAGTTAATCCTTTATCCTTTAAATAGTGAAAACAAATTCATATTAGCTAGTGGGCTCTCTGTCTACATTTTCTGGCAACTGTTCTTATTTCTCAATATGGTCACATTTGCTAAGAGTTTTGGGAAACACTATGTCACTTATATTGTTATGGTAAGAGGAGTTAATTACTTTTTTTTCCCATGCATTCTTTTGCTTCATAGCTCTGTCTTGAGCAAAGTCACTTAACTACTCCAGAAATTTGTTTCTTCCATAATACCATTTAGGTGATAAAGTTATGGGCCCCTACAGACTTAGCTTTTCAATCATAATTTCTGTGATTACTGGATTTTGAGCATGCTGGGAATTACATTGGTTGGAATATTTTTAAAGTGTTTGGTTATGTTGAACATAACATGGGGGGAGTATGCAAGAGAAAGTTTAAACTCTGTTTTCAGAAACAATCTTAAAATAAGACTCAGCATGGAATTAGACAAGTATTTCTGTGCTGTCACACAGAAGTGTGTCATATATAGGAACGAATGTGCCACAGAGAGGCAAAAGATGTGCCATCTTTTATTGAGGAGGATTATTCTCTGTGTCCAAGTTTGAGGATCTGGTGGAGGAAGCAGATGAAATGAATCAAGTAGGATGATGGACATCCCAGCTAGACTCTCCTCTACTTATATAACCGTAGGAGGAAGTCTATAATTAAATTGCTAAATTTCATGGCAAGATTCTAAATTCTGTGGGAGTTGAAGAGAAAGATCAGAGGGAGGTGGAATCATTGGGAAACCGGCTTTGGGAGATGAGGAAGCTTCCGCCTAACCTTGAAGAATGAGTAAAATTTGGATTGGCACAGAAGAAAATTAAAAAGGAGGGCAATTATAGGTGTGACAGGTAGATAAAGGGGGAGAGAAAAAAGAGGAAGAGGGCAGGATAAAACCAAAGGTGTCATTGCAGGACTTAACAGGACCTGTTCAAGTCAAGACTTAAGATTAAAAAGCTTGTTCTGAGTATTGTTGAAAAAAGGTAAAATTGGTTAGGTGTGACTAGTGGGAACACTCTAGAGGACTTGAATATCAGGCAGAAACTAGGCAATTAATTTAGGCATAAGCAATTACAGCTTCCTGAAAGGAGACTAGCATGATCAGATGGTTGTGAGTACTGTGGGCCATTGTTAATTCAAAAGGTAATTATTGAGAATGCACTATTTGTTTGTTGTGCAGCACTAGGGATTGAACTTGGGGCACTTTACCACTAAGGTACACACCCAGCCCTTTTTATTTTTAATTTTGAGACAGGGTCTCTAAGTTGTGGAGGTTGGACTCACACTTGCAATCCTCCTGCCTTAGCCTCCCAAGTAGCTGGGGTTACAGAAATGCAGTATGGGGAACACAGCAATTAATAAACTATTTCTTCACCTTTTTTTATCCCTCCCCTCTCTGCCCTTCTCTGGTACTACAGATTGAACCCAGAGCCTCATAAATGCTAGGCAGGTGCTCTACCACTGAGCTATCCTCCCAGCCCTTTTTAAATTTTGAGATAGGGTCTCACTAAATTGCCCAGGCTGACCTCCAATTTGTGATCCTCCTGCCTCAGCCTCCTGAGTTCTGAAATTACAGGAGAGCACCAGTGGGCCTGTTTTGAATTTCTACTCTAATGAGTCTTGTTGGGGAAGTAAATTCATTCAATAAGTTGTTGAGGAGACTCTCTAGGATAATGGTTCAAGAGTACCCACTTGGTGTCAGACAGGCCTGCATTTGAGACCTGGTCTGCTCTTTCTAGCTGTGTAACTTTGGCCAAGTTACTCATTGTCTAAACCTGTTGCTCTTCTGTAAAATAGGAATAACATTATTGTCAAGCTCATGGGTTTTTTTTTTTTTTTGAGAAGTAATGTACATAAAGCATATAAAGGGTTTAGCATGGTTCATAGCAAATAAGTCGTCCGTAACTGTTAGCTGCTATAATAAAAACTTACAAATCGGCCACAGAGTTGTAGCTCAGTGGTAAAGCACTTGCCTAACATCTACAAGGGCCTGAGTTTGATCCCCAACACTGCAAAACAAACAAACCAAAAAAAAAAAAAAAACAACAACCTTACAAGTATATCTTTTATATTATTATATTAATTATTATTACCTGCTCTGTGCAGGCATTGTGATAGGGGATGGACTTATAAGGATGAATGAGATACGGTCCCATCTATCAAAGAGCTTTGTGTAAAGAGTATTAAGTGCTATTCTTGTGACTGTACTTCCAAAATTTTTAAAAAAATGGCACGTGTGGTCTGACAGTGAAAGAAGATGTTTAAAATTGAAATAGTCTGAAACAATCCAGGTTTGTACATACATACTGTTCTGTGAAAAGATTTGGAAATCTTATCTCTGTGGGGTCAATCTGAAGAGACTTTTTTGAAAGATGCTCTTGAAGAGTAGATAGGAGATGGGTGTGAAGAGAACCACAGAGAAGAGGAATGAAAGTGGGAAAATACATGGTATATTTGGGGAATAGGGTATCTTTCAAGTGTAGCATTCAAGGATGTAGTCCATGTAATGGGAAGTTACATTGGAAAGATAAGCAGGTATCAATTCAGGAAAATTTAGGATACTAAAAACTGCTAAAGAGTTAGGGCTTCCTTTTGTATGGAACAATCATGAGATCTGCTTTTTGGGAAATTTGCAGTGGAAAGATTATATTCAAGGGAGACAGGGCTACAGGCAGATCAGCTGAAAGAGTAGACTAGACCCGAGGTAATAACACAATAAGATGGGAGAATCCCAGTGTTTGCAAAGGAAGAATCCAGAGGGCTTGGTGACTAAATCACCCTCCATTTGTTCCTTATAGCCAAATCACAGTCTCAGATCTACACAGCTGGAGACAGAGGAAAATGGGGAAGTTGAAAGGGGGAAGTTGAAAGCAAGACCTGATTCCGCAGGAGGAGGGGGTTGGCTAGGGGTGTAGCTCAGTGGTAGGGTGCTTGCCTAGCATGCACAAGGCCCTGGGTTTCAGCCTCTGCAATGCAATATTGTAAAGGGAAGATAATGTGACATTAAGTTCAGTTGAATCCTCCTCACTGACTTTTCTTCTCCCTTGTTCACTTCTGAGTTGAACTCTGACTTGCTATAATTATACCTGCCACTAACCCTAGGCACAAAACCCCAACTGCCCGGTCTTTCTGCAGCTCTAGATACCATTTTCTCTTTCTGTTTCTGTGCCTAGAACACTTTCACACCAGTGATATCTATCTGAGAAATTCTTCCCTGTGCTCTCAGATAAAGTTCAAAACTCCATCTTCTCAGAAAACATCCCTGGCAACCACCACTCAGTTATATATGACTTTGATAGCACTAATATAACTTTGTTTTTCCATCTGTTTCCCCTACTATACAGTTTTTCCATAGAAAAGGGATTTGGGGTCCTCATTGGCTATATGTGCAACACAGTGCTCACTCCATATTTAGCCTTTAATGAAGGCTTGATGAATATAGATGAAGAAGTGGATAAATGTGCTAGACTTTCAAGTTGAAATCTTCAAGAGTCATTAAGAAACATAACACTTAGAACTTTAATAATTATAATAAGGGTAGGTGAGCTTTAGCCCACAGAATGTTATAGACGCATCTAACCTGGAAACTAGTGCTATTGAGCAGAGGCAGCACTGCAGTTTCTGTTAGTACAGGTAGGTATGTGAAGTGGGTATTGCAAAAGCTGTGCCTGTTTTGGATGAGGGAAGGTAACAAATAGTGCCCCTTCTTTGTTGCCTGTTCTTGAATTCTTCACACATAATGGTGGCTACATTGTTGGGCTGTTCTCCCCACCCCACCTCCCCTTAATAGTGAACAAATGTATTCTTCCATGTTTCATTCACCCTTTATTGCTTCATGATCTGAACTTTAAGTATGTGTTACCCAATCTCTAATTTAAGTAATCAAGCTTTTCTTTCCCAATACTATTTACCTAGCATACTAGTGGATAGGATAAAGTCTATGGCGAGTATCCCACTTTTTTGTTTCACTGCTAAAATAGAACCCAGGGCCTCGCACATACTAGGCCAGCACTGTACCACCAAACCATATCCCATTTTTATCCCCTTAGATGCCTTTCAGTTTCAAGAAGAAAAAATGTAAAGTTGATAAAGTTGATTTTTCCACCTACCAATGTCCACACCCTTCCCCTGACCCTGACTTGGGACTGAATGGCAGTATGCTAGTAAGTAGATTATTCAGTAACTACTTAGGTTAGTGCCTTAGAAGATGAAAACAGGCACCCATCCTCTTCTTCCTCAAATAACTTTCAGAATTTGAGTAATAATTTCAGGTAGTTGTAGGTACACCTTTCTTGGTAAAGATTTGTGTTCAGGGTTTATGTATAGTTAAATGAGCCAGTGCAGTGGTTTCATAATTGCTGTATTGTTAGTCAAGCTCTGTAATTAGGGATGACTTCATAGGCATAAGATTCTTCTATGGGTGACGCCCTGAATTCATACCCAGTTGTACACCATATCCTTTTATGAAAAAAAAAAACAAACAAACAAGGTTTTGTTTGCTTTTGCTTTATTCCCTCAGTTGAATATCTGTTTTCCTGTGTCTTAGATGTTTAGGGAGAGAGGGTTTGCCTTTTGTTTTTTTACCCCTGCTTCTTGTACAGAGGAGGTAGGCAATGGAGCTAGGAAAGAAGAAAAAAAAAAACAGGACTGGGAACAGATCAAAATGCTTTGCAGACAGGAGAATTCAGAAAACTATAGAGGCCCTGGGAGATTTTGTTTTTGCTTTGCATTTCATTTGCTGAGGGAAATTGAGGGAAAATATATGTAATATGAAATGAAATGTACTCTGCAAACACGTACAACAAATTAGAATAATAAAAAAAAATTTTAAAAAGGATAAGAAGAAAACACCCTTCAGGTTCATCCATATTGTCATGAATTGCAGGCGTTCCTTCTCTTTTATGAACATATAAAATTCCATTGTATGTATATATTACATTTGCATTATCCTTTCATCCATCAATAGACTCTTACGTTGTTTTCATATCTGGGCTATTATGAATAATGCTATAATGAATGTGGGAGTACAGACATCTCTAAGAGATACTGTTTTCATTTTCTTTGAATATATACCTGAGATTGCTGAATCACATAGTCCTATTTTTTTCCTTTTTGAAGAACTTCTATACTGTTTTTTGTAACAGCTGTACATATTTACAGTCCCCCAACAATGTACATGAGTTCTCTTTAATCCACACTTTGTTATCATTTAATAAAAATTATTCATATAGTTAAAAAAAGAAATTGAGGGAAAATATATTTCGCTTTCTTTGAATATCAGTTTTCTCTTTCTCATGTCCTGTAAATAAAGTTCACTTTTGTGGGAAGACAGACTGAGGAAAAAGAAATATTTCAAAGTCAGCCTTTCCTTTTTTTTTATTAAATATTTATTTATTTGCTTTAGTTGTACACAATTCAATGCATTTATGTTTACGTGGTGCTGAAGATCGAACCCGGGCCGCACACATGCTAGGCGAGCGCTCTACTGCTGAGCCACAACCCCAGCCCCTCAGCCTTTCCTTTTGCCTGTCAATCGCATATTGTAAAATGGGGGCTAAACTTATGTTCAGCAAGTACTATTTATTTTTTCACCTCTTTATCTTTTATTTTGCGTTGTTCATGAAAAAAATGTAAATTAGTAATGTGACAATATTGACAAGTGTGAGCTGTTTTGAAAATATTTAAATTAAAATTAGCTTAGTTTTTTTTTTTTTAATGTATCACTTCTCTACTCTGAGGTTGTGTATAGAAACTGTCCTTATGAAGGAGCCAAATTGAACCATAGGTAAAAAGTGGCTGACAGGTTTTCTGTAGGCCCATCCTTAAATTACTTTAACTAAAGGCTTATAATTTTATATATGAGGGAGACCTATTATACTCTGTAGTCAATAATTATAGGGCAGATGAGATAACTTTTCATGTGTCCTATTTAAAGGCTCTTAGTAGAACTAATACCTAATATTTATGTAGCCTCTCACAATTATTTATGCAGTTATTTATTCCCCATTTTCTTTCATTAAGGATTTGAAGTTGCTGTCTAATATTTTATAGTTTACAATATGCCTTCACATGTACCATCTTTAATCTTCATAAGGACCCTGGGGAAATAGTATTGCTATTCCTATATGAAGTAACCGAGGCTCAGAGAGATTAAAGAAACTTGTTCATTGACATAATCTTAGGAAAAAAAGCATATCCAGGGCATTGATTGATATCTTTTGATTCCATGTCCAGCAGTCTTTCCATTAGCACACACATCACTTTAGGCTTTTATTAAGTCAGTTAGAAAAGAATCAAGAAGTTAGAAAACTTAAAAGTGTATGTATATTTATTTATGTATATATTGTATTGGAATAAATTTTTTGGAGTAAACCGATGCTATAAAATAATTTCTATGAGATTTAAGCATTTCCTAATTTTGTAAGAAGAACAAAAGAACTACCTTCCTGGTCTCCCTGTGAAGGAATTAATAATCCTTAAAGTATCCATAGCCTTTTCCCCTCCAAAAAAATGGATATTTGTACCTTTTATTATAGCCACTAATTCATTTTGTGTCCTACTGTAATTATTTACATGTTTGCCTCCTCATATTGTAAATTCCTCAAGGGCAGGTGAAGGAGCCCTAATTAGGAAGGGCTGTTGTAGCTAGCTGGAAGCCATAAGTTCCACCTGATATGTATGTGACGCACCTGTAGGCACCCGCAAAGCTGAAGGTATATAACCGGGTGAAAGTGGTCCGAGTTAGGAGAACGGAGAATTCAGTCAGCCGGGCAGTCACTCGGTCGGTCAGAAGAATCAGAGCGGCCAGAACGTAGGCAGAGCGGTTACAGAAGAGAAACCAGATAGAAGACAGAAGAGAAACCAGATAGAAGAAGTAATGACTGGTCAGAGTTAGGCCGAGACTCCTGAGGAAGACAGAAGACAGAAGAAAGAAGAAGGAAGAAAGAAGAGAGAAGAAAGAAGCTCTAATCTTACTCTAAGCTAAGCTCTACTCTATCTTTCTTTCTAAGACTCTAAGAACTCTAAACTAAGCTCTAAGCTAAGCTCTATCTAAGCTCTATCTATCTTTCTCTCTAAGCTACAGAAGACAGAAGAAAGAAGAGAGAAGAAAGAAGCTCTAATCTTACTCTAAGCTAAGCTCTACTCTATCTTTCTTTCTAAGACTCTAAGAACTCTAAGCTAAGCTCTAAGCTAAGCTCTATCTAAGCTCTATCTATCTTTCTCTCTAAGCTAAGAAGAAAAATCTTTCTTTCCCTCTCTAAGCTCTAAGAAAGTAGAAGTAAAAGTAAGAAAAGCTATACTCTGCCTCCGAGATTTCTTCCCGGGTTACGGTACCAGGCAGCTTACAGGCAGGAACTAGGTACATTCACAGATGTTTAAAATATGGCATGAGGATAAAAGTAGGGGTGGGAAGCATGTTGGGGGGTGGGATATGAAGAAGGGACAAAAGAGATTTCTACCCTATTCAGCCCTGCTGCCTGTAGAGGGGAGAAATGGGAGAGAAAGATTTAGTCAAATTCCTGGCCAGCTGGAATAAGGATGGAGAATCAGGATGGTTATGTTCAGATACATCTATTCTAATTTTCTCTTTCACACAAAAGTGCTACAGGAGTGGCTGGGGTTGTGGCTCAGTGGCAGAGTGCTTGCCTAGCATGTGTGGGGAACTGGGTTTGATCCTCAGCACCACATAAAAATAAATAAATGAAATAAAGGCATTGTGTCAATCTACAACTAAAAAATATTTGTTGCTGGGCGTGGTGGTGCACACCTGTAATCCCAGCACTTGGGAGGCTGAGGCAGGAGGATCGCAAGTTCAAAGCCAGCCTCAGCAATGGCGAGGCACTTAGCAACTCAGTGGGACCCTGTCTCTAAATAAAATACAAAAAAGGGCTGGGGATGTGGCCCAGTGGTTGAGTGCCCCTGAGTTCAATCCCCAGTACCAGTCAATCAATCAATCAATAAAAATATTTGTTAAAAAAGTGTTATGGGAGTATAAAAGTAATAACTGTGTGTGGTATTCCCATTATCGTTTGGGGTTTTTTCTTTACTCATTTTACCCATTTATTCATTCATTTTTGTCACTCCTATACCACAGGGAGGAAAATTAGTAGGAAAACAGGTTTTATTCAAAGGAATGTAGATGGAAGAAAATTGTTTCAAAGGTTCCAGCTCAGAAATCCCTGAAAAGGCAGGGAAGAGACAAAAGGCTAGGAAATGTTCATATGTAGGTTTAGTTCGCCTATAGTTAGCCTGAGTGGGCAATTTCCGCTCTCATCTTCTTTGGCACCTGTCAAAATGGGAGAGAGTTTGCAGCCCCTCCAGCCTCCACTCTCAGCTGAAGTAATCCTCCCTGCATTCAAAAAAATTCTGAAATTGGCCGAATTTAGTCTGTTTCAGTACTGGGGATTAAACCCAGGGGTGCTTTACCACTGAGCTACATCACCAACCCTTCTTTAATTTTGTATTTTGAGACAGGGTCTTTCTAATTTGCTAAAGCTGGCCTCAAACTTAAAATCCTCCTGTCTCAGCCTCCCTAGCTGCTGGGATTACAGGCATACCTGTCTACTTATGGTATTCAAGGGATATGTGAACCTTGAAAATATTAAAACGGTATTTTTACCCCTCCCTAATTAGCTTGGCCTTATTGGCTTTTTCTTGGATCTTCCATGTGTTTGCACAATGTAGATTATTCTACTTTTCATTAAATTATTCCTGACTCAAATTGCCTAAGCTAGAAAGGACCTTTAGAAGTAGACTGGCCATGAGTTTTAGATTTTGTCACTTTCAAAGTTTCTGTGCCATTATTCTGCATATGATTCATGGACATGGGTAGTAATTTTGAATTGAAAACCCAATTGCTAGCCAGGCAGGAGGATCACAAGTTTAAGGCCAACCTGGACAACTTAGGGAAATCGTTCTCAAAATAAAAAAAAAATTTAAAAAGATTGCGGATGTAGCTCAATGCTTGCCTAACATGTGAGGCCCTGGTGGGTTCAATCCCCAGTATTGCAGGGAAAAAATTTTAAACAGAAAGGTAGGGGGCGGGGCTGGGGTTGTGGCTCAGCGGTAGAGCGCTCGCCTAGCACGTGGGTGGCCTGGGTTCAATCCTCAGTACCACGTACAAATAAACGAATTGTGTACAACTAAAGCAAATAAATAAATATTTTTTTTTAAAAAGTAACTGAATAAAAACTGCATAAAAAAAAAGAAAAGAAAGGTAGGGGGAACCAAAAGCACAAAAAGTGGGGGCAAAATGTAACTACTTTTTTTTTCCTTTGTTCAAAATTGTTGATAGGTTTGTAAATGATATAGAACATCTTTGTCTGTTACAGGGTTAAGCAAACCTTTTCTGTAAAGGTTCAGATTATAAATAGTTATATCAGGAGGCAAAATCAAGGACATTAAATATTTCTACACATTTTTGCTGAGAAACTTAAAAGTATGAGCCGGGCATGGTGGGATTCTATTCTGGAAGCTGAAGTAAGAGGATCACAAGTTTGAGGCCAGCTTCGGCAACTTAGGAAGAATCTGTCTCAAAATAAAAAGAACTGAGGATGTAGTACAGTGGTAAAGCACCCCTGGTTTCAATCCCCACTACCAAAAAAATGTGTATATTGCTACATACTTGTGTGATTTCCATATCAACACCAAAAATATTTGTTTTAATTGATTTCCCCATGAATATCATTACCCTAAGTGCATGTATGAAGTCATGAATGGTGTGAATATACTTTGACCCTTCCTTTAATGGGAGTGATTGGTAGATGTCAGTATGCTATTCAAAAATTGGTGTTTCCAGTGAATGGATGTTAAAGTGGCTTAAAAGTGATATTTTATATGAATCATTGGTCAAATGATTTTGACCTTAGGCTTTGGCACATATAACCAAGAATTTCTATTATGTATCTATTTCCTGTTGTGGGGTATCTTGGCCCTTCCTTACAGTCTTTGGATGTAGTTTAAGCTTTTGTCCTTAAATGGAAGATTCAGGGCTGGGTGTGTAGGTCAATCAAACAGCTCTTGCCCAGTGTCAACCAGGCCCTGGGTTTGATTCCTAGCACTACAAAGGGGGTAGAAAAAAGGAAGATTCAGAATTTTTTTCTGAATAGTTTTCAGTAAATGAAGACTTCTCATTAGTTTGTTTTCTTTTTTCTGGTTACAGCTACAGATATGGTAACCTATAGATATTGTTTAGTAGTTTGCAATTCTCTTTAGATTATCCTTTAAATAATAATTTAGCAAAAAATGCTTATAGTATATTCATCACAAACTTTTAAAGTCTGAAACCTTTTTGGTTCCTCTTTAGATCTTTAAATGGATGAGATGGCTACCACTCAGATTTCTAAAGATGAACTTGATGAACTCAAAGAGGCATTTGCAAAAGTTGGTGAGTATTTTTTATAGTATAACTATAGGTAAGCAATCTTTCTTTGATCTCAGTCAAAATTACTTCTCTAAAAAATTAAATGTATGGTGAATTAATTATAAACCTTACAGTATGATAGTTAAAACCGGTAGATAAAGTTTTAGAAGCTGCACTTAAAAATGTATTATCTTTAACTATATCTAGTATATTATGTGGTCAGTGGTTTTGAGCCCCATCGTTAAATGGGGGCTTGCTGTGGTTCCTGACATTTTTATGATACGTGTTGTTATTATTATATTTCGGGTATCACGTTTTTCTGAGGAGAGAGTTTGGATTTTTCACTACATTGTTTTTCCTCTTCTGTACTGGGATGGAATACAGGGCTGCTGTACCACTGAGCTATATCCCCAGTCCTTTTCACTTTTTATTTTGAGACTCGGTCTCACAGAGTTGTTGAGGCTGGCCCCAAACTTTCAACCCTCCTGCCTCAGCTTCCACAATTGCTGGGATTACAGTTGTGCTCCACTACACCTGGCTCTTGCACCATATTCTTTTTTTTTTTTTTTTTTTTTTTTTTTTTTGGTACCGAAGATTGAACTCGGGGGCACTCGACCACTGGGCCACATCCCCAGCCCTTTTTTGTATTTTATTAGAGACAGGGTCTCCCCGAGTTGCTAAGTGCCTCGCCATTGCTGAGGCTGGCTTTGAACTCGCGATCCTCCTGCCTCAGCCTCCCAAGTGCTGGGATTACAGGCATGCGCCACTGCGCCTGGCATCTGCACCATATTCTTAAAAGGCAGGTGTAAACCTTGAAAGTATTGAATGGTATTTTTGCCCTTCCCTAATTAGCTTGGCCTTATTGGCTTTTTCTTGGATCTTCCATGTGTTTGTACAATGTAGATTGTTCTACTTTTCATTAAATTAGATTATCAGAACTCAGGGTGTAGCTCAGTGGTAAAGCAGTTGCTTAGCAAGTCCAGCATTGCTGTGTGTGTGTGTGTATACACACACACACACAAACACATATGTATATATAAAAGATGGGGAGGCATAACATGCCATTGGTTTTTCTTTTGAGATCTTATAACATGTCTTATAATTGAGCTGCTATGGAAGATGTATACAGTTATTTACATTCCAAATTTCAATGTTTGGGTCAAGTCTATGGAAGATAAAAATAACAGTGTAAGAACTATTGATGTATACATACCCTCATGAGTCAACATGTACTTGGAGAGGTGGGATATCACTGTTTGGTGTCTTCTAGTTTAAAGGATATAAAGTTTGATTATAATGATTTTTTAATTTAAATCAGAATTTACTCTTAGACATGTGCAGAAAATCCCATCGATGATAAGGGAGAATACATCTCTATAGAATACATTTGTATTTCCATATATTTATCATTGACATTTTCTATCAAGTCATTTAATTGTAACAGCATGCATTGGGAGGAATAATAACTCCCAGCCAGAGTGTATATTTATAATCTCATCAGAATTATAATTAGAAAAATGTCAATGGTCCTGAATCGAACTCAGTTTTCTGTATGTACATAAAAAAAAACTCAGTAAATTAACTTGCCATGTAGATACCATTTACTGTAAAAAGAGTGCTACCTAGTCTGATATTAGATTGATTATGAAAAACAGCAAATGAGTGCTTGGCTACAAGATGGGTCCTTCCCATTTTGTGTGTGTGTGTGTGTGTGTGTGTGTGTGTGTGTGTGTGTGATTCTTTCCAAATAATCTTATCATCATTTTTTAGGAATGCATTTCCTGTGTTCTTCCTGTTTTATTTATATTAATCTTTCAGTGTTGGGGGCAGCTTAATTTGTTTCCTTATGAATAGAATCTTGGGGTAGAAACATGTGCTTTAGTAATGTTATAATTATTTAATCTCCAGTGCCTGGCCTACTGAGATAAATTTTTGTTGCTGAATATAGGTCTTGTCTTCAGTTGCAGCATCACAGAAATATTTTGTGTACAATGTTTCTTCAAATTTAGAGCTAACTCAGCTGGGCGCAGTGGCACAGGCCTGTAATCCCAGCTGCTAAGGAGGCTGAGGCAGGAGGATCACAAGTTCAAAGCCAGCCTCAGCAAAACCAAGGCACTAAGCAACTTAGTGAGACCCTGTCTCTAAAGAAAGTCCAAAATAGAGCTGGGGGTGTGGCTCAGTGGTCGAGTACCCCTGAGTTCAATCCCTGGTACCCCCCCCCCCGACACACACACAAAAAGCTAACTTAGATGTTATTTACCGGATGGGATCAGAATACTTTTATCAGTAAAAGAGCTTAATTGCCGAGCTGGGGTTGTGGCTCAGCGGTAGAGCGCTCGCCTAGCACGTGCGCGGCCAGGGATCTATCCTCAGCACCACATAAACATTGATGCATTGCATTGTGTACAACTAAAGCAAATAAATAAATATTTTTTTTTCTTTTTTGTGGTACCGGAGATTGAACTCAGGGGCACTCGACCACTGGGCCACATCCCCAGCCCTTTTTTGTATTTTATTTAGAGACAGGGTCTCACTGAGTTGCTAAGTGCCTCGTCATTGCTGAGGCTGGCTTTGAACTCGCGATTCTCCTGTCTCAGCCTCCCAAAGTGCTGGGATTACAGGCGTGCGCCACCGTGCCCAGCTTAAATATTTTTTTAAAAAGAGCTTAATTGCCCCTTAGGGGTATAATGATATGAAGAGGGTTGACCAGTTATCTCTACGGAAGAACTAGGCTTAAATGGTAGTGAGAGATCATTAGAGGTTTGACTGCAAAAAAAAAAAAAAAAAAAAAGATCTCTATGAAAATATTAAGCAGAATTTGGGGTAGGCAAATAGCTTCTCAAAGGCAAGGGATTGGACTGCAAGTCTTACTGAAATCCCTACCAGGCATACATTCCTATATACACACTTATTTACATATATGCTAGAAATAAGAATTTTGGTGTTCAAACTTTCTGCCTATTCTGAAAATTACTCTCTTATAGTCTCCTCTTGGTATTTAGCAAAGTGCTGCACACATTAGGTTCTCTATAAATATTTAATTGATTGAATCCCAAGGAACTGTACAGTCTTTTGATGTACTGGGATTTTGTCAATATCAACTTTACATTCAAAGGGACTTTATTAAGATGATTTTCATTGCAGTGGAATTTTTTATTAAAGGTTTCTGCCATTAAACTGTGAAACATAAAATTTATATATTCTTTTCAGTATAATGGCTTGTGTATAGTCTGTCCTTTAGAAACTCATTAAAAGGCTGATTTTTTAAAAATTTTCCTTTAAAATCTTTATAGGTTTTAGTTGTCATTAGTTACAGAGCCCACAGGCAATTGTTAATGGTGGAAATTTTATTTTTTCTTTCAGGGAAGCTTTATTTTTAAAATAGTCTCTGTAACTTACTTTATTGTTGAGGATGATTGTTTCATAGTTGGCAAGGGGGAGTAGGGAGTACTACATTGTCTGAGTTCAAATGTGACAAAATATGGAAATCATTATATGATTTTCCCCATCTATTAACAATAATGGTCTTGATTGTCTCCTTAGAAATTCAGCAAAATCATAGTGTGTGGAGAAAATCTCTGTAATTACCACTAATCACAGGTTTTGTTCAGTCAATTAATAGTGCTTTGAAACTCTTTACTAGCAATAAATTGAGTATTAGGATCTAAAGTTCTCCTTTTCACTCGTTTTCTGCACCTGCTTAGTTTCAAACTCTAATCTCATGTAATTATTTCAATTTTCTCAACAACTGTTTCCAGCTTCCCACTGGGATAGCAGAAATCTTAGCTCTCATTTTTTCCTACTTCATAATATTTCTGTTTCAATTTAAATGCTGTTATCCTTCATGATTCTTTCTAGAGGAATTAAAAAAAACCTTTTCAAAACACTTAGGAAGTATTTCACCAGCTAGAAAATGTATTTTACTTTCTGACTTTAATCTTGCTGTGGAAACTGTGGTCATTTGGATTATTACTGGACCCAAAGACAAATTCAGGTGACATAAATCTTTTTAGTTTTGCCTTAGTCCTGAAAACACTTACTTTTAAATCTGACTTTTTTTCCTCTCCAAAACACTTTACTGAACTTTTTTAAAAATAAAATTCAGCACTTTTGAAATAAAAGAATAATGGGGTTTCTTAAATGACTAGGAATAGTGTGGGTGTATTCCTTTGAGGTTGCCCAACAAACTAAGCCAGAAACTTTTGGTTGTGGTGATTCTAGCCAGACCAGATATTTTTTTCTCTCATCCCAGGAAGTTGAGTTGTTTCCAATTACTTGATATTCTCTAGTATATAAAAACCACATCAGGATGATGCCACAAAAAAAATACATGGTGGTTTGGTCAAATTTACTTTTAGTACTGAATATACACAAGTACACATTTGTTTAATTATGCCTTAAAGGATAAATAAACTAACCTATGCTCTTTACTGTGCCATATGCCATTCCATTATCCATGGAATATTAGAACTGAATATATTTGCATAGCCTGAAAAACATGGATTGACAGTGTGGAAGATAGTAGGTGTACATACATGTGGGAGAACAGTGTGTGTGTGTAGGTATTTTTTATTTTTTATGTTTTGGTGGTACCAGGGATTGAACCCAGAACCTTGCACATGCTAGGCAAGAGCTCTTCCATGGAATTATACCCCTCAAAAAACCTACTTGTGGAAGTATTTTTAATAAGTGAGAGACAGGCAGCCGGTAAAAAAAATAATGGCCATACTGCTAGAACATTCGTAGAAAAGGATTGATGAACAACTTTTCTTTTTCTTTCAGTGGTACTGAGGATTGATCCTAGAGGTACTTTTCCACTGAGCTACATTCCCAGGCTTTTTTTACTTTTTATTTTGAAGCAGGCTCTTGCTAAATTACAGAGGCTGGCCTCAAACTTAATCCTCTTGCCTTGGTCTCCCAAGTACCTGGGATTAGAGGACTGTGTCACCACACCTGGCTGATAACAGTTTTGATTCCCTGGTCTTAGCCTTCTAAACTTGTCCATTCTTCAGCTTTATACTCTTGGGGATCCACCATTAAACTCTAATGTAGCAGGCTCTCATCTACCCTTAGCTGGGACTCATTAAACCATCTTACATTTGTTGGAGTGAGCTACCTCAAAAGGTATAAACTGTGAAAGGCCAAACCCATTTTTAGCTACACATCTGGAGATATTTAGCAGCTGCCTTTTCCAAAGTTTTAATGCCTGATGAAAGTTTGACTTAACTGCTTAGATCTTAGGATGGAATATAATCTAAATTCTTCTGTACAAGTCTTTTGGCCAAGTCTTTTAAATTAATATTTTATGAACTTTCATGGACATTCAAGATTGTGTTTATGCCTGTGTGAATACATTGTTCGACATTCAGATTCCTATTGTCATTTTTTTTTTGCTAAACATTTGTAGAATACATTGGTCAAACTAAATGGAACTTTAAAAAGTCACTGAAATTTTATTTTTTTTGTGTGTTG
This sequence comes from Tamias sibiricus, assembly GCA_025594165.1. Classification (NCBI taxonomy): domain Eukaryota; kingdom Metazoa; phylum Chordata; class Mammalia; order Rodentia; family Sciuridae; genus Tamias; species Tamias sibiricus. Next base: position 106,426,763 of record CM046667.1, read on the forward strand.
TATTATTCCATGTATTAAATTGAACTTTTAAACCTAACTTTTTGTAAAGGATGGGCATCTGCACTTGATTGATTTTCTTAAGTCCTAATGAACACTATCCCACATGGGTTAATAAAGAGGCCACATGTGTGTTGCAGATGAGGGCACACAATATTTGACCTCTTTATAAAGAACGACACCAGATTTAGACAGCTTCAAAGACGGTTAAAGCAACATACATATATACATACATACACTCAACCTGAGGGTCAAAGGAAGTCCTCCTCTTTCTTGCTGATGGATTTATAAGACAAAGTAGCACCCCAAAAGATGCATTTGAAGTGATAGATTGCAGAATATACCACCTGGGCAAGGGCAGTGTAAAACAGCAGCTAAAATCAAAACCACTTGAATTCTGGCTCAGCTTTCTCCAGACAAGTACTTAAAATAGCTTAAATAACAGGATGCAAGGGGAGGGAAAACATTTCCTTTTAAGGATATGCATTCTTGGTGTGATTCAAACTTCTGCAGGAACATGGCTGTATAATAAGTTTATTTACTTTGAGGTTACTTGTGTGGGGAGTGTTGGGGGAGGTAACTGGCATTTAAAATAATACTTGCTAAAGGAGAATAATGAGGTTTCCTTTAAAACAAAATGCAGATGTGAACATACATGTGTCATTTGAGAAAACGAGAATTCCTTGTAGCAAATAGTTTTCTGATGAACTCAGTAGCCAAGATGAAAGATGGGCCTGTCTGGTGCAGTATTGGGAGCCTCTTAATGATAATATTTTTTTAAGTAGTGGGATTGTTTTATGTTTTTTAAAAAGCCAGTTTATTAAAAGTGAGCTCTTTATTTTCTGCCAGAACTTCGTTAAGTGGTTAGGTGGTGTTTCTTTGTTCCTGCTGTTTAATGTCTACCCATACTAGCTATGTTTTCTAAATTAAAAAGTTGAGACATGTGTTGGCAGAAACATTGAGACTGCTCTAGATAATATAGGCTGTATGATAATTCATATCTGCTTTATTAGATGGTTGAAAATGTAATGTTGTAATAGACAAGGCTTACGCATAGCCTTTTCCACCTTATGCCAATGTATAGTTACAAGAAGTGGCAAATGAACCAAAAAAGGAGTTCCAGCATATCGGCAGCTTTAATGAGAATATAAAAGGCTGCCATCACGCCAGGTGGTTGTGATTTTAGTTTCCAGTGGTTAAAACTGCTTTCAATCTAGATCTGTATTTTCTGGGTCCATTTATTATTAAATTCTCATGTTTATGTCAAAACTCAGAATAGGAAAATTTCGCCATCATAGGTTTGAACTCCTGGTTAATAATATCACTGATGAGATGGATGCTTTCTAAATGCCATTATGCTACCTCATTTTCTGGCCTCCCAAAGCTCATTAGATCCCTGATATTGCTTTAAAAATGTGTTTTTGTTTTTGTTTGGGGATTGGAAATAAAATTAGCATAAAACTCTAAAAATAATTGCATGCTGTTTTGTCTTTCAAGTACTTTACCAGCTGGGAGATTTTGTAAAATTAATTGTTAGCCACTGTTTTCGGCTCCCTCTACTTTCTTATTGAAATTGAAATTATTTTCTTCTAAATATATGATTCAGGAGCTCTGAGAAAGGCTTGATAGAATTTGGTGGTACTAACACCAAAATGCCTTTGATCACAGGAGGTGATAGAAGCTGGATTACCATCTGCTGATAAAATATAGGAAAATAGCAGAATAGGGAGAAATTTCAAAAGATGACACATGTTCTCATCTCAGAAAACATATATATCTCCTAAGTAAGCCAAAAATTTTACATGGATTTTGAAGCCATTGTTTCAAGTAAAACCCAGGGGTTCTGTCTGATTCTGTATCTTTGGTGTCCAGTTTGGTGTTTGCAAGAGAGTAGGTATTCAGGGTGCCTTGGGGGATGACTCAAGCAAAACAAGTGCACATGGCACTTCTTTCTTTCTTTCTTTCTTTTATTTTGAGATGGGGGTCTTGTTATGTTGCCCAGGCTGGCCTCCAATCCCTGGGTTCCATCCATCCTCCTGCCTCAGCCTCCCCAGTAGCTGGAACTATAGGCCATGACCACACCATACCTGGTTAATGGTATTTCTTACTAAAGCCAGGGCAGGTTTCCACATTTGGAAAGAGACCTGACCTGAGAGCCAATGCTGCTTGTCTTCTTGGGCCCTCCTTAGCGGGTGTGTTCACTTAGGAAACCAAATTACAGATTTGAAGGCTGCTGGGTGGGGACAGAATTAGAACAAAGGGAATGAGATTGAATGTTATTTAAGGGATATTTCTGTCAAGTTTTGGTTTCCTGATGAATTGCCATTCAGGCTTTCTAGTGCTATTTCAGTATTTTTGTCATTGTAGTTTCGTTTTGTTTTTAAAATACTCATCTAGGATTACAGCATTCTTTCTCTTCTTCATGCCTGAGAATCTGTGATTCCACAAACATTTTTTCCCATTGCTTACTATATGCAAGACACTATGATATGTATTGTGGTAGGAGATTAAAAAAGATTTAAGAGAATCTTTTTTTAAAAAATATTTATTTGCTTTAGTTGTACACAATGCAATGCATCTATGTTTATGTGGTGCTGAGGATTGAACCCGGGCCACACATGTGCCAGGCGAGCGCTCTACCGCTGAGCCACAACCCCAGCCCCTAAGAGAATCTTTATCAAGACATATATAGCCTAATAAGGAAGATTGTCATGTAATGACAAATTATTCCTGCAACTCCCTTTCAAGTTTTCCTGTCCCTTACTAAAAGCATCTATCATTACTACCCTTACTTTGAAATGGAGTTTCCACATGTGGTTATTTTACGTTAGTTACATTTTGGGTGGCTAACTTCCTGGCATCTTTTAATCACATCAGTGAGCTCTCTTGTAATTAATGCTCAACAGAGGTTATTGCAGTGCGCGTTCATGCAAACAGTAGTTCTCCCTTTTACCCAATCCTCTATTTCCACTTAATAGAAATAAACCACCAGATGGACTCTCAGGGCCTTGGTTAGTTTCATGTAACTTTGAATCCATGGTAGTTTTCTGATATTTAGCTTAAAAATTCTCTACCTTTCCACTTCAAGAATACCAAAAGAACAATTATCCAGTGCCTATTATTTGTTATGTCTAAACTGGAATCAATAACAAAAGATTAAATTATGCTCAGATATGCCATTTCAGAAGATAAAGGAAAGGAAAATACATTTTGAAAAATTCTATCAAAAAACATTTAAGAGCCAGGCATGGTGGCCACACACACCTGTAATCCCAGTGACTTGGTAACTGAGTCTGAGGCAGGAGTGCAAGTTTGAGGCCAGCCTCAGCAACTTAGCAAGACCTTGACTCAAAATATTAAAAAGGGGGGCTGGGATTGTGGCTCAGTGGTAAAGCACTCGCCTAGCACGTGTGTGGCCCGGGTTCGATCCTCAGCAACCACATAAAAATTAAGGCATTGTGTACAACTAAATAAATAAAAATAAATATTTTTAAAAATATATTAAAAAAGGACTGGAGATGTGGCTCAGTGGTAAAGTGTCTCTGGGTTCAATCTCTAGTACCATGGAGTGGGGGACTATTAACGTGGACAAAATTTTGATAAAGATATTATAAAAATGAAAAATGAAAGTTTATATTCAGGTAATGAGGTATAGTCTTAATCCGAATGTTAATCACTCTATATCCATTTTTAACATGCATTATTATTCTATCTCTTGTTTTCAAAGTTATGTATGTGGGGGTAGGAGATTGTGAAAGCCTGTGTATTCTGATTTAGAATCAGTGAAATAGAGCCCAAAGGGACCTTTTAGAGGTTGTTTGATCCAAGTCACTCCTTTTTTTTTTTTTTTTTTTTTTTTTTTTGTGGTACCGGGATTGAACTCAGGGGCACTCGACCACTGGGTCACATCCCCAGCCCTTTTTTGTATTTTATTTAGAGACGGGGTCTCACTTAGTTGCTAAGTGCCTCGCCATTGCTGAGGCTGGCTTTGAACTCGCGATTCTCCTGCCTCAGCCTCCCAAAGTGCTGGGATTACAGGCGTGCGCCAACGCGCCCGGCTAAGTCAAGTCACTCCTTTTTTGGTACCAGGGATTGAACTCAGGGGCACCCGACCACCGAGCCACATCCCTAGCCCTATTTTGTCTTTTATTTAGAGACAGGGTCTCACTGAGTTGCTTAGCACCTTGCTTTTGCTGAGGCTGGCTTTACTCCTCCTGTCTTAGCCTCCTGAGCCCCAGTTCACTGGGGAGGTAACTTGTGTAAATTAGTAGCCAAGTTGAAATTAGATCCCATTGTGTGTCCTTCAGCTATGTCACTATGTCTCACTATGTCACACTTAGTCCCTATTACTGAGCTCCATGTTAATTTTATAAGGAAAATGGAGAAACAGATTGGTATATGCACTGGAGCAAGTATGTTTAAACTCAGTACTTTGATATGTAAAGAGTCGCTCAAATTCTGCCACAGTGCCATGTGGATTGATTCCTTCTTTTTAGCAACTGCACATGTTGTTGCCAGTTTAATTTCTAAATATAAACAGTTTATGTATAGAAGTGAAGACTTTGATATACGACTTTTTTTATAAATTCAAGGCAAAGAAAGTGAAGGTAAGCCCTAGCAAAATTAAGTGCTTTACCTTGAAGGAAATATAAGTGATTTTTTTCAGAAATGTTGAGTAGTGTATGAATGCTGTTTTTAAAGTACAGATATTTTCTTTTGGGGGGTACATATTGGGGATTGAACTTGGGGGCACTCCACCATTAAGCAACATACCCAGCCGTATATTGTTTTGCTTAGAGTCAGGATCTTAACTCACTGAGTTGCTTAACATCTCGCTTTTGCTGAGGCTGACTTTGAACTCGCGATCCTCCTGCCTCAGCCTCCTGAGCTACTAGGATTACAGGTGTGCACCACTGTACCCAGCCAGATATTTTCTCTTTTTTATATATATTTTTTAGTTATCAATGGACCTTTATTTAATTCATTTATATCCAGTGCTGAGACTCAAACCCAGTGCCTCACACATGCCAGGCAAGCACTCTACCACTGAGCCACAACCCCAGCCCCAGGTATTTTCTTGGTGTTTTTTTTTTTTTTGTTTTGTTTTGTTTTGTTTTGTTTTTTTGGTACTGGGGATTGAACTCAGGGGCACTCAACCACTGGGCCACATCCCCAGCCCCATTTTTTTTTAATCAGAGACAGGGTCTCACTGAGTTGCTAAGTGCCTCACCATTGCTGAGGATGGCTTTGAACTTGCGATCCTCCTGCCTCAGCCTCCCAAGTGCTGGGATTACAGGCGTGTGCCACCGCGCCCAGCATTTTCATTCAAAAAAAAATATTTTTTGTTGTAGGTGGACACAATACCTTCACTTTATCCATGTGGTGCTGAGGATCGAACCCAGGGCCTCACACATGTGAGACGAGCACTCTACCACTGAGCCACAGCCCCAGCCCCCAGATATTTTCTTTTTTAAAAAAGTTTTTTTTTACTTATAGATGGATACAATATCTTTGTTTTATTTATTTATTTATTTTTATGTGGTGCTGAGGATTGAACCCAGTGCCTCACATGTGCCAGGCAAGCACTTTACCACTGAGCTACAACTCCAGCCCCAGATATTTTCATTGGTAGATTTTTAAATGTACTAATTGGTGTTTTAAGATTCTCTTGACTCTAAGGGGATGGGATATGCAGCACTCAGTGGTAGAGCTCTTGCTTCTCATATATGAGGCTTCGGGGTACATTCCCAGCAATGCCTGTCCCCCAAATAATATTTATTTAACTCTAGAAATGTATTGCATTAACACTAAAGATAGCTGAGCGCGGAGACTCAAACCTGTAATCCCAGCAGCTCAGGAGGCTGAGGCAGGAGGATTGCAAGTTAAATTCAGCCTCAACAACTTAGGGAGCCTCTAAGCAACTCAGTGAGACCCTGTCTCTAAATAAAATATAAAAAGGGCTGGGAGTGTGACTCAGTGATTAAGTGCCTCTGGGTTCAATCTGCAGTACTGAGAGAGAGAGAGAGAGAGAGAGAGAGAGAGAGAGAGAGAGAGAGAGAAAACTAAAGATCTTAAGATAGAATTTCATCAGCCTTTAGAATTGGGATATAGTTCAGTGGTAAAGTGTTGTCTAGCCTTCAAGGAGCCTTAGGTTTAATCTCCAGCAGTGCAAAATAAATAAATAAATAAATAAAATGATTCATCAGCATTCAAAGTATTGGTGAAAGGGTTTCATATAGGATATTTAATATTTCAATAATTAACAAAAGTTGGCTAATATGATTATGCTTATATCATACTTAGAAAAAAAGTCTAAAATATGTACTATGGCCTAAAAGAATTTACATAATCCTGCTTCCTGATCTGATCTCTAGAAGTCCCCCTTACTCACTCTGCTCTCTCTGCAGTTCCCAAAATACACTAGATGTACTTTTTTCACTTTTTCCTTTCTTGTTGATGTACCCTTATTTTATTTATTTATTTATATGTGGTGCTGAGAATCAAACCCAGTGCCTCATACATCCTAGGAAAGTGCTGTACCACTGCACTACAACCCCAGCCCACCAGGTGTACTTATGTATCTCAGAGTTTGCATTTGCAATTTCCTCTACCAGAGCTCTCTTCCTTCATATATTCACATGATTTGCTCCTTTACCTCCTGCAAGTCTGTATTCAAATATAATCTCATAAAAGTAGTCTTCCTTGACCATTCTGTCTAAATGCATACACACACCCTTGCTGATGTCACTCTAACCAGGACATCAGTACTTGATGACATCAGTAGTATCTGGGAATTGAACCCAGAACCTTGCACATACTTAGGCAAGTGCTCAACCACTGAGCTACATCCCAGCCCTACTGCTTACATTTTGAATTTCAAAATTCTTTGTTGCACAGTTGTAGGGGTGGAATAATGTGCATTGTAGCATGTTTAGCAGTAGTATCTCTAGCCTCTATCCACTAGATGCTAGGTTTTGGCGATCAAAAATGTCTACAACGCAGCATGGACTGTAGTACACCCTTACAATCCCACAACTGGGGTGGCTAAGGCAGAGGATTGCAAGTTCAAGTCCAGCCTGGGCAGCATAGTGAGACCCTGTCTCAAAATAAAAAAGCTAAGATATAGCTCAGTAGTAGAGTACCCCTGGGTTCAATCCCAGTACTACAAAAAAAAAAGTCTCTGGACATTTCTGAATGTCTCTTCAGGGCCCAAATAATAACCTCTGGTCTAACCCCTGATAGCCTGTTTTATTCACTTTATAGCATTTATATTGATATTTTACTATATATAGTATTTTATAGTCATATTGCCTGCTAAATGTTGTTATTAATTGTCATTAGAATATGAGCTCCTGGAGTGCAAGATTTTCTTTTGTTGGCTGTGATATCTTCAGTCCCAAAATAGTACCTAGTAAAGTACTAGGTACTATCAAATAAATTACCTATTCACAATACATTTATTTGAATGCTGTTGTGGTAATCTTGCTCGTTTCTCTATTCAGGTTATTTGTTTCTGTTACAATTTAACTTAAATATTTGATACCACAGGTGAAAGTCAAAATTTATTCTCTAAAAAATATACGCAAGTGATTACAACCCTTAGGACATTAGCCCTCTTTCTCTTTTTCTTGTTCTTTTTTTTCCCCCAGTGTTGGGGATGGAACCCAGGGCCTTGTGTATGCTAGGCAAGTGCTCCACCCACTGAGTTACATCTGCAGCCCAGCACTCTTTTTCAATAAACCAACTTTTGATTATTGTCCATGTTTTTTTCTCCTTTTGAACAGTTTCAGAATAAGCATCATTCAGTGAACACTTCAATACATACTCTGTTAAAAGTGAAGTAGCACAAAAATAAAAACTTTATTTATCAAATCATATTGAACATCTGCTTTACTTAGTACTGCACTTATTTTTATGAATTCTATGTTTGGCTTGGATTAATGTTTATTTACATTAACTCTTTTTTAAAAAATTGGTATTTGCTTTATTTCAGGTGTGCTTTAAAATAGAATCAGTGCTGCTGGGTGAAGTGGCACACACTTATAATCCCAGGACACTGAGGCAGGAGATCAGCAAGTTCAAAGCCAGCCTCAGCAACTTAGTGAGACCCTGTCTCAAAACAAAATATAAAAAGGCCTGAGGATGTAGCTCAGTGGTTAAGTTTCCCTGGGTTTAATCACTGGTACCAAAAAAAAAAAAAAATAGAATCAGTGCTAATCCATAAAACTTCTTTTAGACTAATGAAAGAATAGGAATGTAAAACTCCTAAATAGTTATAGTAAAAATTGTTTTATACAATGGTATGGCAATGGGTTTTTTTGGTGTACAATTTACTGTTTTTTAAAGTCCCCTTAGCTTTGTAATTTAATAATAGTATTATTAACTAACCATACTTTCTTAAAATTAGTGGTGCTACTTTTTTTTTTTTTTTTTTTTTTTTTTTTTTTGGTGGTGGTGCTGGAGATTGAACCCAGGGCCTAGAGCATGCTAGGCAAGCACTATACCAACTGAGCTATATTCCCAGCCTTAGGGGTGCTATTTTGAAGTAGAACTTCTCATACACTTTAAAATACAAGGTAACATGATATAAAACTTTACTCATTCTGTTAAAATTTGCATCTCCCTTTCAAACATCAAGCATCCTTGGGTTACAAGCAATTAGAAAATATGGTCATTACAAAAGTTATGAACTAAGCCAAAAAGTGGGAAATACTTGTTTATTTCTCTCTCTCTCTCTCTCTCTCTCTCTCTCTCTCTCTCTCTCTCTCACCTGTCCCTTTTACAAAGATCTCAACAGCAATGGATTCATTTGTGACTATGAACTCCATGAGCTTTTCAAGGAAGCTAATATGCCACTGCCTGGATATAAAGTGAGAGAAATTATTCAAAAACTCATGCTGGATGGTGACAGGAATAAAGATGGGAAGATAAGTTTTGACGAATTTGTTTATGTAAGTATGTGAAAATCCACAATTATTAAAAGTAATGATTGTTGCTTTGTCTAGTGGGATCTTTTATAATTGCTATAAAGTTGTTAAATATATCATGTGGTACTCTTACAACTAATAACATCTCTGTCATCCTGCCCATTAAATTCAGTTAGTCTTTCACCAACCAGAATCTCTTAACGAAAGAATTGAGAAGAGGGCTGGGGTTGTGGCTCAGCAGTAGAGCGTTCCCTAGCGCGTGCGCGACCCGGGTTTGATCCTCAGCACCACGTAAACATAAATGCATTGCATTGTGTACAACTAAAGCAAATAAATAAATATTATAAAAAAAAAAGAATTGAGAAGAACACTGACAGAAACCAAGGTACAACACAATGCCTAATGTGGAAGGTGAACAGTCTCCTTTGGGACATCATTACAGGGCATCTTTTGAGGTGCTAAATGACATCCTTGAAGTGTTCTTTCTTTCTCCTGTGGTGAACAGTGTGCTCCACAATTTTAATGATACACCCTGACTCTCAGTCTTAGAAGTTTCCTGAGCTAAACTTTCTGATTAAAAAGATGTTTTCAACTCCTGTGGTAGTGCTATTTAACTGTACCATTTTCTCTAGGGCAATCATTTTGATAATTAAAAGTTAGAAGCAGGGGCTGGGATTGTGGCTCAGCGGTTGAGCGCTCACCTGGCACGTGGGCGACCCGGGTTCGATCCTCAGCACCACGTACAAATAAAAAACGCATTATGTACAACTAAAGCAAATAAATAAAAATATTTTAAAAAAAAGTTAGAAGCATATCTTTTTAGTCGTTGGAAGAGGCATGTAAAATTTTTGTTTTCTTCTGTAGTATGCTCCTCAAGGTTAGGGGTTAATCTCATGATTCTCCCCATCTAATCCCAAGCACTTAGGTTGGTGTTCCCTGGCCAGGGCTTGGAGAGTCTATATATGGTTCTTTATTGAGGCCTAACTTTTTTAGCTGCTAACAATTGAGATCTCGATTTTCTAGGGTTATGTCATTTTCAGTCTAGATTTATTGAGGAACTATTTGAGATATACATTAAAGAATAGTTATTGCTTCTTGTTTCAATTAAGAACACACGATTTTTAAAAAATATTTATTTATTTGTTTTACTTGTACACAATGCCTTTATTCTTATGTGGTGCTGAGGATCGAACCCAGGCTGCACACGTGCTAGGCAACGCTCTACTGCTGAGCCACAACCCCAGCCCCCACACTTAAGATTTTATGGATCTATTTACTATTAAAGGCTGAGTATGCCTACATTGGGGGGGGGGGTTCTGGGGATTAAACTCTGGGGCACTCAGCCACTGAGCCACACCCCTAGCCCTATTTTGTATTTTATTCAGAGACAGGGTCTCACTGAGTTGCTTAGTGCCTCGCTTTTGCTGAGGCTGGCTTTGAACTCAAGGATTCTCCTGTCTCAGCCTCCCTAGCCTCTGGGATCACAGGTGTGCTCCACTGCACCCAGCTTGACTACATCTTATTAGGCATTATTTTCAATATGTTGCAAACTAGTCGTTAATGCCTAATATTTGTCAGAAACTTCTTGGCATTTCTGTCTTCCTTTTCCATGATTCATTTTTGCCCCAAGACAGCTGAAATTATAACATAAACTCCCATCAGTCACCATGGCTCACTATGGCAGGTGAAATTCTGATATTTTCTCTCTGATTGGAATGAACTCTAGAGGTCAAGGAACAAATGACTAAGTAATGACCCTACTCTGCGGTCAGGGTTTTGTGGGGGTGTTGCTATTTTTAAAATGCAGACTTATGTTATAATTATAATGATATAGTTATTGCCATTTTTCTTTTGAAATCCTGATTTCCTCCCACCGTTTTTTGTCTCCAGTACGGCCAAAGCCTTTGTTTTGAATTCTGTGTTCAATAGTAAGTTGCAGTTGATTTGCAATTTGAGCACTTGCATGCCTTCTGTATAACTTGCTCTCCTTGTAACTGCATGTTTAATTGTGAATTTAAAGCACCTCAGAGCAGTAATTAACTATGATTACTTATTATGGACACAGTTTACAGCTCAGAAGCTTTTAATCTACTAAGAACAGGCCTAAATCATTAAGATTTGTATTATGCTAGTGATGTTAAGAATAAAATTGTGAAAGTTTCTGTGAAAAAAATTATCTTGGTGAAATTTTTAAATCTATATTTTGAAACATTTATAGTTTCTGTGTGGCTTTTAACGGCTTTTAAGTGATAAGGTAAGATTACGATAGTATATTTTTAAAGATAAAAGACAGCCATAATAATTTTGGTAACACCAAGGATTTCTGAAAAACAAAATATTAATGAGGACATTTTAAGTTAAAATTAAGTTTTAGAATTAGAATGAACCGAAATATTTACACTCCTTAATTCTTCAAATTCAAATAAACATCAGTTCCTGAAAAAGGAAGTGACTTGACCAGAATTACCCAGAGGACTAGTGCCTTTTTCTAGTATCTCTCTGCTCTTCAAGAAACTTGAAGTCTAAAGGGCTGTAAAGTTAACTGCCTGAAGTTTCAGAATGGTGCTACCATGACTGTACTGAAGATGGGCATTGAACTGAATGTCTGTCCACTCCCATCTGCTCTGTCATTGATGAAACATCTTACAAATTGTCAAACAAAACATGAGTAAAGCTTAGTTACCCAAGAAACAGGGAGTAGGTTATTCCTGTCAGGTACCAGCTTAAGGAAAGAGAAATAAACATGTTCTTGCATGTTAAGTTTTTGGTTTTTTATTTGAATTGCAGCAACAAGGGTGTTAATTGTAAACCAAGTTACAAACAAAATCAGTTTATATTAATTTTGGAGAAGAATATATATTTGGTGGAAGAAGACTCCCAAATTATGCGTAAATTTTAAATGAGGAAATTAAATTTAATTATCTGTTTTTGTTTTTTTCTAAGCATTTCAAAACTAAATTACTAGGGTTTTATACTTAGAAGATAATAGGAAGTTTTTTCCTTTATTTGTGAAAGAATGGTATGGCAGTAATTTCTCTGAGCAGAGATGACTGTATTAAATTCTCATTTTCTCAATGACAGACTTGCTCTTGTGTTACCTTTTTGAGAACTTTTACTAACAGTATGGACCTCACAGGATTAAATAGCTTAATATAAGTAAAGTGCTATGTAGTTGTTGAAGTGGTTGTTTCTATTTTTTTATTTTATTTGTTTGTTTAGAGAGAGTGTTTTGCTATGTTATCCAGACTGGCCCAAACTCATGGGCTCAGGTGATCCTCCTGCCTCAGCCTCCCAAATAGCACGGACTACAGGCCTTTGCCACCATGCCTGGCTACTGTTTTCTTGTTGTTGCTTGTTTTTTAAGAAAAAGGTAGTATTCTTTTCTAAGTGCATGGTTTAAAACAAATTTTTAAAAATTCAAACCTGGGGCTGGGATTGTGGCTCAGCGGTAGAGCACTCGCCTAGCACGTGTGCGGCCTGGGTTCGATCCTCAGCACCACATAAAAATAAACACATTGTGTACAAATAAAGCAAATAAATAAATATTTTTTAAAAAAAATTCAAACCTGCTACTTTGGAAACAAGCCCCAAACAGTGGAATATAGTCAATTTGGGGTTTCTTTTATGTTGTTGTTGTTTTGTCTTTTTTTGTCAATTTTTTTCTGAAATCTTTCCTTCTTAAGTCATATGCCTCTGGATTGTTTTGGTTTGGCCACTAGGCCTGTGCCAGGCTAACTTTGGGGTCAAAAGAAGCTACCTAGTTGCTGGGGGTCTTTGAGAGGAAGGTAATGAAACAAATTCCTTTGAGAGGAACAAGAAACAAATATTGTACACAATAGGCTAAAAACGTATAGAATGAGAGTAGATATTGCTGCCTGAGCAGGATACATGAGGAGTTTGTTTACAGATGATAAAACAGGTCCTTCCTCATGGAGGAAAAACAGCACAAAACAGTGAGCTCATTAGGATTACAATGGCAGCTTTGAAAAGATTCATTGAGAACACTCTAGCACAGTGGTCATCCTTGTGCGTGCTATCTCTGATTTCTGAGATTTTTGTTAAGCCAAAGCTTATACTCAAATAATTTTATCATCACACTCTTTACTAAACTAGAATGGGAAATGCAAATTCTTTTATAGCGAATTGATTTAAGGGATAAAGAAATTTTCAATTCTCTACCATTTAAAAAATTTTAAATATAAGAAACAGAGGAAAATACTATGAAATTGAAAATAAGAGGTTAACTGAAATAATTTATTTAAAAATATTTGGAAAGTAGAGACTGGGGGTGTAGATTCCTAGTAGAACACTTGCTTAGCATGCCTGAGGCCCTGGATTCAAGAAAAGGAAGGGCGAACAGACAGGCAGGGTAAAAGAAGGAAGAAAAATGAAGGCCATGTAACTTTTATAAGACATTTAAGAATTCTCAACTTTAATTACAATTTTGCATGTCATTCCCAATCATTAGGACTTTTATTAGAGCTGTGAAAGTAATTGCATTACAATATTGTATAATAGAGACATTCTTTTTTTGTTTGTTCTCGTTGAAATTATTCTACTTTTCCATGACAGAGAAATTTGGGTTTATCATTCAACTGAAATCGTTCCTTGAAACAACCTAATTTTTACAAGTCAATGACACTTGAATCAAAAGCCCTCATAATAAGAAAAACAAACTTTTCATATCTCACTCTGAGATAGTAACATTTTTTTGTCATTGCAGTGAGAGATTTGTAGTATGTCAGATACGAGGAAATGCATACCAGATTTTAACTTACTCAACAATGTTTTACTAAACAAAGTACAGTTCAGAATGAGGTAGACTAGTAAATAATTGTCTTTTCACTGAGCAGGTGCATTCCTTTCAAAGAGGAAGCAGTGGGATCAAAATGCATTGCAGTTAAGGCTTTTGTTTAATATTTGGAAGTGGAAGATAAAAGAAAATGAAATTAAAATTGAACTGGCCAGAGCCGGGCATGGTGGCGCACGCCTGTAATCCCAGCACTTTGGGAGGCTGAGGCAGGAAGATTGCGAGTTCAAAGCCAGCCTCAGCAATGGCGAGGCACTTAGCAATTTAGTGAGACCCTGTCTCTAAATAAAACACAAAAAAAGGGCTGGGGATGTGACCCAGTGGTCGAGTGCCCCTGAGTTCAATCCTGGTACCACAAAAAAAAATATTGGACTGGCCAGGTGTGATAGTGCATGCTTATAATCCCAGTGGCTCAAGAGGCTGAGGCAGGAGGATCACTAGTTCAAAGCCAGCTTCAAAAACTTAGCAAAGCCCTAAGCAACTCAGAGTGACCCTGTCTCAAAATTTTAATAAAAAGGGCTGAGGATGAACCTCAGTGGTCAAGCACCCCTGGGTTCTTTCCCTAGTACCAAAACAAAAAACAAAAAAAAAACCCACCTGGACTAATCAGATTATAAATAAAATTTATAGTAATTTCAAATTACCTGGACTGCATGATTCAAGTACCACGTTGTTGATACTTAGCACAAAAGTCAGTATAATGGCCATAGAGGAGGAAGCATGATTTTACTGATTGTATGCAATATTTAGAGTAGCTAATGTATATGTGTCTATGTCTATATACATGTATCCATTCTAAAATACCACCTGTAAAATTATAGGTGTAGCACAAAATTGCAGCTCTGGGAATTGAGTAAGCTTGATTTTTATCAAGCTTATTGCTTATTTACTGTTTTCCTAAATAAAATTATGGGGTAGAGCCAAGGAAAGTCAGGATTTAAGAAAGGTGGTAGGAAAAGATGACTTTGTAATAGGACTACTGACAAACACAGCATCTTTTCTACTTTTCTATGACAGAGAAATTTGGATTTATCATTCAACTGAAATTGTGTTCATTGAAACAGCCTAATTTTTACAAGTCAATGACACTTGAATCTAAAGCACTCATAAAACTTTTCATATCTTTTCAAATTTCAAAAAGCCACTTTCCCTAGGTGGCATAATTACAAAAAGGGTCTCCTTAGAAAGACAAGTCTACTTAAATGAGAGTTCTAAACAGCATTTAAAATTTTTAATATAATTTAAATTTTTTATGTTTTTGTGCTGCCAGGGATCAAGACAACCAGAGCCTTATGTGTGCTAGGCCTGTGTGTTACCACTGAGTTGTACTCTAAGCCCCACTAAGCATTTTTAAAAATTTCACGAAGTTACTACATCTTATTCCTCTTACTGGCAATGACCAAAAACAAACTTGGGGTTAGGCAAATTCCAGTATTTAGAAAATATATGGACCTTCCGGGCGCAGTGGCACATGCCTATAATCCCAGCACTTGGGAGGCTGAGGCAGGTGGATTGCAAGTTCAAAGCCAGCCTCAAGCAATGGCGAGGCACTTACCAACTCAGTGAAACCCTGTCTCTAAAGAAAATACATAGCTGGGCTGAGGATATAGCTCAGTTGGTAGAGTGCTTGCCTTGCATGCACAAGGCCCTTGGTTCAATCCCCAGCACCACCAAAAAAAAAAAAGAAAACCCTAAAGAAAATACAAAAAAGGGCTGGGGATGTGGCCCAGTGGTTGAGTGCCCCTGAGTTCAATCCCCGGTACAAAAAAAGAAAATATATGAACCTTTAGAATGTCTATTCGTTCAACCAAGTGGTTGCACCAGGATGTAAAATTTGCTTTATTGCAACCTGCTTTTGTACAGTTAGAATGTATAAATTAACATCATTAGCCAAGTTCTGACTGTGAAGAAAAGCTAGACTCATAAATGCCCAAACAAGACAATCACTGAAAAGCCTCTTATGTCTATTCTCAATAGTCATCTATTATTGTCAGCT
Source organism: Tamias sibiricus (assembly GCA_025594165.1). Taxonomy (NCBI): domain Eukaryota; kingdom Metazoa; phylum Chordata; class Mammalia; order Rodentia; family Sciuridae; genus Tamias; species Tamias sibiricus. Next base: position 106,442,493 of record CM046667.1, read on the forward strand.
TATACATTTTTTCACCTTTTTTGGTTGTTGTTGTTGTTTTTTTTTTTTCCTGGTACTGGGGATTGAACTCAGGGGCACATGACCACTGAGCCAAATCTCCAGCCCTTTTTTGTATTTAATTAGAGACAGGGTCTCACTGAGTTGCTAAGTGCCTCAGCCTCCCAAGTGCTGGGATTACAGATGTGCGCCACCGCGCCCAGCCACTTTATTATTTTGTAACTTTTGATTGAATGAACTCTTACTGAGCTCCCCTTTATATCACAAAATGGTTTTTTGGGGTGAGTCATAAATTATTTTATCTTAGTGTAGTGGCACATACCTGTAATCCCAGAGACTCAGGAGGCTGAAGTTGGAGGATCACAAGTTCAAGGCCAGCCTGGATAACTATTAGTGAGACCCTGTCTAAACTAAAAAAATAAAGCAGATTAGGGATGTAGCTCAGTGATAGAGTGTCCCTGGGTTTAATCCCCAGTACCAAAAATAAGTAAATAATAAACTTTTACCTTTCTATGCACTAAAAATCGTAAAGAAGGGGGAATTCTTCAGCATTTTCTGTCCAAGAAAAGAACAGAGTCCTCATTTTTCATAGAAAATTAACAGATTTACCTGTTCCTTTGAACCACACTAGTTTTTGGCTTCAAGTGGATTCAATGCATGGAGCACTTAGTGTTTTTGACAATTGTGTGCAATTGGCTTTGTCACTTCATCTTCAGCAGTAGTATTGTACTTTGCAAAAACTCAAATCCCGTTTTCTTTTTAACACTCATCACCTATGAAAACACTCTAGGTGATCAAAATAATAAAAGAAGATAAGTGTGCTTCTTGTTGTGCCTGATTTGAAATTCATGTGGATGAACAAAATTATTTTTATCAACAGATTTTCCAAGAGGTAAAAAGCAGTGATATTGCGAAAACCTTCCGCAAAGCAATCAACAGGAAAGAAGGGATTTGTGCTCTGGGAGGAACTTCAGAGTTGTCCAGTGAAGGGACACAGCATTCTTACTCAGGTAATAGTTTCACATGTGTTGGGTTAGCACAATGGACTAAGAAGGAAAAATGCCATCATGTAAAGAAGGGGCTCTAGAAAACACATTATCCTAATTTATTTATTTTATTTTATTTTTATTTTTTTGTAGTTGTAGATAGACAGCATGGCCTTTATTTTATTTATTTTTATGTGGTGCTAAGGATTGAACTCAGTGCCTTACACGTGCCAGACAAAGAAGTCTTTGGTGACATGTTTTTGGGCTTAGAACAGATAGTTGTCATGAAGTCATGTTTATTATATGGCTTTGTTAGCTCACAAGAGACATGATACAATACATGCAATGATAGGCTTTATTACAGTGGGATTCTATAGTGATATAAATGTAATTTTAAAAGATTTTCATGAGGCTGGGGTTGTGGCTCAGCGGTACAGTGCTCACCTAGCACGTGTGAGGCATTGGATTAGATCCTCTGCACCACATAAAAATAAAATAAAGGTATTGTGTATACCTACAACTGAAAAATAAATATTAAAAAAAAAAGATTTTTGTAACCAATTTCTCTAAGGGCTAATTAACCTGCTGTGTTCTTTTAGTTGATGTTGTGATTCCTGATGGCCACTATGTTGAGTCTAAGTATCTGAGTTTCCAAAGAGAATAACCACACGTTTGTGACGCACAAATTTTCAATACTACCATATGACTATTTCAGGCTTTGGAGTCAAATAATGAACTAATTTCTTGTCATTTATCATAATTTTAGAGGAAGAAAAATATGCTTTTGTTAACTGGATAAACAAAGCTTTGGAAAATGATCCTGATTGCAGACACGTTATACCAATGAATCCAAACACTGATGACCTGTTCAAAGCTGTTGGTGACGGAATTGTGCTTTGGTAAGATATTAGCTTGTTTTATATCCAGATTTCAAAAACTAGCTTTTCACATCATTGATATATTTCTGAATGCTCAACAGCTTTACCTCAGGAAATAAAGAAAAGGGGAAATTATCCTGGTTCTGCTATTTTTATTTCATCTCTAAGTCTGTCCATAAACCTACAACTCAGTCATAGACTGGAGACTTCTTTATAGTGCAAAACTCTCAGCTTCCAGTTTCTTCTTCTCATCACTGAGCAAGCAGTACATTACAGTTTTGTTTAATTTAAGTATGTCAGTATCTATCTATTCTGAGATACCATTGCTTCCAGGTGTGTGTGTGGGGGGGCTATTCTTCAGTTCTCACTCTTCAATGGCCTATTTCTGAAAAATGCTTTTGTCACTGCAGCTGCCCTAGAGCCAATAGTATCTTGGCAGAAATGATAAAAGATCATTAGCACTGTCCATTGCTGCCCCTATTTACAGAGGTAGTGTAGCACAGTGGTTAAGAGTGTGTTCCATGGGGCCGGGGATATAGCTCAGTTGGTAGAGTGCTTACCTCACATGCACAAGGCAGCACCACCAGAAAAAAGAAAAGTGTATGCTCCATAATCAATTCACCTGGATTCATATTCAGGCCTTGTCACTCAGTAACTGTATAACTGTGATCCAGACAGTTAAGCCCTTTGCATTTTAGTTTCTATCTATTATAATCTCCATATTATTATACAGGTTGAGCATCCCTAATCCAAAACTCTGAAATCCAAAGCTGCTACACTTTTTTTAAAAATATATATTTATGCCGGGCGCGGTGGCGCACGCCTGTAATCCCAGCACTTTGGGAGGCTGAGGCAGGAGGATCGCGAGTTCAAAGCCAGCCTCAGCAATGGCAAGGCACTTAGCAACTCAGTGAGACCCTGTCTCTAAATAAAATACAAAAAAGGGCTGGGGATGTGACCCAGTGGTCGAGTGCCCCTGAGTTCAATCCCCGGTACCACACACAAAAAAAATAATAAATATATATATATATATATTTATTTGTTTTAGTTGTACACAATGCCTTTATTCTTATGTGGTGCTGAGGATCAAACCCAGGCCGCGCACGTGCTAGGCAAGCTGCTAAGCTTTTTGAGTGTAGACATGATGCCACAAATGGGAAAACTTCACATCTGACCTCATGTGATGGGTCACTATCAAAACACAGATGCACTAGAAATATTGTGTAAAATTACCTTCAGGCTTTGTGTATAAGGTGAATATGAGACAAATAAATCCTGTGTTTAGACCTGAGTCCCATCCCCAGGATATCTCTTTAGGTATATGCAAATATTCCCAAATCCAAAAAAATCCAAGGTCCAAAACAGTTCTGGTCCAAGCATTTTCGATAAGGGACACTCAACCTGTACTTAGCTCACAAGGCTGTTGTGAGCATTAATTAAATTGCTACATATGTAGTGCTTAGTATCATGCAATACATATATTTCAGATGACAGTATATAATATGTAAAATTTCTCTTTTTGCAAAAAGGTCATTTTGGTTGTTTAACAGTTAAATTTTGCATGGAAAGAAGCATGGTTTTCCAATGCAGAATTAAATTTATTAGGGCAGTATTATGAACAATAGAAATGTTAGTCAAACTCTAAATTTTTTTAAATATTTATTTATTTACTTTTAGTTGTACACAATACACTTATTTTTACGTGGTGCTTAGGATCGAACCCGGGCCGCGCATGTGCTAGGCAAGCACTCTACCACTGAGCCACAACCCCAGCCCCAAACTCTAAATTTTACCAAATGAGAATATCCTTCCTAATACATCACAAAGTGTAGCCTAACTAAAACAACCTTCCTTTCTCTCATCACTCTTATTACCAGCACCAAATACAGTGCCTGGCTCATCATCGAGGCACTCATTAAACATTTGATGAATGACAGAATTTCAAGCTCAAATAATTCTGCTGCTTTATGGATAAATGGCAGGCAGTATTGATTGATAGATACTGGGTATTGAACTCAGAGGTATTTTTTATTTTGAGACAGGGTCTCACTGAGTTGCTTAGCATCTCACTAAGTTGCTGAGGCTGGCTTTGAACTCATGATCTTCCTGCCTCAGCCTCCCTAGAGGGAGAATTACAGGCATGTGCCACTGCGCCCTGCTAAATGGCAGTTTTTAAATAGTGAATTATATAATCTAGAAGAGATCCATTTCCAGTGTTGGATTTTATCTGTCTTTAACGGTTATTCAACTGGACATGGTGGCACATACCTATAATCCTGGCAACTTGGGAGGCTGAGGCAGGAGGATGGTAAGTTTGAGGGCAGGGTGGGCCATTTAGTGAGATCCTGTTTCAATATAAAATAAAAAGGGCTGAGGATATAGCTCAGTGGTAGAGTGTTCCTGAATTCGATCCCTAATACCAAAAAAAAAATGTTGTTCGATGAAATTTTTTTCAACATGTAGGTCATTCAATGTAAAGAATACTCAAGTCAATTAGTTTGTTTTGGGGGGGGATTGGTTTGTTAGCAATGTGTGTGCTAGGCCATGGTCTTTTCTTTTTCTTTTCTTTTTTTATATTTATTTATTTACTTTAGTTGTACACAATGCAATGCATTTATGTTTCACGTGGTGCTGAGGATCAAACCCGGGCCACACATGGGCGAGGCAAGCGCTCTGCCGCTCAGCCACAACCTCAGCCCATCTTTTTTTTTTTTTTCTTAATTTGCATTTTTTGTATTCTATCTTTTGTGATCAACATGATAAAAGCTATCTGTTGCATTTAGTTTTTCAGATTATGTGAAAAACATGATAAACCTTAAAATATTTGTGAACATAAAGACCCTTGAAATCAACTCTTTTTTATCCCCATTTTTATTTTAGTAAAATGATCAACCTTTCAGTGCCTGATACAATTGATGAAAGAGCAATCAACAAGAAGAAACTTACACCCTTTATCATTCAGGTATGCATTGTTCTCCCCTCTTCCATGAAATGACTGAGTCCAAATTTGTTCTCTGTACTCTCTATGTTCTCATTTAGTCCACACAACTCTGAGTTTGGCATTATTATGCAGATTTTACAAAATGACCTGGGACTCAGATTTGCAAGCTTGATTGAGGTTAATATTGGAACTGAGGGTTAAGTCCCTGTCTAACTCCAAAGCCCTATGATCTTTTCATAATTTGTTCAGATGTTGCAGAAATAAGTAAAAATATTTGAACTCTTAATTAACTGACGTGTTTAAGGAATGGAGCATTTTTCTTTTCCATCAATTAAATACTGGACTATTAGGTAGCAAAATTCCCTCAACCAAGAGCACCCCTTGGGATGTGGAGATTGATGACTTCTAGAATTTGGATGTATGCCATACTATTGGACTCTCATTGAGGCATTTTTAAAATGTAACACTTTGCTAACATGGACATGTTTACTTTGGTTACTCAGCCTTTTCATTTATTGTCAGCATAATTCAAAAGGGACCAGATAAAAATACCATGTTAACTTCCCATGGAGTTCTGCAAAAGATAATAGCAATCAGGCAGGGATCTGATTTAACTGTGATTTTTAACTCTGATGTCTGAATGAAGTTAATACAGGTTATTAATTTCTTCATTGAGTGTCATTTTCACTGAAGGAAGAAATAGACTGCAAAAATGCAAAGGTTAAGAAACAAGTGTGTAATTTGGCTGTCTTGCAGGAAAACTTGAATCTGGCACTGAACTCTGCATCTGCCATCGGGTGTCACGTTGTGAACATTGGTGCAGAGGACTTGCGGGCTGGGAAACCTCATCTGGTTTTGGGACTGCTCTGGCAGATCATTAAGATAGGTTTGTTCGCTGACATTGAATTAAGCAGGAATGAAGGTAATGGAATACAGTTAGTGTTTTGGAAATTGTTTAGTGGTTATTTTTTTCTCATGCAAACTGTCAAGCTTTTACTTAATTGAGGTGATTAGATAATTAGAATTAACATTTATTAATGCTATAGAGTTATTTAGGAAAACAGTCTAATTATAATTCTCTTCTTTAGTAGTAGCTAACATTTGCCTGGTACTTGAAAATTTATTTTACAGTAAAGGTACAAAAATAGAGATTATAGAAATTTCCTAAACTTGATATCCTTTTTTGCTCTGTCCACACAATCCTATCCTCAGGTCCACAATTGTGCACTTATTGTTTGTTTTTTATTTAATTTTATTTTTTACGCAAATGGAGCACAACTTCTCATTTCTCTGGTTGTACATGATGTAAAGTCACACCAGTTGTGGACTCATACTTGTACACAGGGTAATTATGGCATTTCCAGGTGAATGGATGGAGCTGGAGAATATCATGCTAAGTGAAGTAAGCCAATCTCAGAAAACCAAAGGCCAGATGTTCCCTCTGATAAGTGGATACTGATCCATAATGGGTAGCGGGGGCAGGGAAGAATGGAGGAACTTTGGATTGGGCAGAGGTGGGGGGAAGATGGTGGAATGAGATGGATGCTTACTGTTTTTAATATCTTTTATATTCTATCATATATTTAGACCTCTTCCAAAGTCTCCTAACCTACCCTTGATGATCGCACATTTCCTGAACCAGAAGAAACATCATCTTTTAATATATATATATATATATATATATATATATATATATATATATATATATATATGTGTGTGTGTGTGTGTGTGTATTTTTTTTTTTTTTGCTTTTAGTTGTACACAATGCGTTTATTTTTACGTGGTGCTGAGGATTGAACCCGGGCCGCACACATGCTAGGCGAGCGCTCCACCACTGAGCCACAACCCCAGCCCCCAACATCATCTTTTTTTTAAACATTTATTTTTTAGTTGTAGGTGGACACAATACTTTTATTTTTATGTGGTGCTGAGGATCAAACCCAGTGCTTCACGCATGCTAGGCGAGTGCTTCTTCCTCTGAGCCACAACCCCAGCCCCAGAAACATCATTTTTATAGCATAAGGCAAAGGTTTTTGTATCACATCATCAATTTATAGAATGTATACTTTATATGCAATAAAACTGTTATTGGATCCTAGGAAGTACTGCACCACCCTCTTCCTATAAAGTTTGAATTGTTAAGGATCAGGAGGTGTAACTCAGTGGTAAAGTGCTTGCCTAGCATGAGCAAGGACCTGGGTTGCATCCCCAGTGAAAAGAACAGGAGAGGAGAAAAAATGAACACCACTGTAAATATTCATATTTTATTCCAGAGATCCCTACCATCACCATCTCCATCCTCAATTACCTTTGAGGAAGAGTATACATTTGGGAATCTAAAAATATTTCAAAGTTCTCAAAATGTCTGCCAAGTCTTATTTTCCACATAAGATTTCTTTTGTGCTTTTATGACTTTACATTTTTAATCCACTCAAAAGGTCCTATGTTTGCCCTTTTATTATTATTATAGTTGTTGTTGTTGTTGATGATGGGGCCTCATTCAGGTTGGCTGTGAACTTGTAATTCTCCTGCCTCAGCATCCAAAGTAGTTGAGATTGTGGGCTCCAGTCCTACTTTTGCTGGCCTTCTTCACGACTGTGTTAGTCTTGCTTAAAAGACTTGAAGGAAAGGAGGAAAACAAATTTTAAAAAACATTGATTTATGTGATAAATCAGGTACTAGATGTTGGACTGTTTGATCCTTTGCAACCTTTGATTTGGTGGTGTGTGGAATACAAGGAAGGTTTTATACAAATAGCCATCTTGCCTCTGTTCTTTTTTTTTAATCTCTAAGTGACATAATGACAGGAATCCATCAAAGATGAAATATGCCTGATAAAGTTATTACTGGGACCTCTTCAGAAATCATTTAGTTTTTCCAGGTATGGTAGTGCACTCCTATAATCCCAGAGACTTGAGAGGCTGAGATAGGAGGACTGCAAGTTCGAGGCTAGCTTTAGCAACTTAGTGAGGCCCTGTCTCAAAATAAAAAAGTAAAAAGGGTTGGGGATGGAGCTCAGTAGTAGAGCACCTCTGGGCTCAATTTCTAGTACCAAAAATAAATAAATAAGTTTAATCCTGCAAGTTAATTGGTTATACTTAAATATAAGTACTGTAGTGTTTCTAGGCTGCTTTAATTAAAAGGTTAAGTAAAAGGTTCCAAATTTAAATATCCTTCCCCAAATTCCTGATTTTTAAAAGTGTTAACAATTGGGCCGGGGTTGTGGCTCAGCTGTAGAGCGCTCACCTAGCACATGTGCAGCCCTGGGTTCTATCCTTAGTATCACGTAAAAATAAATAAATAAAATAAAGGTATTGTGTCCATCTACAACTAAAAATATTTTTTAAAACAGTGTTAACAATTTATGTATACGTCTAACATGAAGGGAAAATATTAAATTTAAAATCTACAACCTTATTTGGAATGTGAAGAATTATAAAAGAAAAAATAAATTATGTAACTTACTTTAATATTTGGTGTGCATTCTCATAATACTGTCTCTACCAGTCACCTTGTTAATAATTGTGTACTTACATATTTATTTTTTATTAGGTTCTGAATATCTCAAAACCAGGAACTACTATTTCTTGCATCTCTATTACTTACTAGGGTGTCAAAAGACTGAGTGAACTTAGCATGACCATTATCATATCATACATTTATTATGAATTTTTTTTCTAGCTTTGGCTGCTTTGCTTCGGGATGGTGAGACTTTGGAAGAGCTTATGAAATTGTCTCCAGAAGAGCTTCTGCTTAGATGGGCAAACTTTCATTTGGAAAACTCTGGCTGGCAAAAAATCAACAACTTTAGTGCTGACATCAAGGTATCCATGCAAAGAGCCTTAACACTTTAGAAGGATATAAGAGCTTGGGGGATTTCATCCCATCTTAACTGAGTGAAAATTCTAATAGTATATCGTCAAGCCTTATTGTTTCTTGGCCCTGGTGGCTGATTTTTTTAAACATTTAGTTTCATTTACTTATTTTTGCAGTGCTAAAGGTTGAACCCAGGGTCTATGGCATGCTAGGGAAGTACTCTCCCACTGAACCACACCCCCAGTCCTCCTAATGGAAGATTCTAATAGAGCGATTGAGCCAAGTCAGGAGCATGAACGCCAAGTCATTTTGTGAAAAAGGATCAAAGCATTATAGTGCTGATATTTTATATTCTGTCTGCTGTGCACCAATACTGGGTATTGAATCCAGGGATACTCTACCATTAAGTTACATCCCCAATCCTTTTCTTCTGAGACAGAGTCTTAGTTGCTGAAGCTAGCTTCAAACTTGTGATCTTCCTGCTTCTGTCTCCCAAGTAACTGGGATTACAGGCCTGTGTCACCATGCCTGACTTGCCTACTGTTAAACATAGAGTATAAAACAATCATGCGTGACTTTTCTATTATTAACTGTCTTTCCCAGGCCACAGTATATATGTTAGTAAAAACTAGAAGAGAAAGGAGGTGCCTCAAGATTCCCATCACCTTTCTTATTCAGCTTCTGCCCTGTCATATTTCCCCATCTTTAAAGGTTGAGTTCTTTGAGGGACTGATGAGCACTTATTTATGTGTCTCCTACCTCAGCCCCTGTCCCAATACCCTCCTACTAAAGCCCACCTCCAGCACAATACCTACTACACAAAAGTCCCTCGAATATTTCTTCTGTCAAATTGAATGTGGCACTCACTACTTAACCTTGAGTAGTAAGGAAAAAGAAAAGGGAGGGAAGAATTTGGTAGCATTCACTCACCACATGTAGCCTTTGGCTTTTCACATGGAGAGGGACAAAATGCCATAGCAAATACAGTTGACATTCTCATTCTTGGGTTCCACATACAAATAATCTACAGATGATTTAAGGTGTATGAAGGATGTGTGTAGGTTTTATGCAAATGCTATGCTATTTTATATAAGGGGCTTAAGCATCTCAGATTTTGGCCTCCAGGGGAGGAATGTGCCCTGAAACCAATCCCCCATACCAGGGGACAGCTGGTGGTCTGTTTTATCAACTGACTCAACTCTTAAAACTTCAGATGACCAGACCCAAGAAACAAACTTGAAGATCTTCATCAGATGTCACTGACCACTGACAGGGCTATGAAAGCAATACCCTGTGTTCATATCAGTTTGTTCGGTGGTGAAAGGAAGCAGTGGAATAATAGCTCTACTGATTATATTAGTAAAAATGAAGGATCCTCAAATTATTAGACAGCTGACCCTTTCCCCTCTTTTAACTTATACAACATATTTGGCCAGGTATATTTTGCTTCTTGCATTAGATGTGTTCCTGAGAACTATTTGTATATGGATTCATGATCTAGGACATATTTTAAAAATATAAGAGGAAATACTTTTTAATGAAGACCGTTTTGAATTTTTTTGAAATACAACTAATTATTTGGTAATATAAAAGCTAACTTCCACTTTATCTATATTCAAGTTCAAATTTTCCACTGTAAAGCTCCTTTACCCTGAAAAGTAAATACAGACTCTGCTGGGTCTACTCTACCAGTTCTTCTCAAATGCATGGGATTAAATTATAAATTGTTTATGTACATTTAGTAAGTTAACTAGAAATGAAAGCACTTTTGCAACTGGAATGCATTATTCCTTAAGAGGTAAATCCTCTTCCTGCTAATGATAGAATCTGGATTGACATTTCATGAATTGCTCTGAAATGGCTTTCTCTCATTGATTATCCCCATTCTTAGAGTTTTTTATGATACCGAATTTCAAATTTATTTACTTAGCTGGTTTAAGATGCAGCTTTTGCCATGCATGATAACACATGCCTCTAATCCCAGAGACTTGGGAAGCTGAGGCAGGAGGATTGCAAGGTTGAGGCCAGCCTGAGCAACTTAGCAAGACCCTGTCTCAAAATGAAAAAAAATAAGGGCAGGGGTTATATTGCAGTGGTACAGCTGGGTTCAGTCACCAGTACTACAAAAAAAGAAGAAGAAGGAGATACAGCTTTCTTGGCAGCTACCAGAGATTCATATTTGGCAGATCTGGGGTTGGATACAGTAACCCACATACTGAGCAACTTCCCCAGGGAATTAGGATACACACACACACACACACACACACACACACACACACACACACAGAGTCTACAGAGAAACACTCCTTTATAGCCTGTCTGGATTTTCAAGGCCCAATAATAGAAAACTGTCACAGCTGGACAGGTGGTCTTCAGATATGGTCTTCAGAATTAAGGAATCTTGAACTCAAGTTCTTGTCCTTTTAGTATTTCAGAGAGGCAGAATTTTACTTGACATGTGTGTTAAGACACTTAGAATTTGCACTAGTACAGTGGTTTCCAAGGTGTGTTCCATTGAGTTTCCACACAGCCTAATTCACCCATCCCACCCAGAAGATGAACAACTCCATTTTGTTTTATGTATTCAAAAGATAAGAGTCCCGGAGCTTAAAACAAGACGGAAGTTCAGGGATGGGAGCATAGCTCAGTAGTAGAACACTTAACTCTTGCCTAGCATGTATGAGGCCCTGGGTTTAATCCCAGCACCTAAAAAAAATAAATGAATAAAAGAGAAAGAAGCTTGTTTATTTAAGTGTACTCCAATCCTAAAGAGGTAAATGTTATTTTTCTAACTAAAGGGTTTCTCATTTAACACATCTTGGCATTTAAATTTATAATTAAATATGTTGTTAACATAGCAGATCTCTTCTCCACACATTATGATATATATTGTGCCTTATAATGATATAACTTGTTTATTTTCTCTTTCCCTATGCTTCCTGGATTTCGCTCTACTACTTTTTTTCCATGCTTATTTTAACTATCCAGCTTGTTGACTTCAGTAATTCAGTGAAGGTACAGAAATGTTTATTAGCATTATTGTATCAGCAACTTCAGTTAATTATAAAGTCATGTCAAAATCCAGTTCAAGAGAGATGTAAGGCCAGATAGATGGATTTCTCCTGGGGAAAAGATCAGTTAAAGAAGAAGATAGAATATAAGGCCCAAGCCTTATATTATTCATTCTTTATAATTGTGATCTCACTGACATTTTCAATTCATTTGTAGGATTCCAAAGCCTATTTCCATCTTCTCAATCAAATTGCACCAAAAGGACAAAAGGAAGGTGAACCACGGATAGATATTAACATGTCAGGTTTCAATGTAAGTATAGGTGCTCTTTTGAATTCTACAGCCTTACAATATTGTTTTCTATTTCTTATAAGAATTTTTAAAGTATTGCCATATGTATAACTCAGGGGGAAAACTAGCTTTGATTTATTTTGATCACTTATTGGTGAGTTCCATAATTATGTGTTCATTTGTATGAATGACAAAATATTCAAAGCAAGTGTGTGAAAATTAGCACTAGAGACTATAGTCTCTTTCAAGTATTTAGATTATAACCACAGTAATAGATTTAATAACTACATATTCATATCTACATCTGTAATATTCCTGTGTTAAGAGTAATGTGAATACATTCACAAAATCCTGATCCATGAAATCCAATTTGGGGGATCACTGTCAGGGACCATATTTCCTGGCTATGTCACTAATTTGCTCAATGACCTTGGGCAAGTTCCTTCCGAAAATTGGATCTCACTTTGCCCACCCATAAAAGGATGGACTAGACTATTTGTTCCCAACATTTTATAATTTTGTGTTTCTCTGTATCCATTAGAAGCAGAATGCATTCTACTAATTAACAAAATCCACATATGTACCTATGCAGCAGTACCAAGTATATTATATTGGCCAAACCAATTTGATTCTGCCTTTACCAGAACTGATTTATAACTGATCTATATGCTTATATTTTTGTGTGTGTGTTAAATGCAAAAATCTTCATCTCAGGTCACTCTTGGTAGGGATAAGGGATTAGGAAGCTGTCAGGGATGGCTGATCTGGTGGACTCATGCTTGGGTAAATTGTACCAGTATACTAACTGATTCTGATACAGCCCTTCTCTTTAAAACACTTTTTTTTTTTTTTTTTTTGGTATATTCCCGGCTCAGAATCCTACAAGGATTCCCCAGCTGACTCTAGAGTTCAGTCTAAATGCCCTACTTAGTATTTAAGGTCCTACACAATCTTATTCCATTTCTCCTAGCCTGTGATATTTCCCTTAGGATTGTACCCCACAAAACTGTTTCCCCACCACTATCCAGGTACCTCAGTCTTTTCCACACACTCATTTCAACCTCTCATCCTCTGCTCTTCTTTTCCCCTTGTTTTTCAGGGTCCTTCATCTTTTTCAGCAGTATGCCTTCCTTAGGACCTAATTTTAAAATGTGAACACATTTAATGTTTTTCTTTGTCTTCCTTTTTAAAATTCTTATTTAGCTTTTTTCATAATGCATTTTGGCATGAGAGATGTCCTCCCAATTGAGTTAAATGTACTCAGTAGTTAAAACATCATCTGGCGCCACCCAGGGTATTTTAGAGGTACTGTATATCCTGCAGAGCCTTCCCACCCCTTTTTTTGCATTCAAGACAATTTTATAATAAGTACCATGTGTTAACTAAAAGAAAGTACAGTTGTATACTCAGGCTATGATTGTAGGGAAATTTTCTATATTTTTAGTATAGACTTTTTAAAAAATGTCATCTTATTTTACTTCAACAGGAAACTGATGATTTGAAGAGAGCTGAGAGTATGCTTCAACAAGCAGATAAATTAGGTTGCAGACAGTTTGTTACCCCTGCTGATGTCGTCAGTGGAAACCCCAAACTGAACTTAGCCTTTGTGGCTAACCTTTTCAATAAATACCCAGCACTAACTAAGCCAGAGAACCAGGATATTGACTGGACTCTATTAGAAGGTAACTAATTGTTTCTCAAATGCAAATGTGTGGACTATAGAGTAGAAGCAGATAGGCCACAGTGATATCATATTCTTGACCTAATAAGTTTCTTTAATCACTTTGCTTTAGCAAGCATATGGCAGAAGTAGATACAGTTCTGAGTAAAAACTGGCACCTGCTAAAAGAGATGAATACAAGTGAACTCTTACAATAAAGTTCTGGAATTTAAATGAATCAGCCAGGTGCAGTGATGCATGTTCATAATCCCAGCTACTTGGGAGGCTGAAGCAAAAGATTATAAGTTCAAGGCTAACCTCAGCAATTTAGTGAGGCCTCATTTCAAAAGAAAAAATGAAAAGGACTAGGATGTAGCTCTGTGGTAAAGCTCCCCTGGGTTCAATACCCAATACCAAGATAAATAAAAATAAATTTATCAGTTACTTTTTTTGGTACCAGGGATTGAACTCAGGGGCATTCAACCACTGAGCCACATTCCCAGCCCTGTTTTGTATTTTTTTTTATTTAGATACAAGGTCTCACTGAGTTGGTAAGTGCCTCGCCATTGCTGAGGCTGGCTTTGAACTTGTGATCCTCCTGTCTCAGCCTCCCGAGTGCTGGGATTACAGGTGTGTGCCATGGCGCCCAGCTCAGTTACATTGATATATATGGAGGTGATATTGGAGACAGATTAGAGGGAAAGGAGATTATATAAAGTTTATAAACCTCTATGGGACTGGGGTGTAACTCAATGGGAGAGTGCTGACCTAGCATGCTAACGGTCCTGGGTTTGATTTCCAGCACCTCAAAAAAAAAAAAAAAAAAAAAGACCAAAAAAAGACCAAAAGCTTATAAACCTAAATTGTTTAACTGGTTGTTCTTTAATTTTAAATTCAACAAAAATTTTTAAAAAGCATGAATCTAGAAAGAACATATTTAGAAAGAATGTTTAGAAATTAGAAAAACAGAGATGTGAATAGAGCAAATAAAATAAAGTAATACATTAGTTGATACTAAATGCATATATACACGATATTTCATGAATAACTAAATTTTTTTAATATTCTTAACAGGAGAAACTCGTGAAGAAAGAACCTTCCGTAACTGGATGAATTCTCTTGGTGTTAATCCCCACGTAAACCATCTCTATGCGTAAGCCATCCCACTGCTATTATAAACAGTAATGAACATCATGAATGGATGCTACATAAATAATGACTGCCCTAATGATTTTTCTAAATGTTTCTTTGTAGGAATTATTTATATTGGAAAATGTTGAATGGTGGTTTGCTTCATTTTCCAAACTCACAAAAGTCTGAATTGTTTACATAATCATTAACTACAAGTGATAGAATATATAAACGTCTTTATGGTACCCTAGGAAACAAGTACTTTTGTTTTGAAACAGTCCAGGGAATGATTTTAGCAGAGCATCCATGATGCCTCAGGGCCTTTGGTTCACTGTTTCCTCAACCTGAAATGTTATTTGCCCACATATAATGGCTCATACCCTCATTTTATTCCATGCACTGTAATGTTCTTTGTCTACGTATGTTTCATGTCCTTACTATATTCCATACCCTTACTATTTTCCTAACTGCCATTTGCCTTTCTCTAATCAATAACCCTAGTTCCTTTTGTCTTCATAGTACTTACATTCCAAAATCATATTATGTATCTGTCCATGTACTTGTTTATTGTGTATTTCTTTGACTCTAATTGGAAGAACAGGGATTTTTGTCCTGTGCACCTAGCCTTTAGAACAGTGCTTTCTTCACAATACACACTCAACACATACTGTCAAGTGAATCCAATAGTCTTAGCTCTATATTCAGCACAGATTGATAGAAAATATGAATCTTGGGTATTATAGTTTTATATAACTTGTTTGACTGTGTAGGATTACAGTTTTCCAGAAAAGTAAAAAGCTCAGCTCTCTGAAAACACTGATTAAATTATTTTTTAAAATTGTTAGTGACCTGCAAGATGCCCTGGTAATCTTACAGCTATATGAACGAATTAAAGTTCCTGTGGACTGGAGTAAGGTTAATAAACCTCCATACCCAAAGCTTGGAGCCAACATGAAAAAGGTAGGTAATTAAGTTGGTGTATGTCTTTGTTACAGACTGTTTTTATTCTTAGTGTGTTTATTTTGTTTCAAAAACTCCTGATCTTGGGGCTGGGGATATATATAGCTCAGTTGGTAAGGTGCTTGCCTCACATGCAGAAGGCCCAGGGATCAATCCCCAGCACCAAAAAGGAAAAAAAAAAAGAAAGAAAAAAAAAAAACTTCTGATCTTGCTTCTTGAGAACAGGAACTGCATCTTACTTGTTTTTGTGTGCAAACTGTGCAACACACACACAAATATGTATATGCACATTAAATTGAAAATAATTAACCATTCATTTACATTTGTATGCTTGCAGCTAGAAAATTGCAATTATGCTGTTGAATTAGGAAAGCATCCTGCTAAATTCTCCCTGGTTGGCATTGGAGGACAAGACCTGAATGATGGAAATCCAACCTTGACCTTGGCTGTAGTCTGGCAGCTGATGAGAAGGTATAGTACAGAATTTTTACTGTTTGAGCTTAACTGTAATACAGATCTGTGATTTAGCCCTTCTTGGATTTTTAATAAGTAAAAAAAATGCCAATGACTACACTTTTTGAACTTCATTGTATTTAGACTCTGAAATGAGTTTAAGTCATGAATGTATGATGGATATTCGGTTGTTAGATTCCTTTTTGTAAGTTAGGCAGCCGAACTGTGATACTTACTTTTTCTTCATAAGAAATATGACATGTAAACTTAAGGCTCATTTAGTGGCAGTAAATAAAAGTTGTCAGAGGGAATGAGAGGGTAGCTCAGTGATAGACACCACACACATATGTGCATGAGGTCCTGGGTTTCCCCAGCATCCCAATGAACTTCTCAGCATTCATTTTGACTGGGTACCAGCCAAAGCACAGCTTATTTTAAGTTATTACCACGGTTAGAATAGTACAAAATGTGCCTGCACATTTAAGCACTATAAATCTTGTCCTCATCAATGCAACATGTAAATCAGTGGCAAGCCACTACTGCTTAAAATGTTTTCTCACATAGTGTGACTCTCTTTCCATGAAACCTTGAGTCTTTCAAACCTAAATAATAAAAGAAAAGTGAGATAAAGCATCTTTCTCCTGTTTGCATTTTTCCTCATAAAGTACATTGTGACCTCTGTTTCATTTAGATATACCCTCAATGTCTTAGAGGATCTTGGAGAGGGTCAGAAAGCTAATGATGACATCATTGTAAACTGGGTGAACAGAACATTGAATGAAGCTGGAAAATCAACTTCCATTCAGAGCTTTAAGGTCAGAATCTGTATTTGACTATTAAATATTATATTTGCTAGATATTATCTATCATTTTGAAAGAAAACCTTTGTTTTCTTTGTGAGAATTCATATTGGGCTGATGGCAAAATTCTTTTAATTCGCTGAGCTTTGCTCTAGGCACCTGTTAATTTGTACATACTGAAAAGATTTGTTCTCCTTTTGTATTAGGACAAGACGATCAGCTCCAGTTTGGCAGTTGTGGATTTAATTGATGCCATCCAGCCAGGCTGCATAAATTATGATCTCGTTAAGAGTGGCAATCTAACAGAAGATGACAAGCACAATAATGCCAAGTAAGGGACAGAACATAATATTGTGGAAAGAACACAGGCTTAGCAAGGAAGATCTGAATTATAATCCAGGGTTCTGCCCCTTAAGATTAGTGTCACCTGGGGCTGGGATTGTGGCTCAACAGTAGAGCGCTCACCTAGCACGTGTGAGGCCCTGGGTTCGATCCTCAGCACCACATAAAAATAAAGGTATTGTGTACAACTACACCTAAAAAATATTTTAAAAGATTAGTGTTACCTGAGGGAATCCTGTATTTTCCTTTGTAAAGGTCTTAACCCTATTTATTTAGTTACTGGGGATTGAACCCAAGGGCTTTACCACTGAGCCACATCCCTAGCCCTTTTTATGTTTTATTTTGAGATAGGGTCTTGCTAAGTTGCTTAGGGTCTCGCTAAGTTGCTGAGGCTGGCCTCAAATTTCCAGTCCTCCCACCTCAGCTCCAGGATTACAAATGTGCACCAGTGTACCTGGCTAAAAGTTTTTACACTTTTTTAACAGCTTTATTTAGATACAATTCACATATTGTACAATTCACCCATTGAAAGTATATAATCATTTTTAATATATTCACAGTTTTATAGCCTTCCCCACAATCAATTTTAGAATAATTTCATCACCTAAGAAAGAAGTTTCAAGTAATCATTAGTAGTCACAATGCAAAGTGTTACCTATTGTCTTTACACATTTGCCTATTCGGGACTTCAATCTGTCATTACATATCCTTTGACCAACATCTCCCCATGTCCCCTTCTTCCTAAGTACTCAAGCCTCTGATAACCACCATTCTACTCTGTCCTTTGAGACCAGCTTTTTGGAATCCATGATGACAATATAATACTGTTCAGATACTAAAAATGATGAAATCCTGTCATGGGTGAATTGGAAAACATTGTGCTAAGTGAAATAAGCCAGGCACTGAAAGACAAATACTATATGCTCTCACTTTGGTTTTTTTTTTTTTTTTTTTTTTTGTTGTTGTTGTTTTTTTACCAGGGATTGAACTCAGGGGCACTCAACCACTGGGCCACATCCCCAGCCCTTTTTTGTATTTTATTAGAGACAGGGTCTCACTGAGTTGCTAAGTGCCTTAGCCATTGTTGAGGCTGGCTTTGAACTTGGGATCCTCCTGTCTCAGCCTCCCAAGTGCTGGGATTACAGGTGTGCGCCACTACGCCCGGCTTATGCTCTCACTTTTTGAGTCTCAGATTCCTCATCAGTAAAATGGGGGCAATAATACTTTATTTTACAAGTTTCATAAAGATTCATTGAAAAGCCGGGCACAGTGACACATGCCTATAATCCCAGCACTTGGGATGCTGAGGCAGGAGGATTTTGAGTTCAAAGCCAGCCTCAGCAATGGCGAGGCACCTAGCAACTCCGTGAGACCCTGTCTCTAATAAAATACAAAAAAGGGCTAGGGATGTGGCCCAGTGGTCAAGTGCCCCTGAGTTCAATCCCTGCTACCCCCCCCCCCCCCCCCCAAAAAATAAATAAACAAAATAAAGATATTGTGTCCATCTACAACTAAAAATATACATATTTTTAAAAAAAAAAAACTGTTGAAGGCCGGGCGCTGTGGCGCACACCTGTAATCCCTGCAGCTTGGGAGGCTGAGGAAGGAGGATTGCGAGTTCAAGGCCAGCCTCAGCAACTGCAAGGTGCTAAGCAACTCAGTGAGCCCCTGTCTCTAACTAAAATACAAAAATAGGACTGGGGATGTGGCTCAGTGGTGGAGTGGCTCCTGGGTTCAATCTCCAGTATCAAAAAAAGAAAAAGAACTCTTGGAATTGCAAGTTCTTTCCAGGAACTTGATTTAATTATCTTTAAATATTTCTGTTGGAAATGCTTCCTGGATTAGCTGAGGTGTGTTCCTGAAAATTTCCCTAGCTGGACATGTCAGTTCTTTTGTCCCTTTCTTAGCTGCCCTTTCCAGGCCTTGGTCTAGCCACTCTATCCATATCTTGTAGATTCTCTCATTTCCTTTGAATATTTGGAAGTACTCACTGCATCTACCTAAGCAATTTGAATTTTTACATCTGGCTTGATTTTTTTTCATTCCATATCTCTCACATCACAGGAGAGCATCTGTCACTACCTGTTCAATGAGAATATCAACATTGATTGTGCTAATCACATACATAATTTCTTTTTTTTTTTTAATTGCACTGGGGAATTAACCTAGGAGTGCTTTACCACTGAGCTACATCCCCAGCTCTCTTTATTTTTATTTATTATTTTTTTTTGGGGGGAGGGTACCAGGGATTGAACTCAGGGACACTTGACCACTGAGCCACATCCCCAGCTCTATTTTGTATTTTATTTAGAGACAGGGTCTCACTGAGTTGCTTAGTGCTTCACCCTTGCTGAGGCTGGCAGTCGTCCTGTGTCAGCCCTGGAGCTGCTGGGATTACAGGCCTGTACCACCACAGCCAGCTTATTTTTATTTTGAGACAGGATCTTGCTAAATTGCTGAGGCTGGTCTCAAACTAGTGAGCCACCATACGCAGCATAATTTCATTTTTATATGAAGTCAGTGCCTCAGGCTTAATTCTCACTTCATATTGGAGGAAAGGAGTAGATATATATTAGTCTGAAAATATAGCATAAAAACCTGGTATAGGGCTGGGGTTAGAATGCTTGCCTTGTGTGCACAAGGCCCTGGGTTCAATCCCCAGCACCACCACCAAAAACAAACAAACAAACAAAAAAACTGGTATAACCTAAAAGTGAACTCAAAGCCAAAGTGAAATCATTCTGATATGTTCTTTCAGTATGGGCTTTTTGTATCCCAGCTATGTGATTTTATGACAGGAAATATATCTCACATGGTGTCCTTCACGGACAATAATTTTAATCTTGCTGGGCACAGTGGCACATGCCTGTAATCCCAGCGGCTCCGGAGGCTGAGATAGGAGGATCATGAGTTCAAAGCCAGCCTCAGCAAAAAAGCAAGGTGCTAAGCAACTCAGTGAGACCCTGTCTCTAAATAAAATTACAAAATAGGTCTGGGGATGTGGTTTAGTGGTTGAGTACCCCCTGAGTTCCATCCCTGCTACCCAAAAGGAAAAAAATTAATCTTAATTTTTGTTTCCTCAATAAATAGGTATGCAGTGTCAATGGCTAGAAGAATTGGAGCCAGAGTATATGCTCTCCCTGAAGACCTGGTGGAAGTAAAGCCCAAGATGGTCATGACTGTGTTCGCATGTTTGATGGGCAGAGGGATGAAGAGAGTGTAAAATAACCAATCTAAATAAAACCAACCTTGTTTCCAGGTGCATGATTAGCAAGTCAGCTATTTTCAGGTGGAGTGCTCATGGCTTAAGTAAGGAATTCTTGGTCATTTAAAAGACTTAGTTTTGATTAACAAGACTAGCTCATCCTGAGAGCCCTCAGTGGGAAGAGTTTTAATAAAAACAGCTTCTCTTTCCCACAGTCAAAGCCGGATTTGTCAGGAACACCTGTATTGTGCTCATAGCCAAACATTTTACTTTCTCCTCCTAGAATGCTGCCCTTGATGTTTCCCATTGCTGTGTGTTATTTCTCTCTATTCTATTGTATCATTTTCCCTCTTAGAATGTCCATTTCTTAAGACTTGCTTAGATTATTGGATATGAATATTATTAGATGGTCATTTTGCTTTCCATCCTGTATCTTAATTTTTATTCAAGAACTATAATCGGAAAATATTTGGATGTGAGTATCCTTTGCTTACTTTGTAGTAGTGAACATTTGCCAAAGTAACTGGCTGTGCAGAATGTAATAGAAGCATTTCTTATTCTTTTACTCTTAAAGTCAGTATCTTTTTACAGTATTCTTTCTACATGATCCTTTTTTGTACATTTAAGAATATTTTGATTACATTAAACAAGACTGCTGATTTTGCTACTTTTTTAAAGGGGTCTTCAAGTAAGTGAAAAACATACATTATAGGTAGAGGAAAAATGTACGCTAAAATTTCATCTTTCACACTCAAAATGTAAACAAAAGAAATATTTTGTCTTAAATCACTTAGTTCCACACATGCTTATTTGTTTTGAAACCTGTATCATAAAACTCTCTCTTTAAATTTAAAATGCTATTGAATATGACACATTTGAGGAGAGAGTGTGCTCAGAACTTAGATGGGATTCGGTAGGCCAAGTATGCTAAGTGTACGATATATTTTTTAATTTTACACCTAAAACAAGAAGATGTGGTCACTAAAAAGTAAAATTATATATGTAGGATTTAATGTACTCTTGCTTTGTCAAGCTGTTTGCTATGGTTTTCAAGATCATTATGTTATTCTAACTCTGGAAAAAAAAGTGATGTAATCTGGTAGTAATGTAGTAGTTCCAATAAAGGCATTTACATAATAATTAGTCTCTTCTTCCTGAATCTGTCCCTTAGTAGTATGCCAATGTTTGGCAGGGTTATTTTCCCTTTTCTGGTATATTCTATAAAATGGTGTTACATTTCAGCTTTTGGAACTCAATTAGAGGTACTGAACTAAGAAGACACTGAACAAATGGGATACAGTGATTTTTTCCAGCTTTCCAAAATTTCCTTGAACTAGGGTATTAGCACAGTGGCATAACAATTTACCCAACATGCAATGAGGCTCTGGGTTCAATCCTTACCACACACAAAAATAATTTTCTTTGTAATGGGGATTGAACCCAGGGGCACTTAACCACTGAGTAACATTCCTCAGGCCTATTTATTTATGTTTGAGAGAGGATCTTGCTAACTTGCTGAGGCTGGTCTCAAACTTGTGATCCTCCTGCCTCAGCTGCCCAAGTCACTGGGATTACAGGTATACCCACCATGTCCAGCAAAAAATTTCTTATCCAATATCTTATTTTTTCTTTCTTTCCCATCTCCCTTATCTTTTCAATGTTATCCAATATGCAGATCCTGAAACAAGGTGGATCAGAATAGCCAGGGAAGAAAAATGATTTATGGCAGGTTTTCTCCGCCTTAACCTTATCGCTATTGACATTTTGAGTTAGGGAATCCTCATTTGGAGGTGGGAGGAGGTACTATTCTGTACATTGTAGGAATATCCTTAGCCTCTAATTGCTGGATGTGAGTAGCAGACCCCCAGTGTGTCAACCAAAGATATCTCCAGCCATAGCCTATTGTCCCCTGGAGCACAAAATAATACATGTTTATGATCTAAAAGTGGAAAAGACTTTTCTAATATGGTACAAATCCCAAAGACATATAAGAATGATTATTTTGACAATTCAAATTTACTTTCAGAGGAAAAAAAGTCAAAGTATAAATGACCAAGAGAAAAAAGCCCAGTATTCTGTAAGGAACTATGGCTCAATACTTTGATATGTCTTTGAAACAAGATAGAAAAGGTTTATTCCAGCTGGGTGTGGTAGTTCATGCCTGTAATCTCAGTGACACAGGAAGCTGAGGCAGAAAGGTCTCAAATTCAAGGTCAGCCTCAGCAATTTAGCAAGGCCCTTTTGCAAACAAAAAGTAAAGAGCAAAGGATAGGTGAATTGCAGAGTTATCCAAGTTAAAGCAACCAATAACTACCTACTTCCCCCAACCCTGGTCCCTTTATGGGGAATTGAACCCAGGGGCACTTGAGCACTGAGCTATATCCCAGCCCTTTTTTATGTTGAAGCAGGGTCATGCAAAGTTACCCAAGCTTGCCTTTAATTTGGAATCCTCCTGTCTTCAGCCTCCCGAGTAGCTGGAATTATAGGCATGTGCCACCACACTTGGCTGAACTATCTTTTAAAACAGACTTTATTTTTCAGAGTAGTTTTAGGTTCACAGTAAAACTCAAAAGAAGGTGCAGAGATTTCTCGTATAACCCTGCCCTCCCACACGTGCACAGCCTCCCCCACTATTAATATTTTGCATTGGAGTGGTACATTTGTTACAATCAACCTTACATTGACACATAATCATTGCCCCAAGTCCACAGTAGTATAATTTAGGATTCACTTTTTATTTTTTGTGAGAATTGTGCAGAAGGCCTCTTGCATGCTAGTCAAAATACTCCACACTGAGCTATACCCCTAGCCCTCACTCTTTGTGTTGTATATGTCATTGGTTTTGGACAGATATACAATAGCATATATCCACCATTGTATTATGCAAAATAGTTCCATTGCTCTAAAAATTCTCAGTGCTCTGCCTGTTCATCCCTTCTTCCCAACCCATGGCAACCGTCACCATAGTATGTTTTCCATGTTCCTTTTTTCAGAATGTCATAGAATTGGGATCATATCCTGTAAGCCTTTTCAGATTGGCTTCTTCCACTTAGTAATAGGCATTTGTTTTGTTAAAAATAATTGCTTTTTTAATGAAATTATTTTTTACCTGTCAGATTGATAAAAAATTAATAATTATCTGATGTGGGTAAATGTATGGGGGTATACAAGCATCCCTAATACCATAGGTGGAAGGGTGATCAGTTTATAGTTTGTTGAAAGCACCTTGGTAATACTTATCAAACTAAAAGCCAGTATATCCTTCAAATCTGCAATAAACAAGTATAACAACGTTCCTTGATAGATCTTGTATTATAATGAAGGATTAGTAAAATAAATTGAGGTCCATCTACACAATAGAGTATGTAGTTGTTTTAAGACTACTGCGACTCCCTATATAATGACACGGGAAAATGTTCCCTATATAATGACACTTTTTTCCTGGTACTGGGGATTGAACCCAGGAGTGTTTTTTACCACTGAACTACATTCTTAAATCCTTATTATTTTTTTGAGACATGGTCTTGCTAAATTGCTGAGGCTATCTTCTAACTTGATCCTCCTGCTTTAGCTTCCTAAATTACTGGGATTACAGGCGTGTGCCACTGCACACGGATCATTTTTTTAAATGATAGTATATACATAGAAAAGAAAACTTGCCAGGCCACGTGGCACATGCCTGTAAACACAGCTACTCAAGAGGTTGAAGAAGGAGGATCATAAGTTTAAGGCCAGCCTTAGTAACTTAATGAGACCCTGTCTTAAAATCAAAAGTTAAAAGGGCTGGGGGTGTAGCTCAGTGGTAAAGTACCCCTAGTTTCAATCTCCATAGCAAAATTTAAAAAAAAAAAAAACCTAGGAACTGGGCTCAGTGGTCCATGATGTAATCCCAAGTGACTCAGGAAGCTGATACAGGAAGATCCTAAGTTTAAGGCCAGTCTGGGCAACTTGGTGATATACCGTCTCAAAAATAAAAGAAGGCTGAGATCTGGCTCAGTGATAAAGTAGTCCTGGATTTAATCCCCCCAAAACCACAAAAATGAATGAATGGATGATAGAAAGCCAGAGAAATGGGAGGGACCAGGCTCACTCCCTTTTTATAAAAACTCACTTTCAGAAACACTAATCGTGGTCTCACAAGAGTTACTTCATCCCTTTTGGGGACAAATGCTCCCAATGACTTTTTACTAGGCTCCAACTCTTACTAAAGGTCTCACCTTCTCAACACTGCCACACTGGGGACCAACCTTCTAATACTTGGAACCCTTGGGGGATAAAACACAACTAAGATGTTCTATTTACATGTCACCTTTAATTGTCAGGTCCCTCTACTATACTTTAAAACAAGATACTAGCTGAGTGCAGTAGCAAACACCTGTAATTCCAGTGGCTCTAAAGAAACAGGAGGATTACAAATTGAAAGCCAGCCTCAGCAACTTAGGAGACACTGCCTCAAAATAAAAAATAAAAGGGCTGAGGATGTAGCTCACTGATAAAGCACACCAGTACCAAAAACAAAACAAAATCATGTTGTCTGCAAATTGGGAAAGTTTTATTTATACCCTTTCAATCTATAATTTATGTAACATTCATATGGCCTCACCATTCCTGCATGTTAATGTTTGCATATCCTTTTACATTCTTTTATTTTCAACTTGCCTAAGTCATTATGTTTGGAATAAGTTTACTACAGATTGCATATGGTTTAGTCATGTGTTTATATATGCATATGTGTTTAGTCATAATAGGTGTCAAGTATTTTAATTCTTACATTTAGACATTATTTACGTTGAAAGTAATTTTTGATATGTTAAGACTTAAGTGTGCCACTTTCTCATTTCATTTGCCCATTCCACTTTTTGTCTTTCTGTTATCTTTTTGTAATATTTACTTGGACATTTTTGAAATTTCATTTTGATATATCAATAGTGTTCTTGCATATAATGCATTTTACTAGGACTTGGTTAGAATATACATATGTGGCATATTATAGTCTATAAATAATGTTTTACCATTTTAAGTAAGGTGTAGAAACCTCTAGTCCATTTAGAACACTTCACACTATCTACCCTTCTTTGCTGCTATTGTTGCTGGGGATGGGACTCAAGGCCCAGTATATGCTAAACACTTGTCCTGCCACTGAGCTACATCCCCAGCCCCTTTTCCCTATCTTTTAAATGTAACTGTCTTATGCAATTCCTCTACATACCTTGAGCACTATATTAGATGACGCTATTTTTTTCTTGGTACTGGAGATTGATTCCAGGGATATTTTACCACTGAGATACATTTCTGACCCCTTTTTCATTTATTTATTTTTTAGACAGGGTCTCACTAAGTTGCTTAGGGCCTCAAGAAGTTGCTGAGGCTGGATTGCAACTTGTGATCTTTCTGCCTCAACCTCCCTCAGTCACTAGAAATATAGGTTTCACCACCACACCCAGCTTTATAATTTTTGCTTCAATATTGAAATAGTATTTTTAAAATTAATGGAAGCTTAGTCTATTGTGTTTACCACCACTATACTCACTCTATTGTTTTTTCCCCCTTCCTGAGGTTATCCTTAGGTTACACTTTCCTTTCTGTTTAAAGAACTTATATTAACCATGCTTTCTTTTTCTTTTCTTTTATTCTAAGTTGTTATATATGACAGCAGAATGCATTACAATTCATATTACACTTATAGAGCACATTTTTACATATCTCTGGTTGTATACAAAGTATATTCACACCATTCATGTCTTCATGCATGCACCCAGGACAATGATATCCATCTTATTCTACCATCTTTTTTTTTTTTTTTTACTCTTTTGCCCTCTCCCTTCCCTCTCTCCCCATTGGCCTTTCTAGTATTCCTCTAATCCTCCTATGCTCCCCATCCCAACCCCACTGTGAATCAGCCTCCTTATATCAAAGAAAACATTCGGCATTTGGATTTTGGGGATTAGTTAACTTCACTTAGCATTATATTCTCCAACTTCATCCATTTACCTGCAAATGCCATGATGTTATTCTCTTTTATTGCTGAGTAATACTCCATTGTGTATATATACCACATTTTCTTTATCCATTCATCTACTGAAGGGCATCTAGGTTGGTTCCACAGCTTAGCTATTGTGAATTGTGCTGCTATAAACATTGATGTGGCTATTTTTAAGTCCTTTGGGTATAGACTGAGGAGTGGGATAGCAAAAGGTGGTTCCATTCCCAGTTTTTTCAAGGAATCACCATACTGCTTTCCATATTGGCTGCACCATTTTGCAGTCCCACCAGCAATGTATGAGTGTGCCATTTTCCCCACATCCTCTCCAACATGTATTGTTGTTTGTGTTCTTAATAGCTGCCATTCTGACTGGAATGAAATGAAATCTTAGTGTAGTTTTGATTTGCATTTCTCTAATAGCCAGAGATGTTGAACAGAGATCTTGAACCTGGGCCATGCATGTGCTAGGTGAGCACTCTTACTGCTGAGCCACAATCCCAGCCCCATTTTAGTTCTTTATATATTCTAGAGATTAGTGCTCTATCTGATGTGCGTGTGGTGAACATGTGTTCCCAATTAGTAGGCTCTCTATTCACCTCACTGATTATTTCTTTTGCTGAGAAGAAGCTTTTTAGTTTGAATCTATCCCATTTATTGATTCCTGATATTAATTCTTGCACTATAGGAGTCTTATTAAGGAAGTTGGAGCCTAATCCAACATGTTGGAGATTGGGTCCTACTTTTTCTTCTAATAGGCATAGTGTCTCTGATCTAATTCCTAGGTCCTTGATCCACTTTGAGTTGAGTTTTGTGCATGGTGAAAAATAGGGGTTTAATTTCATTTTGTTGCATGTGGATTTCCAGTTTTCCCAGCACCATTTGTTGGAGAGGCTATCTTTTCTCCAATGTATATTTTTTGGCACCTTTGTCTAATATGAGATAACTGTAATCATATGCGTTAGTCTCTATGTCCTCTATTCTGTACCATTGGTCTACAAGTCTATTTTGGTACCAATACCATGCTGTTTTTGTTACTATTGCTCTGTAGTATAATTTAAGGTCTGGTATAGTGATGCCACCTGCTTCACTCTTCTTGCTAAGGATTGCTTTAGCTATCCTGGGTCTCTTATTTTTCCAGATGAATTTCATGACTGCTTTTTCTATTTCTGTGAGGAATGTCATTGGGACTTTGATTGGAATTGCATTAAATCTGTATAGTGCTTTTGGTAGTACAGTCATTTTGACAATATTAATTCTGCCTATCCAAGAACAAGGTAGCTCTTTCTATCATCTAAGGTCTTCTTTAATTTCTTTCTTTAGTGTTCTGTAGTTTTTGTTATAGAAGTCTTTCACATCTTTCATTAAGTTGATTCCCAAGTACTTTTTTTTATATACTATTGTAAATGGGGTAGTTTTCCTCATTTTCCTTTCAGAGGATTTGTCACTGATATACATAAATGACTTTGATTTATGGGTGTTGATTTTGTATCCTACTACATTGATGAATTCATTTACTAGTTCTAGAAGTTTTCTGGTGGAATTTTTTGGGTCTTCTAGGTATAGAATCTTACTGTCAGTGAATAACTGATAACTTGAGTTCTACTTTACCTATCTGTATCCCTTTAATTTCTTTCATCTGTCTTATTGCTCTGGCCAGTGTTTCAAGAACTATGTTAAATAGAAGTTGTAAAAGAGGGCATCCCTGTATTGTTCCAGTTTTTAGAGGGAATGCTTTTTAATTTTTCTCCATTTAGAATGATGTTGGCCTGGGGCTTAGCATAGACAGCTTTTATGATATTGAGATATGTTCCTGTTATCCCTAGTTTTTCTAGTGTTTTGAACATGAAGGGGTGCTGTATTTTGTTGAATGCTTTTTCTGCATCTATTAAGATAATAATATGGTTCTTGTTTTTAAGTCTATTGGTGTGATGAATTACACTTAATGATTTCTGTATGTTAAACCAACCTTGCATCCCTGAAATGAACCCCACTTCATCGTGGTGTACTATATTTTTGATATGTTTTTGTATTCAAATTGCCTGAATTTTATTGAGAATTTTTGCATCTATGTTCATTAGAGATATCGGTCTGAAGTTTTCTTTCTTTGATATGTCATTGCCAGGTTTTGGTATCAGGATGATATTGGCCTCATACAATGAGTTTGGAAATGCTTCCTGTTTTTCTATTTCCTGAAATAAATTGAAGAATATTGGTATTAGTTCTTCTTTAAAGGTCTCATAGAACTCGGCGTGTACCTATCAGGTCCTGGGCTTTTCTTGGTTGGTAGGTTTCTGATGGCATCTTCTATTTCATCACTTTTCTCTCTCCTTCTCTTCGTTAGCCTGGGTAAGGATCTGTCAATTTTATTTATTTTTTTCAAAGAACCAACTTTTTGTTTTGTCAATTTTTTCAATTGTTTCTTTTGTTTCAGTTTCATTGATTTCAGCTCTGATTTTAATTATTTCCTGTCTTCTACTGCTTTTGGTGTTGGATTGTTAAGTCATTTATTTGTTGACTTTTTCTTCTTTTGAGGAATGAACTCCATGCAATGAACTTTCCTCTTAGAACTGTTTTCATAGTGTCCCAGAGATTTCGATATGTTGTGTCTGTGTTCTCATTCACCTCTAAGAATTTTTTTTTTTGTTTTGTACCAGGGATTGAACTCAGGGGCACTCGACCACTGGGTCACATCCCCAGCCCTTTTTTGTATTTTATTTAGAGACAGGGTCTCATTGAGTTGCTAAGTACCTCACCATTGCTGAGGCTGGCTTTGAACTCGCAATCCTCCTGCCTCAGCCTCCCAAAGTGCTGGGATTACAGGCGTGTGCCACCGCGCCCGGCTCTAAGAATTTTTTAATCTCCTCCTTGATGTCTTCTGCAACCCATTGTTCATTCAGTAGCATATTATTTAGTCTCCAGGTGTTGGAGTAGCTTTTATTTCTTATTTTATCATTGATTTCTAATTCCATTCCATTATGGTCTGATAGAATGCAGGATAGTATCTCTATTTTTTTCATATTTGCTAAGAGTTGTTTTGTGGCCTAATATATGGTCTATTTTAGAGAAGGATCCATGTGCTGCTGAGAAGAAAGTGTATTTGCTCATTGAAGGATGAAATATTCTATATAAGTCAGTTAAGTCTAAGTTATTTTTTGTATTATTTATTGTATTTTTTGAATTCTACAGTTTCTTTATTTAGCTTTTGTTTGGAAGATCTATCCAGTGGTGAAAGAGGTGTGTTAAAGTCATCCAAAATTATTGTGTTGTGGTCTATTTGACTCTTGAACTTGAGTTTGTTTGATGAACGTTGATGCTCCATTGTTTGGGGCATATATATTTATAATTGTTAAGTCTTGTTGGTGTATGGTTCCCTTGAGCAGTATGTAGTGTCCTACTTTATCCCTTTTGATTAACTTTAGCTTGAAGTCTACTTTATTTGATATGAGTATGGAAACCCCTGCTTGCTTCTACAGTCCATGTGAGTGGTATAATTTCTCCCAACCTTTCACCTTCAGCCTGTGGATGTCTTTTCCTATGAGATTAGTCTCTTGGAGGCAGCATATTGTTGGGTCCTTTTTTTTTTTTTTTTTAATCCAATCTGCTAGTCTATGTCTTTTGATTGGTGAGTTTAGGCCATTAACATTCAGGGTTATTATTGAGACATGATTTGTATTACCAGCCATTTTTCTTTATTTTTGGTATTTAACTTGACATGATTTCTCCTCTGATTAGTTTTTCCTTTAGTGTAATACCTCCTTCTGCTGATTTTCATCATTGTTTTTCATTTCCTCTTCGTGGAATATTTTGCTGAGGATGTTCTGTAGTGCTGGCTTTCTAGTTGTAAATTCTTTTAACTTTTGTTTATCATGGAAAGTTTTTATTTCATCATCCAATATAAAGCTTAATTTTGCTGTATATAAGATTCTTGGTTGGCATCCATTTTCTTTCAGAGCTTGGAATATGTTGTTCCATGATCTCCTGGCTTTGAGTGTCTGGGTTGAAATATCTGCTGTGATACGAATTGGTCTCCCCCTATATGTGATCTGATTCCTCTCTCTTGCAGCCTTTAAGATTCTAACCTTATTCTGTATTCTAGGCATTTTCATTATAATGCGTCTTGGTGTAGATTTATTGTAATTTTGTACATTTGGTGTCCTGTAAGTCTCTTGTATTTGGTTTTCCAATTCATTCTTCATGCTTGGGAAATTTTCTGATATTATCTCATTGAAGAGATTGTGCATTCCTTTGGTTTGAAACTCTGTGCCTTCCTTTATCTATCTCTTAGATTTGGTCTTTTGATGCTGTCCCATAATTCTTGGATGTTCTGTTCATGGTTTCTTACTATCTTCACTGTGTGGTCAACTTTATTTTCCAGATTGTATACTTTATCTTCATTATCTGTTGTTCTTCCTTCCAATTGATCTAGTCTGTTGGTGATGCTTTCTATTGTGTTTTTTATTTAATTTATTGTTTCCTTCATTTCAATGATTTCTGACTGTTTTTTTTTTTCAGAGTCTCTATCTCTTTTCTGAAGTAATCTTTTGCTACCTGTATTTCCTCTCTTATCTCTTTGTTGTAGTGATCAATTTTTGCCTGTATTTGCTCATTTAGGTCATTCTTTAATTCACAGATCATTTTAATTATGAACCTTCTGAACTCCTTCTCTGACATTTCATCAACTTTGCTGAGCATGGGTTCTGTTATTGTAGTTTGTTTGGGATATTTTCCTCCCTTGTTTTTTCATGTTGTCTATTTGTCTTCCTTTCTTGCAGTGTGGATCTGAGATATTACAGTTTCTACCCTATATTCTTGTAGTATCCGTGCAGTTTGTCTGCACCTCACCTTAATGTTGGGCTTTCAGACTCTGCAGGTGTCCCTCCATGTATGCTACTGCAACTAAAGGTGGTGTTGGCAATAGCAGAGTAACTCGAGATACCAGTGAAGGAACCCCAGATGGATGCAATGTCTTCCAGGGATGGGACTGAAAGGGTGGGACTTATGCTGTCTTTGGGATGCCTGCTCTGAGATGCAGCTGCTTTTAGTCCCTGTCTGTTGTCAAAAGGTAGGGGCTACTGTGTGGGGAAGGCTATGGCTATGTCTGCTGTGTCTCAAGATGGAAAATGGGTTAGGCTTGTGCTCCCAGGTGGGGGTGGGGTGGCAAACTCTGGACCTACCCTGGGGCTGGGTTCCACACAGGTTGGTGTGGGCAGAACTGGCTGAATCTGAGCTCCCACAGTGGTCTTCTGGTTGGAAGAGGCATTCCTATGGCAGAGCCTGAGCTTGGCGGGTGTTTGCCAGTGGCGAGATGTACCCAGGCCCACTCTGAGCCTTGGTCCTACGCAGGTTGGTGTGGGCAGTTTCTACCCTATAATCTTATAGTGTCCCTGCAGGTTACTAATGTCTTGTCTTTTTGTTGGGCTTCCAATCCCAAACACGTGTCCCAAGATGGAAGCTGCCACAACTGAAGATGGTGATAGTGGCCACGGAGGTAACCTGAGATGGTGGTAAAGGTTTCCCAAGATGGATGCAACTACTTTCAGGGATGGAGCTGAAAGGGCAGGCCATCAAATGGTGTTGAACAACCAGTGTGGAGATGCAGAACTGTGGTGCGTGATGCTGCAGCAGGCAACCACGTCTAGTCCCTGTCAATTGTCAGAAGGTGGAGGCTCCCACGGGTGCAGGGCTATGGAGATGACTGCAGTGATCCAAGATGGAGGCGGGCAGGCCCGGTGGACAGCAGCCTTGGTAAATAGGGAACCTTAGGGAGGGCTCCACCCAGGGTTTGTCCTGGGCCTGCCTGCGCTCCAGCAGAGGTTGGTGGGGCTCACCATTCTTTAGGAGTACGTTGAGCTGGGCACTGTGGTACATGCCTGTAATCCCAACAGCTTGGGAGGCTGAGACAGGAAAATCGTAAATTCAAAGCCAGCCTCAGCAACTCAGCAAGACCCTGTCTCTAAATAAAATATAAAAAAGGGATAGGGATGTGGCCCAGTGGTTAATGGCCCATGGGTTCAATCCACTTTACCAACAAAAAAAAAAAAAAAAAATGAGGCACCATGGTGCACGCCTGTAATCCCAGCACTTGGGAGGCTGAGGCAGGAAGATCGCAAGTTCAAAGCCAGCCCCAGCAATGGCTAAGGCACTTAGCAACTCAGTGAGACCCTGTCTCTAATAAAATACAAAAAAGGGCCAGGGATGTGGCCCAGTGGTCTAGTGCCCCTGAGTTCAATCCCCGGTACAAAAAAAAAAAAAAAAAAAAAAAAATGAGGCAAGAGGACTTCAAATTCAAGGCCAGCCTGGGCAATTTAGCAAGACCCTGTCTCAAAAATATCTGGGGGTGTAGCTCAGTGGTAGAGCAACCCTAGGTTCAATCCCCAATAGAGAGGGAAAAAATCATATATGTGGTGTGTGTGTGTGTGTGTGTGTGTGTGTGTGTGTGTGTGTGTGACATATATAAAAAGCATTACCATTTTTCCCTATCAGCCTAATACCAGTGATAAGAGAATAATAACCCCTGACATATGGAGGCTGACCAGGCAGCCACAGCTAGGCCATGTTCTCCTGGGAGCATAAACAATTTCATGGAACAACAATATCCAACAAGGCCTCTCTGAGAATGAAATAAGACAAAACACACAAATGTCCAATTCCACAGAAATGAGCAAACATCTCCCTCTACTGGCTAATATGACTAATTGCTACTGTTTTTGACTCCACCCGCCAGCCCCTTTTTAAAATCCAATCACAGTTTAGCCTCCGTATAATCTAATATGGTTCTACAATATTAATTGTGAACAGTTTTTTTTTTCTTGCAATTCTGTGGGTCAAACCTAGGGCCTCACATGCTAGGAAACACTAGCACTATGCTATACCCCCAACTAATTTTAACTATGTATTCTCTTAATGACTTATACCTTGTTTCCTCTTAACAACTATTAATTTTTGCTGTTTTCCCAAATTCAGGCTCTAAATTGAGAATTATAAAATAATTAAGATATCTTTTATACCTAAGATATCTTTGATTTTTCTAAAATATCCATTAGGTGATAACAATGGACTAAATATTTATGTCCCATGTCCCCAAATTCATATATTGAAATCCCAACCCTCAATATGATGGTATTAGGAGGCAAAGCCTAGGTGACCTTGGGGAAGACTATGCACCCCATGGTACTCAGGTCATGAGGTTGGAGCATTCATAAATGGAATCAGAGTCCTTATAAGAGATCTCAGAAAGTTTTCTCACCCTTTTCTTCTCTATGAGGACACAAGAGTGCACAATCTGCTACCTGGAGGAGAACCCTCACTAGAACCAAACATGCTGGTACTCTAATCTTGGACTTCCAGCCTCCAGAGCTGTGAGAAATAAATTTATGTTGTTTCTTAGTACCTAATCTATGGTACTCTGTTTGATCAACTCTGACTAAGGCAGTAATACAAAGATTTGTTCCTCAGTCCTATAAAAGAACAATAAGAGTACACGTCCCCAACTTTTTTTTTTTTTTTTTTTTTTTTTTTTGGTACCAGGGATTGAACTCAGGGGTACTCGACCACTGGGCCACATCCCCAGCCCTTTTTTGTATTTTATTAGAGACAGGGTCTCACTGAATTGCTAAGTGCCTCGCCATTGCTGAGGCTGGCTTTGAACTTGGGATCCTCCAGCCTCAGCCTCCCAAGTGCTGGGATTACAGGCGTGCGCCACCACGCCCCGGCACATCCCCAACTTTTAATTAATCAAAACATGACACCTTTTGTCTGCCAAAACTTAATAATGATGATAGTGGTAATGATAATAAACTTGATAAAGAGTTTTACTTCCTAAGTTGGTTATACATAAAATATGATAGTTGAATATTTTTCAGAGATTCTTTTGTACTGGGGATTGAACCCAGGGGTGCTTTACCATGGAGCTACATCCCCAGTCCTTTTTATTTTGTATTTTGAGATAGGATCACGCTAAGTTTCAGAGGCTGACCTCGACCTACTATCTTCTTGTCCCAGCCTCCAGAATTGCTGGGATTTCAGGCCTGCGCCACCATGCCTAGTTTTCTTTCTTTCTTTCTTTCTTTCTTTCTTTCTTTCTTCTTTCTTTCTTTCTCTTTTTCTTTCTTTTTCCTTTTTTTACACTGAGATTTGAACCCAGGAACCCTTTACCACTGAGCTACACCCCCATCCCTTTTTATTTATTTTTTCAGATTCCCTTTTTATGCCCCTGTGGCACTTAAAAACCCCTCTCACATCATTAGTCCTAACCTTCAGCCTTGTGAAAATGGACTTGACCTTATATTATCAGATGCTTCTCTTAAGGTTATTATATTATCAGCAAGACCAGCCAGTCAAAAGCAGACAATAATATTGAGGCTTTCCTAACTATAATAGTTTGTTCTCTTTAGAAACACGTCATCCTGTTACATGCAAGGGCTTGATCTGCTTGCCACAGGACAGCAGCCAATTAGTCAAGGTGGGCAAGGCAGTTGATAGAGAAAGAATTTTGTTAGAATGATCCAGCTGATGGGAAAATGGCTGGATTATCATCCTAAATCCCATTTTACTAACCACTGCAAGTAAACAGCTTATAAGAAATTTAAGGAGGGGCTGGGGCTATGACTCAGCGGTGGAGCACTCGTCTTGCATGTGTGAGGCCCTGGGTTCAATCCTCAGCACCACATAAATAAAATAAAGGTATTGTGTAAAAAAAAAAGAAATTTAAGGAAGTGTATTTAAGGAAGTGTATTTTTAGGAAATTTAAGGAAGTGTATTTTTAGCCAGAAATGGGTAGACATTGGAATAATCATTAATTCTGCACAGTGAACAGTCTGAAGAACATTCCGATATTATCTGAAAATCACCAGATACTCTGGGTTCTGGAAATCTAAAGGAAGATTACTGCTTAGGAGGTCTTATGACCTGATGGTCCTCTTGTTCATTTTTCCTAGAATAGTTGACTGTAGCAGTTAATATCTTAATCATTTTAGGTATAGCTTTTCTTTAGAATTTAGAATGCCAGACAAAGGTAAAGAAAACAAAAAGCAAGTTTGCAAA
Organism: Tamias sibiricus; assembly: GCA_025594165.1. Classification (NCBI taxonomy): domain Eukaryota; kingdom Metazoa; phylum Chordata; class Mammalia; order Rodentia; family Sciuridae; genus Tamias; species Tamias sibiricus. The sequence goes on from CM046667.1 coordinate 106,477,990, forward strand.
GGGCACATTAACCCGTTAGGGAGTTTGTTCTGCTTTGCTGAACTACTTAAATCTACCTAAAATTTTGTTTACCTCAGCCTGGTATAATGGCAGACATCTGTAATCCCAGTGATTCAAAAAGAGGATCACAAGTTTGAAGCCATCCTGGACAATGTAGGAAAACCCTGTCTCAAAATAAAAATAAATAAAAAGGGCTAGGGGTGTAGCTCAGTGGTAGAACACCAGTGGGCTCAAACCCCAGTATCACTCAAATTTTAAAATGTCTACCTCACACTAATTCATCATATATTCAGGATAATTGTGAGATACTTTCTGACATTTAAAAATACCATCTTTCGGGGCTGGGATGTGGCTCAGCGATAGGGCTCTCGCTTAGCACGTGCGTGACCCGGGTTCGATCCTCAGCACCACATAAAAATAAATGCATTTGTGTACAACTAAAGCAAATAAATAAATATTTTTTTAAAATACCATCATTCTGGTGGATCACATTTCTCTGGAACCTCCAAAATGCAATACACACATGCTTACTTAAAAACAAATTTCCAAGAGGCAATAAGTGGTTCTAAATCTTTACAGAATCAAGGTCCAAGAGGCCTCCCCATTCCTCAGCATTTTTTTCTACTTCAGCCTTCTTACTCCTAAAAGTTACAGGAAAACTTTTCTACTTTACTAGAAAATAATAGAAAAAGTTTACTTTTCTAGTTACTATAATCTGTTTAGTAACAACTACAATAAGGCACCTGAAATATAAGTTTTACAGGGGTCTTCCACTGGTGCCCTGTGTACTTCTTCTAACCACCCAAGTGAGATAACAGGTAAACAGATATGACCTGGACCTGGTGTCCTATGCTACCAACTGTGAAAGGTCAAGCTTCTTGGCTCAGGGATGATCCTCAGAAATGATCGACTAACCATGCATGTCTGAGTACACAGGCACTGAGGGAGAAAGAAGGTCTGGTGGTGAATTTTCTTTTTTTTTAATATTTATTTATTTACTTTAGTTGTACACAATGCAATGCATTTATGTTTACGTGGTGCTGAGGATCGAACTCGGGCCACGCACGTGCAAGGCGAGCGCTCTGCCGCTGAGCCACAACCCCAGCCCCTGGTGGTGAACTTTCAAAACACACTATTTAACTTTAAATGTAAAATTGCTTGGGATGTAAGAAATGCAGCTGGAGTGGAGAGCAGAATGAAAAGTTACAAGCAGTTAACACCAGAGTGTAAAAATTCACAGGCCCCAGCCAGGCATGGTGGTGCACACCTGTAATCCCAGGGGTTTAGGAGGCTGAGGCAAGAGTATCACAAGCCAGCCTCAGCAATTTAGCAAGACCCTAAGCAATTTAGTGAGACCTTGTCTCAAAATAAAAAACAAAAATGGTTGGGGATGTAGCTCCATGGTTAAGTGCCCCTAGGTTAATTCCACAGTACCCCCCAAAAAATCATATCTTCTTGATAAACAGGAGGTGAGAAGGAACACAACCCCCTCCCCCCGCCACCTGACCAACAGATCAACTGTGTACATGCCAAAGGGGACTTTCCACAAGAGAACAAAGAGAGGTAGGGACAACTAAAGGTGTATTTCTTTAAATAACCCAATAGGAAACAGTAAAACCTAGGTGACCTTGGGGAACACTGTGCACCCCATGGTACTCAGCCAATAAGGAACCAAGGGAGGGATCTTGCACACTAGGGGCTAAAATGCTTATTGTAACCATTCTGGGGGCTCATGACCACCAGGCACCCAATCTTGCAAGACCATTATTAAAGTAAAGCCTCACTTTTTGCTGTACCTTGTGTCTTTGTCCATTATTTGAGTTTGGACAGGTCAGCATGTTTCTCACAAGTCCAAGACGTGGAGAAGGGTTAACCTATAGTCTTACAAACTGAAACTCCCACACTTGCCAGCCTAGGCCACAGCCACAATGGCAGAGTGAAGAGGCCAGGAAAGGGGACTGTGTCATATTCACTCTGTCTAACAAACCAGGCAACAAGGGATCATGTATACCCATGCTTCCCCAAGGAAGCTCCCTAGCAGCCAGGACCTTTCTAAATCCCTAAAAGACTACACTGGTCTAGAAAATGTTCTGACCCAGCTTCTGAAAGGAGGCCTATAGCCACTGTAGACACCGTGGTCCTCTCACCTCAGCTTATGTTCCACTATGGCTCACTAATGACAGGCTAGAAGCTTTGACAAAGCTCCAAGGCCCTAGTATGGACATCCTCACACAGGGGGAGACCCATGTCTTAGAAACTGGAAAGGAAACACTGGGCTCCAGGATTGGAGGCTATTTTGGGATGTACCCACCAACAACTCACTGTGCTTTAGGGAATGTGGAATCATTAATTTTTTTTTCTTTCCTGGCTATTTATTTATTTATTACACTGGTAATTGAACCTAAGGACACTTTACCACTGAGCTACATCCTCAGCCCTATTTATTTATTTGTTTGTTTATTTATTGTGGTGCTAGAGATTGAACCCATGGGCCTTGTGCATTAGAGGCAAGCACTCTACCAACTGAGCTGCCCTTTTTATTTTTTGTTTTGAGACAAGATCTCCCTAAGTTGCTGAGGGTCTTGCTAAGTTGCTGAGGCTGGCCTTGAACTTAAGTGATTCTCTTGCATCAGCCTCCTGAGTCACTGGGATTACAGGTCTGGGCCACTGCACCCAGCTCTTTCCTGACTTTTTTTAAAACATTTTTTTTTAGTTGTAGGTGGATACAATACCTTTATTTTATTTATGTGGTGCTGAGGATCGAACCCAGGGCCTCACATATTCGAGACGAGCACTCTACCTCTGAGCCACAGCCACAGCCCCAGCCCCTCTTTCCTGACTTTTTAAACAGGAGTTATTGAACATCCCACTTAGTTGCTATTGACCCAAATTAAACACTAAAGATATTAAATACTAGCATGAAATGGGAGGACACTACTGGAGCAGGGTTATTCCCCTTTCCGCTGAACAGTCCCATCCTGCTGAACAACTTTAAGTTTGTTTATTTAAACATTTTAAGAAATTTCTCTGCATGTCTTTCCTTAAAAACAAGCTGTCATCGGGCTGGGGTTGTGGCTCAGCGGTAGAGCGCTCGCCTAGCACGTGTACGGCCTGGTGTTCGATCCTCAGCACCACGTAAAAATAAAGGCATTGTGTACAACTAAACCAAATAAATAAATATTAAAAAAACCAAGCTGTCACTTTTCAAAATTGCCAGTGTTTTTTTCCCTCTTGAATACCTACTACATGTTCAAATTCTTTCCTAAATTATTACTCTCAACTGCTATAAATTGGGAAAACAAATAGCTGAATTATGAGAGTTGGATGTAAATAATAAAAAAAAAGACTGATCAAGGGGCTAAGGGACTCTCTGTTGAATAAAGTATCCAAGGGCCAGGTGCAATGGCACATGCCTATAATCCCAGTGGCTCAGGAGGCTGAGTCAGGAAGATCACGAGTTCAAAGCCAGCCTCAGCAAAAGTGAAGCGCTCAGCAACTCAGTAAGACCCTGTCTCTAAATAAAATACAAAATAGGGCTGGGGATGTGGCCCAGTGGTCCAGTGTCCCTGAGTTCAATCCCTGGTACCAAAAAAATGTATCCAAGGATTTGACATAAAAAATAACAAATAAAATTTTATCCCAGAAGCCATAAACTGACTCCCTTTTCATGCATACTGTTAATGACCAAAGGCTCACTGCATAGAATGTGCACAGAAGCCAATATTATGGCACTGGGGTTTTGGGGGAAAAAAAAGGTTTATAGCATAGGCAACCTGCAAGGAGCTGACATAGAGCTCAAATCTGATTAGTATGTAGTGGGGGAATTTATTATAAAGGAAGAAGAAGAAGTTATTTATTAATTGGATAGTGTGCAGGGGAAAGTTTAGGGTTATTTTTGCACAGGCCGAAATGGTCATCATGTTTCTTCACAGGCTGCATGTTTCTTTTCTGGGGGAGTTATCATGTATTGCTTGGGGAATTTTGAGTTTGTGAAGTCAAAAGGTCATTGATCAGATACTGGCTTCTTCAGCATATGTCCATTCTTGAAAAGTCCATTCCAAATCATCCTTGAGTGAATTCTGGAGGATTTTCCTGAAAGTTAACTTAAGAGTTTTGTTATTTAAGGAATTTATGTCCAGTGTATCCAGTTCTTAGCTAATTTCAATATTTAGTAATGTCCACTTCCCTTATTAGTGTTAATACTACCGGCAAACATGGTCCAAAATGTGCCTCAGACCCCAAGAAAAGTCATAAATAACACAACTTCAACTCTGAAAGACAAACAAGCTAATCTAAATTCATTAGTCAGGATTATTATGGACAATGACATAGTCTTTGATCACCTCTTTAACTAGTCAAGGGAAAATTTATGCTCTAGCAAGAACTCCTTTATGCGCCTATATACTACAAAACAGACTCAGGCAGGACAGGAGAATGGAGGTGCGGCTCAGTGGTAGAGGGCTTACCTAGCATGCATAAAGCCACAGGTTCAATCCCCAACAAAATAATTCTTATGCAGATTAAAGTAAAAGCCTTCTTCATTGACAAGAGTTTGTAGTGATTTAGAGTCATCCTTCTCGTCCTGGTGCAGAGGAGGAGACACCTTACTAATGGAGAGTTCCTTTATAGAAGTAAATTTTTCTTACAAAACGAAAACTTCTATCCCCCTCCTAGGGCTTCAGGCTTGCTAAACACAAATTTACCATTAAACTACAACCAAGTCCCAAAAACATAGCTTCTACTCTTTTTTGGGGGGTGGGTGGGGGTTGGGATTGAACTCAGGGGCACTTAATCACTGAGCCTCATCACCACCCTATTTTGTAACTTCTACTCTTGACTTTAGAGCTTCTCCTGTGCCTGCTGTTTCCCAAAACAATCAGCTCAAAATAATCCTTATTTTAGGGTGGCAAAATCTAATCTCCTAGTCAGATTTGGAGAGTGGGATGTCCTGCACCCTGTCAGTCTTAAATGTTATTCTGCAACCATTGTCAACTCAGAGAAGTCAACAATTTACCCTGCAATAAAAGGAACATTGATAAACCCAGCCTAATTCCATCTTAAGACTGGGAGCCATCCTGTCAAAAAGTTATGAAAAGTCCACTTCAGTTTTCTACAAAATGCTAGGATTCCTATTTGGCCTGATCACATTTTGATGTTTTAAAATTGTTTGGAATTCCTGCCCAGGCCTTGAGCTCACTCAGGCCTGGCTTTCCTTGACCAGATAACAACCCTCTCTAAAACTAATGGTACCTCGTAAACTTTGATGTGGGGTCTGACTTTACTCCCTCCCTTGGAATGCAATGCCATGCAGATTATTAGTTTGCTATTTGCCCTTGAATCTTATATGTCTGAACTTTGTTAGCTGTAAGTTCCCAAGATTTTTTGTAACTCTTTGAATTATAAAAACCTTGTCTTCCCGAAGAGCAGAGAGCGGGGCTGACCCTGAGCCCAGTGTTTGGGAGGGGCAGCCACTGGCCAGCTCTCTTTGTGTGTACACAATATAAGCTTGCTTTAATTTGAAATTGGAGTTGGTGGTCTTTTCTTTGTGTCGTGGATCAACAATATGAGACTGATGTAACTCCAAATTTAGATTATATTCTCTGCAATCTAAACTAAAATCTTGGCTAATGTGAAAATCTGGACATCATAGATGAATGCTGCGGGCTGACTTCATCTGCCCTTGGCCTAAAGAAGAGATGGAGGAAGAGCCAGTCATCCTCTTGACATCCAGGAGCTGGCCTGGTACAAGCAGCCAGACCTTGGTGTTGCTAGGAGGTGACCCTATGCTCACAGCTGGGCCACAGTGACCTCTTGTTGAACATGAACAATTTCACAGAACAGCAACATCAGACAAGGCCACACTGACAATGATGGACCAAAGGGAAAATAAGACCACTCTGCACCACTGATCTATATCCCAGCCCCCACCCTTTTTTCTTTCTTTTTTTTTTTTAATATTATTTTGAGACAAGGTCTCACTGAATTTCCCAGGCTGGCCTCAAATTTGCTATCCTCCTGCCTCAGCCTCACCAGTAGCTGGGATTACAGGCTGGCGCCACCATGCTTGACTTGGAATCACAGACTTAATGAGAAAGGAATTTAGGGATACAGAAAATGATATATGGAGTCTCAAAAGAAGCTCCCATGAACCACAAGAATGCAGGAAACCTTTGAAATGCAAAACAAGAAACTCCGGAGCAACCCAGCCCATGTCCTTGAACTGTGTCCTTGCCTACAAATGTAACATGATGCAAAGGCAATATGCAAGCACAAGAAAAATTGTGTAACTCTGCTCTGACTCCACCTCTAGCTCAGTCCCTAGCTACTGTCCCTCTATAAATAATAATAACATCCCAGACCAAGACGATGCTGTCTCTCCCCCAGGAGATGGCCCATAGTCTCCCTTGATTGTATATCTTTTGCTTTACCCCAAAAGGCATCTCTCTCATGGGGTAGTCTGCATTCTCCCATGGATGTGTATGTGCTTTCCTAAATAAATTCATCTGTGTCCCTGTCTGGCACATGCTGAAATTCTTTTCTGTCACATAAGCCAAGGACTCCATTTATCCTGAGTTGAGGTTCTTTTCTATGGGATCTCCTCCAGCAACTAAACATAAACATTGTCTGATCTACCATAATGACCAACATCCTTGACTTTTTTTTTTTTCTTAGACAGGGTCATGCTAATTTACTGAGGTTGGCCTCAAATTTGTGATACTCCTTCCTCAGCCTCCCAAGTAGTTGGGATCACAGATGTGCACCACCGCACCCAGCTAACCCCGCTCTGTATTCTTGTCCCCTTCTAGACAGACTTACTAAGATTCCCAATCATAGAATTACTCTCACTCTCCATGGCATCAGATTCAGAGCAAATCGCTAATTTTTTTTCTTTCCACATTTTTGTTGGTGCATTATAGTTGTACATAGTGATGGGATTTATTGTTACATATTGATATATGCATACAATATAACAACATAATTTGGCCAATATCACTCTCCAGCACTTCCCCCTCTCTCCTCGCCTCACACTCACTGTTCCTTTTCCTCCCTTTGATTTTTAAGAGATCCCTGCTTTCCCACCTTTCTTTTCCTTTTTACTCTCTAGCTTCCACATAAGAGAAAAAACATCTGACCTTTGACCTTCTAGGTTTGGTTTATTTCGTTTAACATAATGGTCTCTAGTTCCATCCATTGTCCTGCAAATGACATAATTTCATTTCTCTGAATAAAACTCCATTTGTATATATACCACAATTTATTTACCCATTCATCCATTGATGGACACTTAGGCTGGTTCTATAATTTGGCTATTGTGAATTGCACTGCTATAAATATGTGTATGCATGTGTCACTGTAGTATGTTGACTAATTCCTCAGGATAAATACCAAGAAGCAGTATATCTGGGTCATATGATGGTTCCATGCCTAGTCTTTTGAGGAACCTCCCATACTGATTTCCACAGTGGTTGTAGTAATTTACAATCCCACCAACAGTATAAAAGAATTCCTTTTTTTTTTTTTTTTTTTTTTTTTTTTTTTGTGGTACCGGGGATTGAACTCAGGGGCACTCGACCACTGGGTCACATCCCCAGCCCTTTTTTGTATTTTATTTAGAGACAGGGTCTCACTGAGTTGCTAAGTGCCTCGCCATTGCTGAGGCTGGCTTTGAACTCGCGATCCTCCTGCCTCAGCCTCCCAAAGTGCTGGGATTACAGGCGTGCGCCACCGCGCCCGGCACAAGAATTCCTTTTTCTGTACATCTTCTCTGGCATTTATTATTATTTGTATTCTTTTAAAAAAAAAAAATGTGGTGCTGATGTTTGAACCCAGGGCCTTGTGTACACTAGGCAAGTAAGTGCTCTACCAAGGAGCTACATTCCCAGTCCCTATTATTTGTATTATTATTATTATTTTTTTTTTTTTTGGTACTTGATTGAACTCAGGGACATTCAAACACTGAGCCACATCCCAGCCCTACTTTGTATTTTATTTAGACACAGGGTCTCACTGATTTGCTTAGTGCCTCGCTGTTGCTGAGGCTGGCTTCAAACCCGTGATCCTCCTGTGTAAGCTGCCTGGTACCGAAAACCGGGAGGAAAAACTCTCGGAGGCAGAGTTAAGCTTTTACTACTTTTACTTTCTACTTTCTTAGAGCTTAGAGAGGGAAAGAAAGATTTTTCTTAGAGAGGGAAAGAAAGATTTTTTCTTCTTAGCTTAGAGTTAGAGAAAGATTAGAGCTTCTTTCTTCTCTCTTCTTTCTTCCTTCTTCTTTCTTCTATCTTCTGTCTTCCTCAGGAGTCTCGGCCTAACTCTGACCAGTCATTACTTCTTCTATCTGGTTTCTCTTCTGTCTTCTATCTGGTTTCTCTTCTGTAACCGCTCTGCCTACGTTCTGCTGAACTGGCCGCTCTGATTCTTCTGACCGACCGAGTGACTGCCGGCTGACTGAATTCTCCGTTCTCCTAACTCGGACCGCTTTCACCCGGTTATATACCTTCAGGTTTGCGGGTGCCTACAGGTGCGTCACATACATACCAGGTGGAACCCATGGCTTCCAGCTAGCTACAACAGCCCTTCCCAATTAGGGCTCCTTCACTCCTGTCTCAGCCTCCAGAGCCACTGGGATTACAGATGTGCACCACCTTCCCAGCTCTATTATTTGTATTCTTGATGATTGCCATTCTGACTAGTGTGAGATGAAATCTCAGCATAGTTTTGATTTGCACTTCCCTAATTGCTAATGATGTGGAACAGTTTTTCATATTTGTTGGCCATTTGTATTTCTTCTTTTGAGAATTAGTTGTTTAATTCATTTGTCCATTTATTAATTGGGTTATTTGATTATTTTTGGTGTTGAGTTTTTTGAATTCTTTATATATTCTACTGTTTTAATTTTTTTTTTAATGGGGATTGAACTCAGGGACACTTTACCACTGGGCCACATCCCCAGCCCTTTTTTGTATTTTATTTGGAGACAGGGTCTCACTGAGTTGCTAAGTGCCTCGCCATTGCTGAGGCTGGCTTTGAACTCATGATCCTCCTGCCTCAGCCTCCCAAGTGCTGGGATTACAGGTGTGTGCCACCGCGCCCGGCAGAATTCTTTATATATTCTAGATATTAACCCTTCATCAGAATTCTGACCAACTAGCAAAGATTTTCTCCCATTCTGTGGGTTCTCTCTTCACATTCTTAATTGTTTCCTTTGCTGGCACAAGTTTTTTAATTTGATGCCATCCAATTTGTTAACTCTTGGCATTATTTCCTGAGCTTTAGGAGTCCTAATGAGAAAATCCTTGCCTGTGCGTATACGCTATAGTGTTTACCCTACAAGCAAAACACTAATTTTTATTTTTTAAAAATATTTATTTGTTTGCTTTAGTTGTACACAATGCGTTTATTTTTACGTGATGCTGCCCGGGCCACGCACGTGCTAGGCGAGCGCTCTACTGCTGAGCCACAACCCCAACCCCAACACTAATTTTTTAATTTATTTTTTATTTATAATATTAGTATATATTACAATTCATAATGCACATATATAGCATCTTTTTACATACAACTGTTTGTATACAAAGTATATTCGTACCATTCAGGTCTTCAATCATGCATTTAGGATAATGATATCCATCTCATTCAACCACCTTTTCTTTTTTTTCCCCCTCCCTACAAACCCAAATCCTAAAATAAGTCCTTTTTGACACTTTTGCAGAGGTATTGCATGTATCCTTCAACAAGCAATAAATCCCACTTGCTTCACTATGGGGTATTTCAGGGGTTGTAACCTAAGAAACAACTGATTGTTTGTGGCCAGGACAATAAGAAAACACAATGAAGTTCTTACCCTATTCCATATGCCCAGAACTGGTTTCCTCTTCGCCCCATTTCTTTCAGCCCACTCCTTTGTCTCTTCTGAATTTCCCTTCTCAAAAGAGGAAAATAATTTGTGATATACCTGTTTCATCCTTGGGAAGAGTTCAAAGTACTTAATATGAAATTAATTATTGTAAAGGTCTGTGGTTTTTTTGTTTGCTTGCTTGCTTGCTTGCTTTTGAGGTGCTAGGGATTGAAACCAGGGCCTTAGCAAATGCTAGGGAAGTATTCTACCAACTGAGTTATACCCCCATCCCACAAAAGTTGAACTGTGAATAATTGTTCTAAATAAAATTTGGATCAGTTTTTCTCTGAAATGGCCCATATTTGAGAAGTTTGCTGAGAATTCCTAGGACTTTCCTTCAAAAACATCTTTTCCACTGGGCGCGGTGGCACAGGCCTATAATCCCAGCGGCTCCAGGGCTGAGACAGGAGGATTGCCAGCCTCATCAAGGGCAAGGTGCTAAGCAACTCAGTGAGACCCTGTCTCTAAATAAAATACAAAACGGGGTGGGGATGGGGCTCAGTGTTTATGTGCCCCTGAGTTCAATCCCTGGTACCCTCCTCACCCACACACACACAAAAAAATCTTTTCCTCAAAAGTGGACTCTGAATCTGCCCTGTATTTCCATTAAAATGCTCAGATTTTGCACGGGGCCTGGTGGCTCACGCCTGTACTCCCAGCACTTGGGAGGCTGAGGCAGGAGGATCGCGAGTTCAAAGCCAGCCTCAGCAATGTCCAGGCACTTAGCAACTCAGTGAGACCCTGTCTCTAAATAAAATACAAAATAGGGCTGGGATGTGACCCAGTGGTTGAGTGCCCCTGAGTTCAATCCCCGGTACAAAAAAAAAGAGAAGAAAAAAAAATGCTCAGATTTTCTTTTCTTTTCCTGAGTAAAGAGAAGTGGTATTTGTTTGTTTGTTTGTTTGTTTGTTTGTTTTTGGTAGGGAGAGATGGAACCCAGAGGTTCTTTGCCACTGAGCTGCATCCCTAGCCTATTTATTTATTTAATTAAGGCAAGATCTCCCTAAATTGCTGAGGGTCTCTCTAAATTGACTAGGCTGGCCTCAAACTTTCAATTCTCCTGCCTCAGCCTCTGGAATTGCTGGGATTACAGGCATGCTTTACCTCCCAGGTAGTTAAGTGTGGAGAGAGATTTTACTGAGGAAAGACTTATCACTATGCAAACAATCTAGATGATCAAAATTGCATTTACTTAATATCATTGTCAAAATAAGGATTAATTTGAATATCCGTACATGGAGAACTGCTCTCAGAACTTGGTGAATTCCTTTTGTTTTGCCTGGGGTTGTTTAATGTGACCGCTTAGGGGTTTTCTGAGGCAGCTTCATGTTAAACTCAGGTTGAAGATGTCCCGCCATCTAGTGGCCAAATTGCAAAGTGAGCCTAGCTTAATTAAAATGGAACACGCACACGCGCACGCGCGCGCGCGCGCGCACACACACACACACACACACACACACACACACGGCGGGGGGAATAGTCTGACTTTGCTGAGAAAACAAAAATCTTCATATGTAAAGGGTCGTCGGGCTGGGGTTGTGGCTCAGCGGTAGAGCGCTCGCCTAGCACGTGCGCGGCCCGGGTTCGAACCTCAGCACCATGTAAAAACGTACATTGTGTACAACTAAAAGCAAATAAATAAATATTTTTTAAAAAGGGTCGTGATTTGACTTTGAAGCTGAGGGTTCCGTTTACCCTGACAATGTATGACAATGTGTGTATTTTCTTAAAATAAAAACATTTAGGGGCTGGGGCTATAGCTCAGTGGCGGAGTGCTTGCCTCAAATGTATGAGGCACTGGGTTCAATCTTCAGCACCACATAAACATAAACAAATAAAATAAAGGCATTCTGTCCACCTACAACCACAAAAACATTTGTTTAATCTAGGTATTTAGGAACTGAACAGGTGAGTAGGTAGATTTCAGCCTGTGCTTACCCTACACCCTGCAAGGGTACAGCCAAGCAAGGAAGAAATATAATTTTTGTCCCAGGGAGCCAGAGATAATTGTGGAGTTCTAAGAAATACAGAGCCCAGAGAGGGGATCTTGATGCATTGAGATTAGAGCTTGGAAAATAAAAATCTGTCCATAGACAAGTACTGGAACATGAGGGGACCTGATCCTCAGGGGTATGGGAGGAGGTGAAACTGGAAAGAATAGGAATAAATCATAAACCAGGTCAAGAAGATCCTGGCCTCTAAATGAGAAAAGAATTAAAGCCAGGTGTAGTGGCACATGCCTGTAATCAGTGACTCAGGGGGCTGAGGCAGGAGGATTTCAAGTTCTAGGCCAGCCTCAGGAAATTAGGAAGACCCTCTCTCAAAATTCAAAATAAGAAGGGTTGAGGAGGGAACTCAGTGGCAAAGTGCCCCTCAATTAAAAATAAACAAACGAGGTGGGGGGGAGGAATTGGATTATATAAGCTTGGTTTTATTGGACAAGATAAGCTCAAAACTGGACAAGCACAGAGAAGGAAAGTTGGAGCTAGAGCAAGGGCAAGGTAGTTGGGAAGCATCAAGTGCTGAAAGGTTTGCAGGTAAAGTTGGTCTCCACTCTGAGGTGAATATTATAAAAAATCCACTTAAAGCATGGAGACAACAAAGAATTTGCAGCCTGGGAGCCCCACAAATGTGCATCCATCCTGTTCACCCTGGAAAAACCATTCAACTTCTGAACCTCGGTTTCCTGGCAAAATCAGTAGCTACTGAATCTGTCTGTCCAGAAAATGAGGACAGAAAAAAAAAAAAAAAAAAACTTTGACTTGGTTCTCTACCTAGGAGAATGGCCACTACTTCCTAAAGTGAAGGAGGAGAAAAACAGAAGAATCCCATAAAGGGGACCCTGAGATTCATAGGCCAAGTGTTTATGGTTTAATACCCCTGGGAGGAGTTGGAAACTCTTTTCCCTTCCCACTTCCTACAAGGTGGCAGTGTTAATCCCTCCCCCAATTCACCCCTCACTGGGAGAAGACAGCAGAATTTTGTGAGATTTCCTGCAGACATGAAATGCAAAGACAGCTGCCTGGCGAGGTTGATGCGCCTTTCCTACCCCTGTCCTGATAACTCCCACCCACTTTTGCATAAACAGCAAGGGAAAGAAAAACAGGGCTCTGAATCAGACCTGAGAAAGCTGGGAGTAGCGGCCAGCAGGTGGTCATAGGAGAGCCTGACATGGTGAGACTGCTAGAGGGCAATGGAACTGAGGTGGGAAATTTTGAGAAGATACTATAACGGGGACTTAGGCTGCTTTTGAATCAAGGAAATGCAAATTAAAACTACACTATGATTTTATCTCCAGTCAGAATGGCAATTATCAAGAACACAAATAATAATAAACACTGGCAAGGATATGGAGAAAGAAGTACACTCTTACATTGTTGGTGGGACTGCAAATTAGTACAACCACTCTGGAAAGCAGTGTGAAGATTCCTCAAAACACTAGAAATAAAATCACCATATGACCCAGCTATCCCACTCCTCTGTATGTATCTGAAAGATATAAAACTAGCATATTATAGGGATACAGCCACTTCAATGTTTATAGCAGCCCAATTCACAATAGACAAATTATGGAATCACCCAGAGCCCATCCATAGATGAATGGATCAAGAAAATGTGATATATGTACATGATGGAGTTCTACTCAGCCATAAAGAAGAATGAAATAATGGCATTTGACAGTAAATGGGTGGAAATGGAGAACATCATGCTAAGTAAAATGAGTCAGACTTAGAAAATCAAGGGTCAAATGTTTTCTCTCATATATGGAAGCTAGAGCAAAATAAGGGAAAGAAAGTGAAGGGATTGGATATCATAAATATATAGAGAAGATCAGTGGAGTAAAAGGAGAATGGAAGAGAGGGAAGAAGGAAGGGAAAGGAGAAGATATAAGGAATGAATTTAACAAAATCATGTTATATGCATATATAAATGTACCAAAGGGACTTTCACCTTTATGCTTATGTAGAAAGTGTCAATCAAAAATAAAAAAAATTGGGGGCTAGGGTGGTGGCTCAGTGGTAGAGTGCTTGCCTAGCATGTGCGGGGCCCTGGGTTTGATCCTCAGCACCACATAAAAATAAATAAATAGAATAAAGGTATAAAAATAAATAAATAAATAAATTGGCCAGGCGCGGCGGTGGCACACACCTGTAATCCCAGTGGCTAGGGAGGAAGAGACAGTAAGATGGTGAGTTCAAAGCCAGACTCAGCAAAGGCGAGGCACTAAGCAACTCAGTGAGACCCTGTCTCTAAATAAAATACAAAATAGGGCTGGGGATGTGGCTCAGTGGTTGAGTGCCCCTGAGTTTAATCCCTGGTACCCAAAAACCAACCAAAAAATGAATAAATAGCTGTGTGCCCTGGCACACCCCTGTAATCCCAGCGGCTCAGGAGGCTAAGGCAGGAAAATTGCAATTCCAAAGCCAGCCTCAGCAATTTAGCAAGACCCTAAGCAACTTAGTGAGACCCTATCTCAAAATAAAAAAAATTAAAAAGGGCTGAGGATGTGGCTCAGTGGTTAAACACCCCTGGGTACAATCCCTGATGCCAATAAGTAAATAATTAAAAGGAAGGTCAGTAGAGTAGAGGAGGAAGAAAAGGGAGAAGGAAGAGAGGAGGAAAAGTAGGGGAATAGGGATTGAAATAAAATTCCTTTCATGTATGATTTTGTCAAAATGAATCAAATCAACTAGTACATATAATTATAATGCTCTAATAAAAATGAAATTTAAAAGAGAAAGGCTGATTTGATAAAAGTGGTAACACTTCACTCAGGCATGCAGATACCCAATGGGTAACTAAAAGCAGGATAAAGCTTGGTATCTCTGACTTCATCTTTTTTCTGCTTTCATTTTGTATCTTGTCTCCTTTATTACCTTAAACGTGTGACTTGCTCAGCTTTGCACATAATCATGTTAATCATTTAAATAGTGTTCATCTAAAAACTAGTAATACAAGGTTTACTAGCTCTAAATTTACCTGATTTATCTCATCCCTCTTGAAGATAAGATTTGCAGCATCCTGTTTCAGACCCCTTGAGTGGCACTTAAAAGATTTTGTCCTTCCATAGGACTGGGCACCATGGTGCATGCTTATAATCCCAGTGACTTGGGAGGCTGAGGCAGGAGGATCTCAAGTTCAAGACCAGCCTTAGCAAATTAGAGAGGGCCTAAGAAACTTAGTGAGACCCTGTCTCAAAATAAAAAATAAAAAGGGCTGGGGATGTGGCTCAGTCATAAGGCACTACTGGGTTAAATCCCCAGTCCCCCCCCCCCCAAAAAAAAATCATCATCAACCAAAACAAAAAAACTGAAAAGGGCTGGGGATGTAGCTCAATGCTAAAGCACCCTTGGGTTCAATCCCTTGTACAAAAAAAAAAAAAAAAAATTTTTTTTAAAGATTTTGTCCTTCCAGATCACCCCATAATGAAACTGTTCCCCTAAGCAGCAGCAATCATCTTGTAAAAAACTGGATTGCCCCCTTCTAAGATCATAGATCTGATGGATAAACATCTTGAGCAACAAGCAAAAACTGCCCTTTCAGAGGATAAGGACTTTGGAGGAATATCCTAGAAGAAGCAGAACTGAGAGAGAATGATCAACCAGACTACAGTTTGACAAAGACTGTTTCATTATGCATGCCTCTTGTCCCCTTCCCTAATTCTTCCTCAATTTAAATCTAAAGGTCCTGTCAGCAACCTAAAAACAGGGATAAGATGCTGGATCTCACTTTGCCTTCCCAATATAGACATATTGATTAAAGAAAGTTTTATTTTTCTGTGTGACTTTTTGGGGCAAGTAGCCTGACCTGGTTTGTTGGGACTCCCTGATTCAGGCCTCTGGCCTAGGATTCCCTTAACAGAGGCATTCAAAAGCCATTTGTGGGTCTGGGGGTATAGCTCAATGGTAGTTACATGTGAGGCCCTGGGTTAAACCCCAGTAGGGCAAAAATTAATTAATTAATTAATTAATTAACCATACCCTCTTTGGAATTTGGCTTTCATTTTTACTTTTACTATGGTTCTAGTTTTGCAATGATACTCCTAGATCAGACATCAGTAAGAGAAAGTGTAATAAAGGAATTGTCTCTCAGAAGTCTGTATTAATCATGCCTTTTTATTTGCAGTAATCCTGATGCTGTGCTTTCCTAAGGATTTGCTGAGCCCAGAGACACGAAATAATTCCCAGGATAGTAAACAACTGCCTGAGGAGCATGCTTTCCATGTGCAAATTAACCAATCTCAAGCCCAACCCCCAACTACCCACCCTCCCCAAATGGGCTCCTATACTCAGGGTCAATAATCCTCCTCTCTAATCACCTTAGGACCAGGCAACAGAGGAGGCTAGACCTCCCCTACATCCTAGACCTGTGGAGTTATTCAAACTAGCCAATCCTAAACTTGTTAACCCTGCCTCACCCCCTTTCTTCCCACAGAAACCATAACAAAGGCCTCTGCCTATGTTTCCCCCTTTTCCCTCTGCCTACTGACCAATCCTGGTGATTCTGGTGTGGCAATTTTCCTCTTGGGAACTATAAATAAGAAACTAGATTCTCAATAAGTTATCTTCTAAACAGTTGGCCTCACCATACCTGAAAAATAATAGAACCTACTTTGTTTGTGTATGTGCACATGCATCTGTATGGTGCTAGAGATAGAACCCAGGGCCTCACACATGCTAAGCTACTACCTAAATCCCCAGCACCCTCCCCCGACCTTTATTTATTTGTTTTTGTAGTACTAGGGATTGAACCCAGGGGTGCTCTACTACTGAGCTACATCTCCAGTCCTTTTTATTTTGAGGCAGGGTCTCACTACATCGCCCAAGCTAGCCTCAAACTTGCCATTCTCTTGCCTCTGCCTCCTGAGTAACTGGGATTACAAGTATACACCACCACATCCAACATGAGAGATTCTTTTTTGCATGTTTATCACGAAGTCAATTTTTTTCTTTTTTTTTTTAAACATTTATTTATTTGCTTTAGTTGTACACAATGCGTTTATTTTTACGTGGTGCTAAGGACTGAACCCGGGCCACGCACGTGCTAGGCGAGCGCTCTACTGCTGAGCCACAATCCCAGCCCTCTTTTTTTGGAATAGTTTTTCACAACTCCTTTGATAAGGATGCCTTCTTTTCTAGAAGTAGAGCGTTAGCATTAGTCATTGTGTAGAACTTATATGCTAATCATTGGTGGGCGCAATGGTGTACCCCTGTAATCCCAGCAACTCGCAAAACCGAGGCAGGAGGACTGCAAATTGCAGGCCAGCCTCAGAAATTTAGCAAGACCCTAAGCAAGTCAGCGAGATCCTGTCTCAAAATAAATAATATAAAGGGCTGAGGATGTAGCTCAGTGGTAAAGCACCCCAGGGTTCAATCCTCAGTACCAAATAAATAAATAAATAAATAAATAATAAAAATAAAATGTTTATCATTTTTCTATACAAGTCTTTTGCATGTACTGCAAAGAAAAGTTGATAAATTGGAGTCTAATACATCCATGCTGGGAATTGAACCCAGAGTCAACTTGAAATTCTCTTGCCTCTGCCTCCCCAGTCACTGCGATTACATGCATACACCCCCACACTTTGGCCAGGAAGGGGAATTAATTGTTCTATATTTCACTGTGCATATCTTTGTGCTGAATGTGTTCCACTACAAAGTGCATATCTTGTACTCAGATGTATGCACTTGGTTAGACTTAGACTCAATTATTCTAGGAAGAACGTTTTATAGTTGATGCTTTATACTCCAGTTGCATCAGATTACACCCAAAATTTCCCATTGTTTTGCTGTAAAGACTGATCTGTGGTTTGCAATATTCTTACCTTGACTTGACCACATTATAAATTTTCCCATCAATATTTTGCCATCAGTTTTATTCAGTTAGTGTACTAGCTTACTATTCTGTTAATGTCCAATCCACGTATCATATAATTCACAATATTGAAGTGTACAAGTCATTGTCTTTAGTATGTGCACAAAATTGTATATCACAATCAATTTTAAGCATTTCCATCCCCAGAAAATAGCCCAAACCCAATACTTGTCATCCTTCATTCTCTCCTTCTCCAGACCCTGGCAAACACCAATCAATTTTTATTTATTTATTTATTGTTGGGGGGCGGGTACCAGGGATTGAACTCAAGGGCACTCAACCACTGAGTCACACCCTAGCCCTATTCTGTATTTTAATTAGAGACAGGGTCTCACTGAGTTGCTTAGCGCCTTGCTTTTCCTGAGGCTGGCTTTGAACCCGCCATCCTCCTTGAAGGGCAAAGGAACACTCGCTGGGACCGCCGTGTAGAAAAGGGGTTTATTAACCGGCCCCTAATGGCCGGTGGGGACCGAGGGACACGTGGAGGGGGAAGGGAATGAGTAAAACCGGCGGGAGGGGAGGAAAGGAGACGGCGAGGAAAAGAAAACAAGGGGCGAGTTTCAGTCGGGAGAAGGCTTGAGTAGCGAACCGGTGGTCAGAGGGGACCCCCCCCCCCCGCAGAGAGACCCTCAACTTCATAGGCTGCTCAGATCGAAAGGGGAACCGTGTGTCCTAATTGGCTCTGTAAGTCACCTGAGATGTGGCCAGCGGCAAGGCCAGCTTAAGAAGCTTGGGAGGTGTGTCTTGTCTTAAGGTACCTGGGAGGTGTGGCCTGGTTAAACTACCTGGGAGGTGTGGCCTTTCGGCCGGAATCTAACATTCCTGTCTCAGCCGCTGGAGCCACTGAGATTATAGGTGTGCATCACTGTGCCCGGCCAATCAATTTTCTTTATTTATTGTTTTTTCCACTTTAAACATTTCATGTGAATAGAGTCATATAAAATGTGGTCTTTTGTGTCTGTCTTTCTTTACATCTTGTAATAGTTTCAAGGTAAACCCATGTGTTGTAGCATATATCAATGCTTCATTCCATAATTTTATAATTTTATTATACAACCAGCCATGTTTTGGATTACACATTTTGTTTCACATTCATCAGCTGATGGGCATTTGGGTTGTTTCCCCTTTTGGCCTTTTGAATAATGCTGCCATAACCATTTTTGTGACAAGTTTTTGTTTGAATATCTGTTTTCAATTTTCTTTTTTTAACAACACAGGGATTTCTCTTTTAATATTTATTTTTCAGTTGTAGTTGGACACAATACCTTTATTTTATTTATTTATTTTTATGTGGTGCTGCGGATCAAACCCAGGGCCTTGCACGTGCTAGACGAGTGCTCTACTGCTGAGCCACAACCCCAGCCCCTGCTTTAAATTTTCTTGGCTGTATAACTAGGAGGGAAATTGCTGGATTATGTGGTAACTCTACGTTTAACTGTTAGTGAAAGTGCCAAACTGGCAAACTGCACCATTTTTATTTCCCACCAGCAGTATACGAGGATTCCAACATTTTCCCACAACCTCACCAGTCTTGCTATTTTACATTTTATTTTTATTCTAGCCATCCTAGTAGCCATGAAGTGGTATCACCTCATGGTTTTGATTTGTATTCCTCTAATGACTAGTGATGTTGAGTACCTAACATAGAGAGAGCAAAGGATTTGCAGCCTGGAAGCCCCGTGCAGGTGAATTCACCCTGGTTCACATTGGCAAAGCCATTCATCCACTGTGGATCTTAGTTTCCTGGCACAATGAATAGTTACTGAATCTGTGTCTGTCCAGGAAATGAGGACATTAAAAAAAAGGCTTTGACTTGGTTCTCTAATTTAGGGGAATGGCCATTACTCCCTAAATGAAGGAGGAGGAGAAAAACTGGGAGGAATCCCAGAAAGGAGGGATTCATACCTAAGATTCATACCTCAGGTGTTTGTGGTATAATTTCCCCTGGGAGGAGTTGGAAGCTCTTTTCCCTTCCCACTACCTAGAAAGTGGAATTTTGACAGAGTGTTAACCCCTCCCCCAAACTGCCCCTCACCAGAAGGCAGTTGGGTGTTGTGAGATTTCCTGTGTTTACCTGAAAGCAGAAAAAAAGGCCATTACTTAATCAGGAGTTAGTACCACATGGGCTTCTTTATTCTCCTCACCCTGCCCCGATTAATTCTTACCCACTTTTGTCTAAACAGCAACAGAATGGGTAAGAAGAAAGGAGTTTGAATCAGAGCTGAGCCCAAGGCGGGAGTAGCAGCCAGCAGGTAGTCTTGAGGGCAGGGTTCAGATGGTCAGGGTTGGGGAGGAAAGAAGAATAATGGAGGCAGGAAGTAATGTTGAATTACAGATGGTCAATGCCCACTTGTGCTGCCCTGGGGGTTGATGTGGTAGATTTCTTTTTAAACTGTTTAAGAGTAGTTTCACTGGAGAATGTGACCAGGGCAGGGTGACTTCAATTCTCACTGGAAATACTCCTATATTTGTGAAGGTTTCTTGTGTTGTTGTTAAAAACAAACAAGAAACAAGGACTACATTGTCAGTGGAAATAAAATAAAGGTAAACAAAAATACTTCAGAGGTCAATTGTTTGGTAACCAAATATCTGGTAGGCTACAAAAGGCTTAGGGAGCTCAGGGATTAATGTTTTAAAACACCCCCCACCCATTCTACCCTTAGACAAGATGCTGGGTGGTTACAAGCCATACTTCAACACTCTTCTTCCCTTAGTGGGGTCATCAGGGATTATTTTCATTTCCTTAAACATAAATACATGTGTCTCCATTATGTGAACATTTTGTTGCAAGAGGTCATATCCCTTTTTCCAAAAGAAAGGAAGATTTATATTAGGGTACCGGTTTGGCAGAGGAAACCTAAGAGTCTTTGTCATTGCCTTGGACCCAACACATCCCTACCCACCTAGGTGGTGTGCATGCCACCTGGAAGCAGCCCCTGAGAGGCCTCATAAAAGGTGCTGGTCGTTTATCAGTTCCAAGGCAAAGAGAGGGAGGTGACACAGCTGGAAGCACCTGGTCTTAGGAACTCCGGGAAGAACCATTTAAGTCTTTACACAAATCATAAACTTAGAACAATCTATCATTTGAAAGTGTACTTATTTTTTAATACTATTTTTTAGTTGTTGATGGACCTTTATTTTATATATTTGTATGTGGTGCTGAGAATCGAACCCAGTACCTCACGCATGCTATGCAAGCTCACTACCACTGAGCCACAAACCCAGCCACATAAACTATACTTATTTAAACTTCTTTTTTCTCTAAATATTTTTTTTGCGAATGTTGAATGTTTTTTTTCTTTTTTTTGGTGGTGATACTGGGGATTGAACCCTGGGGCCTTGTGCATGCAAGGTAAGCACTCTACCAACTGAGCTATATCCACAGCCTTGAATGCTAAGTTTTCCGTCTTATTGTACCTTCAGTAATTCTTTTACCTCTTGCCAGTAGGGACCTTACTTAAAGGTGAATAGGTTATTCTGAGCAACTAGCAACAACAGATATTTGCCACTGGATTTTCCCAAGCCTACCTTTCCCTGAGAGTTTCCCAAGCTCACTTTTCCCCGCCCCTACATGCCCCTGGAGTCATCTAGGATTTCCCACTCCTCCCCTGGGCGGGGCCTACTTAGGATTTCTCTCCCCTCTCTGCTCCTTAGATTCTTTCAGCCCTCACCCCCAACCCGGAATGAGAAGAAAGCATGAAGTGTATTGAGGGCAGGCGGTGTCAGCCGCCTCAGGGCCTCAGGCAGCACGGCCTCAGCCAAGTAAGTCCCCTGAGCGAACTTTCTTTGATGCGGAAGGCTGAGGCCGGGGCCGGGGTTGTGGCCGGGGTAGGGCCGGGGCCCGGGTCAGAATCAGGGGTGCTCAAGTATCAGGGGACCTCCTGGGCCAAGGTGGGGTGATGTGGACCCGCCGTGTCTTGTGTTTGGGGGCATGGAATTTTTACCGCTGCCTAATTTTTTGTGCTCTGGCAAGGGTAGGGAGAAGCTCCAAGAAGAGCCCCTTTGGCAGGCCCCATCGGTGGGCCCCATAGGTTTCCCTGTGGCCAGAAGGCCCGCGGGGAACCGAAGGAGAGCACGTTCCGGCAGATTCCTTTGCTGCAAGCAATTTCTCTGCACCCACTGCACTGGAATCTCGGTCGCTTTGGGCTGAGTAGTTAAACGGTACTGCTGCCCTGCGCTCAGGGTCCCAGGCTCTCCAGAACTTACCTCTAGAGCAGGAACGTTTATTTTAATGAATATTTGATCTAAAAGGAAAGACGCCTTCGTTCCTGCTTTTTTTTTTTTTTTTTTTCTTTTCTTTTTTTTTTTTTTTTTTTTTTTTTTTTTTTTTTTTTTTTTTGGTACCGAGGATTGAGCCCAGGGGTAGTGAGCCACTGAGCCACATCCCCAGCCCTTTTTATATTTTATTTTGAGACAGGGTATCGCTAAATTGCTTAGGGCCTCGCTAAATTGCTGAGGCTGATTTCGAACTTGTGATCCTGCTGCCTCAGCCTCCTGAGTCCCTGGAATTACAGGCGTGGACCATCATGCCTGGCTTCATATCTTAATCAGAAAGACAAGTCCCCAAATTTTCAGGGGCTCTCACAATTTCATCTTTCTAGTTTTGTCAAATAGGAGAATCTGGGCTGGGGTTGTGGCTCAGCGGCAGAGCGGTCACCATCCTCAGCACCACGTAAACATAAATGCATTGCATTGTGTACAACTAAAGTAAATAAATAAATATTTTAAAAAATAGGAGAATCTGAAATGATCAGCAATACTATTGTTTTTCTGAGCTGAGGCAGGAAGTAAGGACCTCTGGCATGCTAGTCAGCAGTCAGCCATTTTGCTACACCCCCAGTCCATAATTAGTAATGGAAGAAATAATTAAGCTTTTCAAAGAAATAATTTCAGGTACCAAAGATTATGAAACTTAGTGGGAATAATACAAGATATGTCTAAGTTGAACAAATTATATGAAGTCAAGACCTCCAAAAGGAAAGAAAAACACATGCTGGTTATTTCTAGTCAAGTGTGTGTTTGTGTGTGTGTTTGGGCTGTGAAAGTATTCCTGTATATGCCTGTGTTTCTTGTTACCCTTACTGAGACAGAAGCATGGTATCATTACGAAAAATTTAAAACCCACTAAAGTTCTGAAGGTTTTAAAATATTTTTTTCATGTTTGTCATTGGTTGCTTGACTTGGATTTTTGTTTTGTTTTGGGTATTGGGGATTGAACTCAGAGGCACTCGACCACCAAGACACATCCCCAGCCCTATTTTGTATTTTATTAGAGACAGGGTCTCACTGAGTTGTTTAGCGACTCCCTTTTTCTGAGGCTGGCTTTGAACTCTCAATTCCTCCCTAGCCTGGGATTACAGGCCTGGGACACCACACCAGGCTATCAGCTTTTTTTTTTTTTTTTTTAATTTTTTTTTTTTTTAATTTTGAGACAGGGTCTCACTATATTGTTGTGGCTGGCCTAAAACTTGAAGTACTCTTGCCTCAGCATCCTGAGGAGCTGAGATTATAGGTATTAACCACTGTGAGGACTTCCTCCTCTTCTTCTTGTAACAAGATGAATTTTTTAAATATTTATTTTTTAGTGATAGGAGGACACAATACCTTTATTTTATTTTTTTTGTGTGGTGCTGAGGATCAAACCCAGTGCCCCACACATGCTAGGTGAGTGCTCTACCTCTAAGCCACAACCCCAGCCCCCCATTTTTTGTGGGGGTACCTGGCATTGCACCCAGGGGTGCTCAACCACTAAGTTACATCCCCAGCCCTTTGAAAAATATTTTATTTAAGCCGGGTGAAGTGGCGCACGCCTGTAATCCCAGCACTTGGCAGTCTGAGGCAAGAGGATCGCGAGTTCAAAGCCAGCCTCAGCAATGGCGATGCACTTAGCAACTACTCAGTGAGACCCTGTCTCTAATAAAATACAAAAAAGGGCCAGGGATGTGGCCCAGTGGTCCAGAGCCCCTGAGTTCAATCCCTTGTACAAAAAAATTATTTTTTATTTAGAGACAGGGTTTCCCAGAATTGCTTAGTGCCTCAATAAATTGCTGAGGCTGGGTTTGAACTATGGATCCTCCTGCTCAGCATCCCCATCCCCTGAGATTTCAGGCATGCACCACCATGCCCCAGCTAACAAGATAAGTTTTATGTGTTCATATTTATCCATGCTTTCTTTGATGAATTTTGAGTCAAATGTAAGAAAAAATTCCTCACTCTGCAATGATAAAGGAATAAACCTAGGCTTTATTTTTTAAAATATTTTTAGTTGTTGATGGGCCTTTATTTATTTATTAATTTATATGTGGTGCTGAGAATCAAACCCAGTGCCTCACACATGATAGACAAGTGCCCTACCACTGAGCCACAACCTCAGCCCTGACTGAAATTAGGCTTTTAAAAATTGTTCACTGTATGTTTAATTCTTGGATCTATATACAATTTACCCTGATTTATTGTATAAGACATGGAACTAAGAGGTTTCAGTGGATGGATAACACTTTGTCCCTCCTGACTGGGGAGGTTACCTTCTCATTTATTAAAATTTTGTTTATCTCTAGGTCAATAATTGCATGTTGTGTTCTATCATATATTTTCATATGTGGTGCTTCTAATCATTTTACCAAATATCTATAAACTGTTATATCTCCCCTGGATATTCCTGTTGCTGTATTTTCTTTTATGAACAATGGGGGGGGAGCAAGGAGGGAGGAGTCTTCAAAAGTCCTTTGCACGTTAATTGCATTCAGGATAAATTGAATAACTGATGATCAACATAATCATGAAATTGAATCTTTTTCGTGTAGATACTGGTAATTGAACACAGGACCTTATGCATACTAAACACATGCTCTATCACTGATCTATAACCCTGCCATTAAATCTTTTTTTATGAAATATTTTTTAGTTGTTGATGGACCTTTAATTTAATTATTTGTATGTGGTGCTGAGAATCGAACCCAGTGCCTCACATATGCTAGTCAAGGACTCTTCCACTGAGGTACAGCCCCAGCCCCTATTAAATCTTCAAAATTAGCTGGGTGCGGTGGCGCACGCCTGTAATCCCAGCACTTAGGGGGCTGAGGCAGGAGGATCGCGAGTTCAAAGCCAGCCTCAGCAATGGCGAGGCACTTAGCAACTCTTGGATCTATATACAATTTAACCTGGTTTATTGTATAAGATATGGAACTAAGAGGTTTTAGTGGATTTTATTAGAGACTCTGTCTCTAATAAAATACAAAAAAGGGGTTGGGGATGTGGCCCAGTGGTCGAGTGCCCCTGAGTTCAATCCCAGGTACCAAAAAAAAAATTTTTTTTAAATTAAGAATATAGTATATCTGTACATTTATTTATCAATGTCTACTTCCTGTTTGTCAAGAAACTTAGAGTTTATTTCATGTAGATTTTTGTTTTGTATTTGAGGACACACTATCACTGAGAAAAATACCCTGAACTTTTCATGTTTCATTTTCTGATGAGGTCTCAGTTGCCCAGGATGGCCTCAAACTTGTGATCCACCTGACCCATCCTACAAATATAATAGTTGGAAATACAGGCCTACAAAATCATGCCTGGCTTATGTAGATTTTCTTTATTTTTGTCAGATTACTATTGAACATGTGAACATTTATCAATGTACATTAAATACTTTCGTTACTATTTACTAATTAGATGTGGATTCCTGGAATTATACTGTAAAAACTATGATAAACTCCTTGTAAGAAATTTCAGTAACTAGAAGTAAAGAGAGAAGGTGGGACAGAGACAGGAAGAAACACAGACAAAAGGACATAAACAGAGACACAGCTGCCAGGGCACATAAACATGTTGGTTGTTGGGGAATGGCACAAAGGAATAGTTCTGTGTCAAGTGCAGGAAGAGGGCACGCAGTTTTTTGTTTTTGTTTTTTTTTTTTTTTTTTTTTGTTTTTTTTTTTTTTTTTTTTGGTACCAGGGATTTTTTTTAGAACAAAGGAGTGCTTAACTAATGAGCCACATCCCCACCCCTAATATTATTTTATATTTTGAAAAATGATCTCTAAGTTGCTTAGACCATCCCTAACTTGCTGAGGCTGCAGTTGAACTTTCATACTCCTGCATTAGCCACTCTGGCCAGTAAAACTATGGATTGCTGCACCCTGTCTTCTTCTAACGGTATACTTTTTAAAAAAATATATAATTATTTATTTGCTTTAGTTGTACACAATGCGTTTTATTTTTATGTGGTGCTGAGGATCGAACCCGGGCCTCGCTCTTACTAGGCGAGCGTACTACCTCTGAGCCACAACCCCAGCCCGAATGGTATACTTCTAAGTTACAAGCTACCCTTTCTGGACTTGTTGGGGATACTACCAGTATTAATATTGTCCAGGCAAAAAAGTGAAATATCAAACTCCACTGGATGTAATACCAGTCCCAGGGTAGGGGTGGGTGCGAATGGTGTTAAAAAGACACACCTAACTTCTGCCTTGGTGGTCTACCACCAGAGTGCAGAGAAACAAGAAGGAGGCCTCTAGGCATCCAGCAAGGCATCAAGCATGGTGGGAGCTGGGGACAATTGAGAAGAGGTTGGTTAAAAATGGCAGAGTATGAGTGTGTGGCTTTACTGGTACCTAAATATCTTCATAAGGGACCAACAATTGGCGGCATTGGAGGTAGTAG